>OY744572.1:161787-399588 GCA_963556235.1 Cryptophagus acutangulus | reverse complement strand
CGGAGACCAAACACTACATGCATATTCTAGTCTAGAACGCACAAGAGCACAAAATAAAATGCGTAGTGTGTTACAGTCATCAAAGTCACCAGCATGCCGCAAAATAAATCCAAGCTGCCTAAATGCCGCAGATGCGGTAGATTCAATGTGAGGCAAGAATGATAGCTTAGCGTCAAAAGTCACACCTAGATCTTTTATAAGTAAGGGCCTGCTAAGACGGTTGTTTCAAAAAGTAAAGGAGTACGAGCACGAGAAAAGGACATTACAGCACATTTATTTACGTTCAAAGGCAATCGATTAGTAGTACACCACGATTGAATAGTATCAAGGTTCTTCTGAAGGTTGAAACAGTCCGACTCTTGATATATGCTGCAATAAATTTTTAAATCATCTGCATAAAGAAGACGATTAACCGTCAGATTACTAACTATGTCATTAATATAAATGTTAAAGAAAAGAGGACCCAGTATGGAACCTTGGGGTACACCCCATGGCTTGATTAAATGTATTGGATCTAAAACCATGGCACTGGACAAACTGGCAGCGATGAGCTAGATTGGAACGAGTGAGACTAAGCAGCGAGGGTGACATGCCGACTCCGTCCAGCTTGCTTATAAGAATTTTATGGTCCAGTCGATCAAATGCTTTAGAGAAGTCGGTGTAGATGACATCAACTTGCCCTAGATTATCAAGAAATTCACAAATAAATTGCGTTTTACACACAAGAATGGAAGTTGTACATCGACCAGACATAAAACCATGTTGATGACAAGATATCATATTTTTAGTGTGATTATTGATAACGTTATATAGCAACGATTCAAAAATTTTCGAAAAGTTTGACATGATAGCAACCGGGCGATAGTTAGCAAATGCATTTATCGTGAACATCCAGGGATCAATTTATTATATTGTTAGCGCGTATCCATATGAATTGGATTTGGCCCGTAAAATATTCCTACGCATAAGGAATGATGGGAAGGGAGACATCCTGTCCACCAGGCTCGATGCTGTGACAAACAGAAAACGGCATTCGATAACTCCACATCATTCGTCAATTTTATCTTCGTAATTGTTGTATTTATATTTGAATTTTGTGCAACAGCTGTACCAGTCAATAAACAGTCGTTTATAAGTTAACAATAACTATTATGTCATGCTATGCTGAAAGAAACTAATGCCTGATACTGTGGTGGCGACAGGCACCCATGATAGGATGATCGTGTTATGATAAAATAGTGGAACAATGTTCCTTTAAGGGGCGACTGTGGTAGGTTGATGTTTGGATGTCCTATAGATGATGTATCTACATTATATTTATTTACGCACAACTTGATACTAATTGATTGTTTACAACCTATTCACCGAGTCGGTAAGTAAGTTTTTGCAACATGCGGGCTGTAAAAAATACAAAAAGCCCGTAAAAAAAAGCCCGGCCGATGAAATGAACATTGAATTGAATATATTGGATATTTATATATTTAACTATAAACTTGTTATAAACAAAACTTAATAAATAATTAAACAATAATACTATTAATTAAGCAATAGCTTCATCAGCTGCAACGACAATATCTTCGGGAATTGCTTGCATTAAGTCTATTTCGTAGTTTGACGTTAGTATTTTATTGACAACAAAATAGATTTTTAACAACTTCTATTCCGTTCTATTTTTGTTTCAAAGCCACCTAGTTTTTCTCTAGTTATAACTTTTAGCAAAAATATACCTACATATCAGTAAAAGATGCTACAAATATTTAAGTTGTGCGTAAAACGTTGTACGTTCCTCTGGCCAAACAAAAAATTACACCCTTAGTCAAATAAAGGCCCTCGCTGCGCGTCGGGCCTCAAACTTCGACTGCGGGCGTAATCTTTTTGTTTCGGCCTTCTAAACGTAAATAACTATTATTACTTCGAATACGCAGTTGTTCTAGCGTAGGCGATGCAGTTGTTTACATCTGGCCACAGATAAGGTTATATACAAATGTGCCATCGTATAGGGCAAAGTGTTTCGCATTTTTATATTGCCAACGCCCGACCAGAGAGAGCTTTTTTTAGTATAACGCCGGCCACGGAGAGGCGCTGTTCTGGTACAAAATGTAAAAATGTAAGGTAAATGGCGTTGCAAAATAATATAATACTCTAATAACGTAATATGAAATCATCTTCATATGGCCCAAACCACACCCAACCAACAATTACAACAGTTGCAACCCCACGTCGAGACAATTTAACAATTATAATTTAACAGTTGCAACCTTACGTCCAGATACAGTTTCTAAAACCATCCGTTAAATTATAATGTGATTACAGTTTTCTTTCAAAACAAAATTAAATAAACTATGATGTAGGCAATATAAAAGGCATACTCCTAGATGTAGGCAATATAAAATACACGCGGGTTGAGGGGTAACTGAATAGGTAGCGAAATAAATATTAACGTTGGACAGCCTATCTGTTATACTTATCTGTGATCTGGCACATCTAAAGTAGGCCTTGCAGTTGTGTACAACTACAAGGCAAGAAGTAGGCCATGTTATTGTGTACTTCTAGAGTAGGCTAGGTTTAGAATTCTCTATATAAGGAGCCGACTCGTTTAGACATTAGTCATTTGAATTTTGTATCTTGGAAGAGATTGTTTGTACAACTTGAAATATAAAAATATACTTCGCTGTCATATTGAATGGTTGTTTATGCAAGTACTGTTTACTGAACCTAGAAACAAATTAAAAGGGGCACACTAGTAAATCTGTAGTAATTAGTTTTTATAAGTTTTCTGATGCTCTTTGATTGGATGCAAATTCCCTGAAGTTAAATTATAGACGTGAAGTTTGATACTAACTCAATTCAATTTCAGGATTATTCGTCTTTGAAAGTGGATAAAATACGTGTCGCAGCCCATAAAATAGCAATGTCAAGTTTAAAAATACCGGCTCTGCCAAAAGCAGTGGAATTCCGTGATTCAAAAACCAGCCAAATATTACTTGAAGCACCATACCAAGAAGTGGTTGACCCAATCGATAAAACCAAACAGAAATGGCCACCCAAACGGAATATTTATGCTGCATTAGCCAGTCAATTCAAAAATGATGAAAACACCACTGCGACCATCGTTATTGAACGTGTCCAAATTAAGGTTCACATGTTAATATTAAGAACCTACTCCAAATATTTTCGTAACTTCCCCGATCCCACCGTTTCCAAATTTAAAATTAAACGAAATTCGCTGGAAATGAGATTCCACAGTACTTCTCTCGTTACTATATTAAAATTTGTTATTCAAATTTTTAGAATTTTGAGGCATTTTTTACTGAAAAAAATTATCGGGTATTTAAAAATGCTTTTTAAATTTTAACTAAGAACAAAATTTTAAACCAATTTAAGCGATAAAGTTGAAACGTGTGTATGAAAAGATTAAAAAGTGAAAAATTTGTTGTAGGTACTCTAAATTAATGAAACTATTTGAACCTAGATTTAAAATTACTAATTTAAATCAATGTTTGAAGTAAATCCTAGCACTATCAGTGTAAGGGGTGTGTTAAGGGTTAAAAACATGAATTGAGGATTCTAGGACATTTTTGATTAAACTAGTTTAAATTATATTTCAATTTATTATTAGAAAACAAATTTAAAAGAAATCTGACTAATCCAACTGTAAGGGGTGCATTAGGGGTTACAATTGTAATATATAGGTCCTACCCTAATTTTAATTTAATTAACTAAATAATGATAAGTTAAGTAAGTTAAATTACTACTAGGATCCAAATTTGAAAGAAATCCGAGCAATTTGACTGTACATGGTATTAAGGGTTGAAATTGCAAAATAAGGGTCGTATACTATTTTAAATTATATTATTCGTAAATATGTTTAAAATGTATAGTAGAAATCGAATATGAAGAAAATCCGAACCATATGACTCAAACTCTATATTGGAGGGGTGGGGGTGTGTGGTAAGGGTCGAAAATTATTTTTACTCACTCTTTATGTAAATATTACTAAAATAACTGATGGAAAAGTGTGGGTAATGCTGCCATATAAGAATCACAACACCGGCAATTTTTGAACAATTAACTTAAATGGCAAATGGGTCGTAGGGGCTTATTTTTAGGGGATGAAACTTTTACCAGCATTTTCTTCAATGTATCCCTAATATGTATACCAAATTTGGTCCAAATCAAATATTCCTCCTGGCAGATATTCACGTTACAACTTATTCATTTTTACAACTTTTTGACCCTTCAACCCTTAATAAAAATTCAACCCTATAATAAACTCCAGATTTTTTGAGAGCATTTACCACTTGGGGTATACACGAAACATATGTTCAATATTTGGTTAAAATCGGTCAGCAACTTTAGAAGATTAAGTGGATCTACCGATTTTGCCATTTTTAGCATGTTTTTGGCCTATAACGCGCAGGTCTTTGAGAATTTTGTAAACTTTTTTTCTTCGATATCATCTATGGGCAGGTAGAAAAAAAGGACGCAAATTTTGCTTTAATCGGTTCGGTAGATTCCGAAATATAGTGTTTTAAAGAATTGCACAGACCGACCGACAGACCGACAGACCGACAGACCGACAGACCGACAGACCGACAGACCGACAGACCGACAGACGGAAATTAGTGAATATGATTTTCGTAATCTACGCATTCTATAATGTAGAAAAAAGTGAAATTTGGAGAAATTTTTTTTTTCATGAATACAATACTTCCTCTACGAGAGAAGTAAAAACTGTTCTGCTGATGCTTTTCGCATTATCTACAATTGGATGCGAAGCGATGATGAAAAATGCTATAAGACTTTAATTACCAGGCAGAACATAATAAGCATCTACATAGGTAGCCGCTATTTGAAAATTAAAACTCTGCAAAAGCAATTATGGTCAATTATGCTACAAGAAAAGGCCTACGACGAAGGGCGAGCGTACAATATGTACATTGAGGCACAACATAAGAAGCTACCGGAAATTGCAGAAATTATGCTTCCACGAATTCAAACATTTTTTGTTTCACTAGTTGGAAGTTTAAATTTTCTACAACTGTCATTCCCCGACTTAAAGAAAATCTTTACTTCCGATGACCTAAAAGTACAATGCGAAGGTCAAATATTTTATTCTGCTATGCGCTGGATAAAACACGATCCTGTTAAAAGACTGCCTTTAAAAGTGGAATTGATAAACTGCATTCGATTTGAAAATATGTGCTTGCAGGAGTTATTCATTATCAAAATTGAACTAGCTTCCCAAAAATTCTTCGAAATAATTAAGAATGAAGAAATAGCTACCTTAATCAAAAATGGCATAAGGTAAGTCCTTCTGTTTAGCACTTGTGCACGCAACTCAAATCCTATTTTAGGTTGGCTATGGAACTTGAACATGGAAACTGTGTTCTGGAGGAACAAGGTCATAGACCGATGCCACAAATGGAGAAAGGAGTTTATCAATCTTTTGAGGAATTTTTAATGGATTTGGATAATCGCCTGATGGAACATTTAACTAATTGTTAACTCACTGCAAATGAGTGTGTCAACCTTTCTAAAACGTTATGTCCGATTACGATTTAGTTACGTTGATATTCAATTTCGATCCATTACTAAAAAATCTATTGTAAACAATTAATTTTGAAAATAAAATATTCATTTATTTTACTCGTTGGGATTTTAAGGCACTTGAAGTGCTGATTTTATTTTATTTTATAAAACCTGCGATATTTAAAGTAGCTATTTTTTTAAAATCAACAATTTGCAATGGCGGTTTGCTTTAAATCATTTTTAATACATTTAAGAACTGGAAACTTGTCATCGGAGTGTATTAACGCACTACAAAAAAATATTTAAAATTCTATGATTTTAATTATTGAAACCAGCAGTTCAGAAAAAGGTAAGTAGCTACTTTAGTATTTTATTGGTCATTGTTTTCATTTAAATAAAAAAACTGCATGAAATTATATTATATATTATTAATTATATTATTATTAATTATATAATATAACAAAATACAACACTTAAACTTAAACATTAACTTGTTTAGTTTATTTTTATTTGTTTAATCCTATTTATTTACAATACACTGTATTAGTGATGACGTAACCACAAAATTTTTGTTGGAGTAAAACTGACTATTGAGTCAAACAAATAACTGTCAATAGGAAATGTCAATAGTATCAACCTACATTGAACATTCATATTAATGTTTTAAAAAAGTTTATGTTCAGTTTTAAGATGTTTACTTGCTAAATTGGTATAAGGTAAGTAAACCAATTGATATTGTTTGTTTGCTTAATGTTTTTATTCAACGTTTTTATTTTGATTTTTGATTCATCGACGCATTCGACGTAAGTCGATTTTCGATCTAGTTTTGTTTGTGTGACCCAGAAGTTAGATTTACTCCATTCAAAAATACGTCACACTAATACAGCGCATTACATATGTAATGACGCAATTTCTGTATTTTTTGCAATTTCTGAAAGTTTGAAAATGACACATTGTTGACTTTTACTTTTCTCTCTTGGGTGGAAAGTGTTTCCTTTCCGCCCAAAAGAACACATTCCAACCTCGAATTTGCATAGTACCATCACAAAAAAAAAACAAAATTACCACCTTGATATTGATCGGAATTTTGTTTTAATGTTGGTTTCACAGTTCAATACTTCAAAAATTTAAACTTATTATCACTTATTTTTGGTTTTATGTATAATTGTAAATAAAATAGTATACAAACCTCGATGGAAAGTTTCATTACTGTCTTGAGATGTAGTTGACCTTGGCGCTTCACGCCTCGATCAACTATCTCATCTTTCGATAGAAATGAAATACTTTGTAATACTTTGAAGCTCGGTTTGTAATATACTATTGTACGACTGCTGAAATTTAGTAAAAATTAGATTTATTAAAATTTTGCAAAACTTGTCAATTTTGACATTATATGAAATTTGCCATATACAATTTTTTTAAAATAAAACAATTTTTAATGCAATGCGATTTAATGCAATAGTGCAAATTCAATATAACTCTGTCCTGTGTTATCAATACACTGCATTAGTGATGACGTAGCCACGAAATTTTTGTTGGAGTAAAACATTGAGTCAAACAAATAACTGTCAATAGAAAGTGTCAATAGTATCAACCTACATCGAACATTCATATGAATGTTTTAAAAATGTTTATGTTCAGTTTTAAGATGTTTACTTGCTAAATTGGTATAAGGTAAGTGAACCAATTGATATTGTTTGTTTACTTAATGTTTTTACTCAACGTTTTTATTTTTATTTTTTATTCATCGACGCATTCGACGTAAGTCGATTTTCGATCTAGTTGTTTGTGTGACCCAGAAGTTAGATTTACTCTATTCAAAAATACGTCACACTAATACAGCGCATTGACCATTACTTGAACCTCAACTTGGAGCCATGCGCATGCGCGGTCAATCAGCTGATTCTGTATACTAAAATTGACGCAGACAAACATTGTAAACACTTACTATTTTAAACACTTAACTTTTATGCATATTTTGTAATGGCATCGTCTTTTCCGCATAACGCAATTATGTTAAATCAAGAAGAAGTTCCGAGAGCAACTTTGCAAAAAGATAAAACAATTGCAGCACATAGCTGTGCCGCATTAAAGCGGTGGTTAGAATGCCGGAGTCAAAAAATTATCCATTTCTAAGCACTGTTGAACGTTTCAACATAAATATTAATACATTATTTTGTATTAATTACGAACGAAATAAAAAATTAATCAAGTAATTATCCGATACGAACTTTGTTTATGTAGCCAATCTACACAATAACACCAAATGTCAATTTTATTTGTCTGCGTCTAAACTTCAAAACGCAGCGCATGCGTATCTTAATTTTTCCACCAAGTAATCGTCTATATGTTTGTGTGTAGGTTATTTGTTATTATAAAAAAAGTTTAATTCCCAATTACATTGGGTCCTATTGGTGTGTAAGGGCGTCGATTCTTGAGTCAACTTGGTCGAAGAATATATGAAGCTACTGGAGACGCTCAGTCAGGTTTTCACCTGTTACAACGTATAAGTGTTGCTATCCAAAGAGAAAACGCAACTTCAATTTTAGGGACCTTACTTTCGCCATAATTAGTTTTTTGTTGAATTGAAGATTATGTTGGTTTGAACAATTTATTGTTAATTGTTTTGTATTGTTTTTCGTTATTGTTTAATAAAATCTCTTGATATTATAAACCTGATTGGCTATGGCAGAAGTCTCTGGCAGAAGTCTCGGGCAGAATCCCCTGGAACCAGCCAATCAGAATCTTTTATTTATAATCGCGTTGCCTGAATTAATTAATAATTATTATCGTATTACCTTAAAAAAGTTGTTAGTTGCATATTAATGAATAAAGAGTAAGCATCGTCTTACTCTTCATTCTAAAGCAATTTTATAGATTTGCCAACACAGTTAGAATAAGATAGAATTAGATTCAATGTGCACTAGTGCATTAAATCGAAGATTACGGAACGAACTTAGTGACTGGAGTAATTCCACGTAAATAACGTCAAATAAGTGTTTGCAAGGATTTGATGCTGTAAATTGTGAAATGACTTTGAATTTGATTTGTGCGATGTGTTGAAAGTAAATTTTTGCAATTTTTGATTAAAATGACATCTTTTTAGTAAAATGACATCTTTTTACTTGCCATTTTAAATATTGAAACAGCCTACTTTTTTTTTATTCTTCTTAAAAAAGCGTGCAAAATTAGCTATTTATGCAATAAGTTGCCAAATTAACGTGTTTTTCGCACTAGACGTGAAACGTGGACAACAAGAATTATTTCTCATATAGTAAATAGTAGAGAAACAGGAAGCGTGTGTGAGCAACAAATCAAGCAAGGTCAATTTAACAACTATACGAGTACTACGTTTCCTGCAAACGGCAGAAGATTATTTAGCAACGTTTTATTAATTAGCGAAAAGTATTACTAGAAAGTCACAACACAAGAACACAAAATTGATGAACTTTTTATTTACAAAATTAATTGTTTACAATAGATTTTTTGGTAATGGATTGAAATTAAATCACACTCATTTGCAGTCAGTTAACAATTAGTTAAATGTTCCATCTGGCGATTATTCAAATCCTTTAAAAATTCTTCAAAAGATAGATAAAATCCATCTACTAATCGTGGCATCGGTGTATGACCTTGGTTTATGAGAACACGGTCTCTAAGTTCAAGTTCGTTAGCCAATCTAAAACAGAGGATTTGAATTGCGCGCACAAGTGCTAAATAGAAGGACTTACGTTATGCCATTTTTGATTAAGGTAGCAATTTCTTCATTATTAATCATTTCAAAGAACTTTTGGGAAGCTAGTTCAATTTTGATAATGGATAACTCCTGCAAGCACATATTTTCAAATCGAATGCAGTTCATCAATTCCACTTTTAGTGGTAGTCTGTTAACAGGATCGTGTTTTATCCAGCGCATAACAGCATAAAATATTTGACCTTCGCATTGTACTTTTATGTTATCGGAAGTAAGAATGTTCTTCAAGTCGGGAAATGACAGTTGTAGAAAATTTAAACTTCCAACCAGTGAAACAAAAAATGTTTTAATTCGTGGAAGCATAATTTCTGCCACTTCCGGTATCTTCTGATGTTGTGCCTCAATGTACAAATGGTACGCACTCTCTTCGTCATAGGCCTTTTCTTGTACCATAATTGACCACAACTGCTTTTGCAGAATTTTTATTTCCAAATAGCTGCTACCTTTGTAGATGCTTAATATGTTCTGCCTGGTAATTAAAGTCTGATAGCATTTTTTATCAGCGCTTCGCATCCAATTGTAGATAATGCGAAAAGCGTCAGCAGAACAGTTTTCAGGTTCAATTTGGAATTTGGAAACGGTGGAATCGGGAAAGTTACAAAAATATTTGGAGTAGGTTCGTAATATTAGCATGTGAATCTTAAATTGGACATCTCCAATATCGATGGTCGCAGTGGTATTTGCATCATTTTTAAATTGTTTGGCTAATGCAGCATAAATATTCCGTTTAGGCGGCCATTTCTGTTTGGTTTTATCGAATAGGTCAACCCCTTCTCGGTATGGTTCTTCATCTAAATTTTGGGTGGTTTCTAAATCACGGTCTTCCATTAATTCTGGCATAGCCGGCATTTTTAAACTTGACATTGCTATTTTATGGGCTGCGAAACGTATTTTATCCACCAATAATCCTGAAATTGAATTGAGTTAGTATCAAACTTCAACTTTATAATTTAAGTTCAAGGAAGTTGCATCAAATTGAAGAGCATCATAAAACTTATGAACACTAATTACTACAGATTTACTAGCTTGCCCCTTTTAATTTGTTTCTTGTTCAGTAAACAGTGGTTGCAAATACAATCATTCAATATTATAGCGAAGTATATTTGTATATTTTAAATTGTACAAACAATCTCTTCCAAGATACAAAATTCAACTGACTAATGTCTAAACAAGTGCGTTCCTTTTATAGAGAATTCTAAACCTAGCCTACTCTATATTTATACAATAGGGAAGATGCATCAATTTTTTTTTTAATTTCTAATCACACTATATAGTTTATTTAATAGATAAGTGAAAGTTTTTTTGAAAAAAATGCAGTAAATTTTGTAATAATGATTTTAGAAATTTGCGATATTTTACATTGTTAGAAAACGCGCTTCTAGCCCAGCATGCACACTGACGTCACATTAGCCTCCAAACAAGGGGTGTTTTTATTTCACTTCTCTTTTTAATTAACGAGATAAAATAAGAGGTGAGATAAAAGAGCACCTTGTTTGGAGGCTAGTGACGTCAGTGTGCATGCTGGGCTAGAAAGACGCGCGTTTTCTGTAAATTTAAAATATCGCAAATTTCTAAAATCAATATCACAAAATCTACTGCACTTTTTTCAAAAAAACTTTCACCCATCAATAAAATAAACTATATATTTTCATAATAGATGTAAATAAATAAAAAATAGTAGTTTATACAACAAGTAGCAAAATGTAGGTTTTTTTTTCATGAGAAGTAAGTTTGTCCAACGAGGCGCCAGCCGAGTTGGACAATACGACGAATGAAAAAAAAACTAATTTTGCACATGTTGTATACACTACTTTTTGCAATTTTCTTGCTATTAACTTTTTAAATGATAATTTGATTCATTCAGAAAATTTAAGGTTGCTTGATTTATGCTTAATTTGTTAGTAGTCCAAGTGAGCAATGGAAAAACAATTGCAATCACCCCTAGATACCTCGCTAGATACCTAAAAACGAACAGGGCGTTTGTTTGTTCACTTGATTTTTGTGAAATTCAATGAAAAAATATAAAAATCAGTGAAAAAATGTAGAAATTTGAGTGAAAAAAAGACTTTTTTTCACTGATTTTTAAGACCAGTAAAAAAAGTAGGCCGTTTCAACATTGGAAACAACAACTGAAAAGTTGTCATTTTGATGGAAAATTGCAAAATAGTATATTCTGCAA
The DNA here is from genome assembly GCA_963556235.1 of Cryptophagus acutangulus. Classification (NCBI taxonomy): domain Eukaryota; kingdom Metazoa; phylum Arthropoda; class Insecta; order Coleoptera; family Cryptophagidae; genus Cryptophagus; species Cryptophagus acutangulus. The sequence continues at coordinate 388,123 of OY744572.1, read as the reverse complement.
CGAGTGCGGAATGAGAATATTCAGCCCGAGTGAAAATTTGTCACACGAGCCGAAGGCGAGTTTGACGGTTTTCACGAGGGCTGAATATTCATTCCGACGAGTTTCAGACTATACTTTTTCTAATACTATCGTCAATTAAAATATGTCAGTTTGAGTCGCTGTCTAGTACCTATCGCTTTTAGGCAATTAGTTCACAGATGTCGCTGCTATAATATATGTATTAATAAACAAAATTAGTTATAAAATGTCATAAAGAATGTTCTAAATTTGAATGATTTAATTAATTGACTTATACTATTACTAATATCAACAATTAATAAGTTAAATGAATAATTCATTAATCAAAATACAATAGCTTAATGTTGCTTCAACTTCCATGAGATGGCGCCACATGTGGTCATTCTATCACTTGTGTAAGAATGAATATTCTCGCACTTGTTGCAGAATGAGTACATTCTTAAATTAAAATTAGTTCAAGAATGTTATTATTCTAAAATAGTATTAGAAAAAAAATATTATGCATCTTCCCTACTACATCGCCTAGATACTCTAGTTGTACACAACTGCAAGGCCTACTTTAGATGTGCCAGATGTAAGCAACTACATGGCCTACGCTAAATGTAAATAACTGCATATTCTAAACATTTGAGAATGCGTAGATTCCAAAATGATATCTACTCTAATTGTATATAACTGCATGGCCTACTCGAATTGTACTCTACTAGTCTAACAAAACACAAGCCACTACAAAACTAACTAAAATTTTAAGTAACTTTAGCAAGATTTAAAGTATTAATTTTTATATGGTAACATTACTGCCCCTGGCCATATCATCTTGTGATTAAGTACTCTATAGTTGCGTAGTTTTCAAACTGATTGTATAAAGTACTAATTAAATATAATGTAGATACATCATCTATAGAACATTCAAACATCAACCCACCAAAGTCGCCCCTTAAAGACACATTGTTCCACTATCTTATCATAACACGATCATCCTATTATGGGTGTTTATCGACACCACAGACCCATACCATTATTACTAATGCGTACGGCTGATTATAGAGATCTGTCGGCCCCACCGTACGCTATTTACTCTGACCTGCCTATCATGGGTGTCTGTCGCCACCACAGTATCAGGCAGTATAGTTTCTTTCAGCATAGCATGAGATAATAGTTATTTATGTATCAAGGCAGTAAAGTCGTATTTTCTATCACGAACGTGGAAATTATTTGCCGAGGCGAAAGCCGAGGCAAATAACCACGTGAGTGATAAAAAATGACTTGTCTGTCGAGGTGCATATTAAATTTTATCTGAAATCGCATTTATTAACACTAATAATAATTATTTTTGTTTTGAGGTTTTTCTACCAGTTAAATGTATGGAATTGACAATGACAATTTTAACAATTATATTTATTTAGTAATATTAATCACAATAGATCAAATTATTAAATACCAATAATTTAACAAATTGGTGCATAATTACCTTGATATTTATTGTTAAGATGCAATAAATGTGGATAAACACACACAAGCAACAATTACTTGAATCGACAATTTCACAGTTCAAATGTAGGAAGTGTCTACCGGTCCGCCGTTGCGGTGTTATTTTAAAACAATATTTGCTTACTATGGTGATCTTTTAATTTAATTAAGAAAATTAAGTTATTATGTTGATTATGCGACATGTAATTAAAGTATCTAATCCACCGCAGCAGCGGTGTTTTTTTAAAATATTATTTGTTTGCGGAGGCGGATCTATAAACACATCCTGAAATGTATATGTGATTGCATACATAAAATATTAAACTCGTATTAAATCGGCAGTAAAGTTCTACTTTACTGCCGATTTTTTTTACTTTACTGACGATTCTTGAGTACGTTACTGACGATTTCGGATAAACATATTATTAACTTAGAAACGACTGTTTATTGACTGGTACAGTTTTGCACGCCGATAGGTACTCGAATGTCATTTCCTGTTTGTCACAGCATCGAGTCTCGTGGACAGGATGTCTCCCTTCCCATCATTCCTTAGGCGTAGGAATCTTTTACGCGCCAAATTCAATTCAAATAGATACGCGCTAACAATATAATAAATTGATCCCTGGATGTTCACGATAAATGCATTTGCCTAATTATAAAATGCTGTTACAATTGTGATAGGAACCTTGGTGGGATGAGCTATTGTGACCTATTGATTTCGCGCAAATTATTATTTTTTTTTTTTTCGTTTTATTGAGAATAACATGTGTTCTAATCTGTGTTACCTATTTTTTGCAATTGAAAATAATTTTTCTAATACTATTTTAGAATAATAACATTGTTGAACTAATTTTAATTTGAGAATGTAGGTACTCATTCTGCAACAAGTGCAAGAATATTCATTTTTATACAAGTGATATAATGACCACATGTAACGCCATCTCATGGAAGTTGACGCAACATTAAGCTATTGTATTTTGATTAATGAATTATTCATATAACTTATTTGTTCTGTACGTTCGTTTTCGTTTCGTTTTAATTGTTTAGTTATAAAGAGATAGAGTGGCCAGCGCAGGTCTTTCCCGCTTTGACCCTAGACGTTCCGCAGTTCGCTTTTGCTATCTCGTTTGCGCGCCGTATTTTTCGCCACTCTTTCGTTTCTTTGCATTTCGCTGCATTTTTCGAGGCTACCTCTCTTTTCTAGAAATTTCCTGCATTTTCCTCATTAGCTTTTCCTTCCTAGTTCGCTTTTCGCATCCTTAGCTTCGCTTTTCGTTTATATCGCATGTCCAGGACGAGGATCACCATCGAGACCAACGACACCAGCCACCGAGCCAACGGTAAGTGCATTTTATTTCGCTATTCGCCGTTCTCATTCGATTTTCTTGCTTTTGATTATTTTAAATTTTAATTGACGATAGTATTAGAAAAAGTATAGTCTGAAACTCGTCGGAATGAATATTCAACCCTCATGAAACCGTCAAATTTCCACTCGGTCTGAATATTCACCGGCTAGCTTGAGCGCAGCGAATGTGCTTCAGCACGCTTACGTTTTTTCCAAGCGAAAGGAGTGAGTCGAGCGATAAAGTGTTTTATTAAAAAGTTAAGCGCTTTTAATAGGATAATAACAAGGTAGGTAATTTTTTGTTTGTTTTTGTTTTCAGTAACCAAATAATGCAGCAAATAAGTTTAGTAACGATTTGCTCTGGCAATCTTACAATTTATTTAAAGTGGTAGTAACGGTCTGTCTTTGCAACCTTACTTTTCTTTACCACGTTATGGCAAACGTTAGCCATTTATGGTCAAGATTCGCAATCATACTACTCGAATCCTTAGCCGTACGTCTCAAATGTGCAGCCGTACGGCCCAAATGGGTGGCCGAATAAGGCTCGAATAATCGGACGTGAAGGCCCAAATTCGCAGCCGCCTGGCTCGAATCAGTAGACGTACGGCTCAAGTTGTCAGCAGTACGGCTCAAAATTTTAGCTAGAAGGCTCAAACTTTTGAACGAATATTTTACAATGCAGCTCTTTTGCTCATTATACGGTGAATTCATCTACAAAAGGCTGATCGTTAATCTTTAATTCGAGATAGCTATATCTTCCACATTTACCACACTAGGTAAAATATATGATCAAAATGAGCCAGGAGTTGATGATGATGAAATCCTAATAAGACTCAAGTCATTGGCATTAGAACATCTTCCTCCAGGTTAGGAGGAAGATGTTCTCTCCTCCTCCAGGACCGAGAATGTTGACCCACAGCTGTTAAATAAGATTCGTTTTGCGTTGCCGACTACAGGTATCGCAAAGGCATTTAATCCACAAGCAACTAGTTTGATGGAAAAGCCTTTTAAGGATATGAAAATGAGGATGCTAAAATGGAATTTTTGTAAAGGAATTGTCTTTGCCCCTATAAATTATTCCATTTGGATCAGAGGGTCACATATTCAACATTAATTGGTTTTGCAATCTATTGAAAACCTTAAGCCACTGCTCCTTTCTCGCAAGGAGGCGTCCATTAGTTTAGCAGGAGAAGACTCAGAGGGTAATTTCGATGATCAGCCACTTGCTTTATTAAGACCGCGAAAACAATCTATTTCGTCTAGAATGGATGTTCTTGAATCTAGATTTGAGAAGTCTCAGGCTCTGTTAGAAGCTATTTTGGAAAATGTGACTGGCAATAGATCAGTGTTAGAGGAAGATGATCGGCCTTCTGACTCAATGTGGGAAGAAGATGATGTTGAAGCAGAACAACAATCGCAAGGTTTGAGATGGGATCCTCCTCAGCTATTCCCACATGCGTTAAACCAACCCCAATCGGGAAATTCTCTATTTGACTTTTTGCCTATTACCAAGGAGCAAGAGGCGGCTATTCCAGAGCCAGATCCGGAAATAAGAAGTCAAGGAATGAAATGCCAACGTTTGGGTAGTCTATCATGGGAAAAAAATCGTTATGCTGAGGTACACAAAAAGCTTCAAGCATCTCCGGTTTTTTCTCAACTGCAAATGGGTCAGGGACTGGCTATCAGCTTCAATGGTTCCTGGAGGCCCGGACCTGGAGGCCCGAGCAATGGAATCTCCAATTCGGATTAACCTTCTCGTGAATCTGATAAACACAGAAACAGGACTTCCTCCAAAAGATGCGCAGCAATTAAAATTGGAAGCCTGGAAAATACGGGGTGGGAAGGTCACATAAAAAATTGGCCTAAGGCTGATATAGAATTGCTACAATGTTCTTGGAGGAGTTCAACGCTCAGATCCTACAAAGTCCCTTGGAATAATTGGAAAAACTGAGCAAATTCCGATCAGATATCTGTTACAAATCTTTCTCCACAGGACCTTAGAGAGTTAAGAAATTGTCGTTTGCTAGTATACTGGTGAACAAATCAGTGGTATCAACATTTGCTAATCCGGTGGGGGAGTCCATGTTATCATCGCATCCAATTGTAAAGCGGATGCTTAAAGCAATTAGTCTTGATTCCCCAGTAAAGAACAATACCAAATCGATTTGGGATATTAACAAAATTCTAGAATGGTTACGTGCAAATCCACCTAGAAATGATAATCTTTTCTTGATTTCTAGGTATCTAGCAATTTTGTTTATTCTAGCGTCGGGCAGGCGACTCCATGACCTGACGCTTTTAATGGTGGATAATGCGCATTTTCAACAGTTTAAACATTATATTATTTTTTTGCCAAGTTTTGGGTCTAAAACAGATAAAGCCGTCTGTAGGCAATCGGGTTGGAAGATCTTTAATTCGCCAAATTCGGATCTTGACAATAAATATTGGGTCAACAAGTTAATTGAAGTTTCTAATACGAGAAGAGTGTTCTCAAAATAGAAATGTTTTTTCTCCAAAGGGTAAAAAACAATTATTTTGAGTCTTGCCGAAGCTTGACCCATGGTTTTAAGACCATAGGAGCGGGAAGTGGGGGAAAATAATCGCTTAAACTCGCTCTGGAAGCTGGAAATGGGTAAGATAATCTCTAATGGGTCAAGCTTCGGCAAGACTTAAAATAATTGTTTTTTACCCTTCGGGGGAAAAACATTTCTGTTATTGATTCCAAGTACATGCAGTTTTTATTTAATGATGACAATGACAAATAAAATACTAAAGTGGATACTTATCGAGTACTTGACCGCCGTTGCAAATTGTTGATCTTAAAAAACAGCTATTTTAACAATATCGCAAGTTTTATAAAAAAAAATTAGTTTACAAGTTATTATTCTAAAAAATAATAAAATCTGCACTTCAAGTGCATTTTATCTTATGTTCATTTTCTTTTTATTCATTAACGGTTTGTTTTATTTGATCAAATAAAGCATATATATAATTTTATATTTAAACTACATACAAAAATTAAAAAATTAAAAAATAAATAAAAATCAAAGATAAAAATTTTCGGAGAGCACTTGTCGAATTACCTCTAAATTTGGCCGAAGTTACTTAAAATTTCAGTTAGTTTTATAGCGGCTTGTGTTTTGTTAGACTAGTAGAGTATAATTCGAGTAGGCGATGCAGTTATTTACAATTCGAGTAGATACCATTTTGGAACCTACGCATTCTTAAATGTTTAGAATATGCAGTTATTTACATCTAGCGTAGGCCATATGTAGTTGCTTACATCTCGCACATCTAAAGTAGGCCTTAAGGCCTTGCAGTTGTATACAATTAGAGTATCTAGGCGATGTAATTGTATACATGTATAGTAGGCTAGGTTTAGAATTCTCTATAAAAGGAACGCACTCGTTTAGACATTAGTCAGTTGAATTTTGTATCTTGGAAGAGATTGTTTGTACAATTTAAAACATACAAATATACTTCGCTATTATATTGAATGGTTGTATTTGCAACCACTGTTTACTCGTGATGTGAATATAATATGGTGTGCTATCGCGCAGGTTGCTATATTATTTCGTGACGTCACGTTGGTTCTATTGAAAGTGTAATATTAAATTGTCTATAGCAACGAAAATTAGATTAATTAACAAATATATTAAAGAGAAAAACCAACCCCTTTAATTCTGTAGTTAAATATAAGATCACTTACTAACAAAAACGGCCACACCAAAATACTTAATAATATTTTACTATGTATTTATTCCAATATTTGATTGAAATAAACATCAAATAACACCGCCAAACGTAACTTGATTTTCATACTATAATTATCTAGTCCCAACGTGACGTCATGCGCGAAAATGAACGAATTTTGGATAGCTCGGTAGCACACCATATTATATTCACATCACGTGTTTACTGAACGAGAAACAAATTAAAAGGGGCAAGCTAGTAAATCTGTAGTAATTAGTTTTCATAAGTTCTATGATGCTCTTTGATTTGATGCAACTTCCTTGAAGTTAAAATATAGACTTGAAGTTTGATACTAACTCTATTCCATTTCAGGATTATTGGTCTTCAAAGGTGAATAAAATACGTTTCGAAACCCACAAAATAGCAATGTCAAGTTTAAAAATGCCGGCTATGCCAGAATTAATGGAATACCGTAATTTAGAAAATAGCCAAATTTTAGTTGAAGAACCATACCGAGAAGGGATTGACCCAATCGATAAAACCAAACAGAATTGGCCACCTAAACGGAATTTTTATGCTGCATTAGCCAGACAATTCAAAAATGATGAAAACACCAATGCGATCATCGTTATTGGAGATGTCCAATTTAAGGTTCACATGCTAATATTGCAAACCTACTCCAAATATTTTTGTAACTTTCCCGATTCCACCGTTTCCGAATTCCAAATTGAACCAGAAAACTGTTCTGCTGACGCTTGTCGCATTATCTACAATTGGATGCGAAGCGATGATGAAAATTGCTATAAGACTTTAATTACCAGGCAGAACATATTAAGCGTCTACAAAGGTAGCAGCTATTTGCAAATTGAAACTCTGCAGAACCAGTTGTGGTCAATTATAGTACAAGAAAAGGCCTATGACGAAGGGAGTGCGTATTATTTGTACATTGAGGCACAACATCAAAATATACCGGAAGTGGCAGAAATTATGCTTCCACGAATTAAAACATTTTTTGTTTCACTGGTTGGAAGTTTAAATTTTCTACAACTGTCATTCCCTGATTTAAAGAAAATCCTTACTTCCGATAACATAGAAGTACAATGCGAAGGTCAAATATTTTATTCTGCTATGCGCTGGATAAAACACGATCCTGTTAACAGACTACCACTAAAAGTGGAATTGATGAACTGTATTCGATTTGAAAATATGTCGTTGCAGGAGTTATTCCTTATCAAAATTGAACTAGCTTTCCAAAAGTTCTTCGAAATGATTAAGAATGAAGAAATTGCTACTTTAATCGAAAATGGCATAACGCAAGTCCTTCTATTTAGCACTTGTGCGCGCAATTCAACACCTCTGTTTTAGATTTGCTGTCGAACTTGAACGTAGTGACCGTATTCTGATAAACCAAGGTCATACACCGATGCCACGATTAGTAGATAGATTTTATCAATCTTTTGAAGAATTTTTAAAGGATTTGTATAATCGCCGGATGGAACATTAAACTAATTGTTAACTGACTGCAAATGAGTGTGATTTAATTTCGATCCATTATCAAAAAATTTATTGTAAACAATTAATTTTGTAAATAAAAAATTCATCAATTTTGTGATCTTTTGTTGTGACTTTCTAGTAATACTTTTCACTAGTTAATATAACGATGCTAAATAATCTTCTGCCATTTGTAGGAAACATAATATAGTTGTTAAATTGACCTTGAATGCTTTGTTGCTCACACGTCCTTCCTGTTTCAGTGGGATAATGAATTAACCAGGTTTTCCTTTCTTTTCCTGGGATCTATTATAAAAAATCCAAATACTCAATTTACAGATATTTATTAACCAGTATACATGTATTTATGCTTGCAATAAATGCATGTATGCGCTGTATTAGTGTGACGTATTTTTGAATGGAGTAAATCTAACTTTTGGGTCACACAAACAACTAGATCGAAAATCGACTTACATGGAATGCGTCGATGAATCAGAAATCAAAATAAAAACGTTGAATAAAAACATTAAGCAAACAATCAATATCAATTGGTTTATTTACCTTATACCAATTTAGCAGGTAAACATCTTTAAACTGAACATAAACCTTTTTAAAACATCAATACGAATGTTTGATGTAGGTTGATACTATTGACACTTCCTATTGACAGTTGTTTGTTTGACTCAAGAATCAGTTTTACCCCAACAAAAATTTCGTGGCTACGTCATCACTAATACAGTGTATTACTGGAACTTTAATTGGCGCAAGCTTTATGATATAAATTAGAACACCAAGATAAAGTTTATAACTAGGAACTTGGTTTTAGTATAGGCTTAGAATAGTCTTAGATTTAAGTGCTTTGTAAAATCACATGTAGATACACAAATCTGAATAAACTTTGGTAACTAACTAACTAACTTCCTGTTTCTATACTATTTACTGTATGAGAAATAATGCGCTGTATTAGTGTGACGTATTTTTGAATGGAGTAAATCTAACTTTTGGGTCACACAAACAACTAGATCGAAAATCGACTTACATGGAATGCGTCGATGAATCAGAAATCAAAATAAAAACGTTGAATAAAAACATTAAGCAAACAATCAATATCAATTGGTTTATTTACCTTATACCAATTTAGCAGGTAAACATCTTTAAACTGAACATAAACCTTTTTAAAACATCAATACGAATGTTTGATGTAGGTTGATACTATTGACACTTCCTATTGACAGTTGTTTGTTTGACTCAAGAATCAGTTTTACCCCAACAAAAATTTCGTGGCTACGTCATCACTAATACAGTGTATTACTGGAACTTTAATTGGCGCAAGCTTTATGATATAAATTAGAACACCAAGATAAAGTTTATAACTAGGAACTTGGTTTTAGTATAGGCTTAGAATAGTCTTAGATTTAAGTGCTTTGTAAAATCACATGTAGATACACAAATCTGAATAAACTTTGGTAACTAACTAACTAACTTCCTGTTTCTATACTATTTACTGTATGAGAAATAATGCGCTGTATTAGTGTGACGTATTTTTGAATGGAGTAAATCTAACTTCTGGGTCACACAAACAACTAGATCGAAAATCGGCTTACATCAAATGCGTCAATGAATCAAAAATCAATATAAAAACCTTGAATAAAAACATTAGGCAAACAATCAATATCAATTGGTTTACTTACCTTATACCAATTTAGCAGGTAAACATCTTTAAATGAACATAAACCTTTTTAAAACATTAATATGAATGTTTGATGTAGGTTGATACTATTGACACTTCCTATTGACAGTTGTTTGTTTGACTCAAGAGTCAGTTTTACCCCAACAAAAATTTCGTGGCTACGTCATCACTAATGCAGTGTATTCCTATAAAAAAATACGTCATTAATATTGATGACATGTCGCACATGACGTGTTGTCCACGTTGCACGTCTAGTGCAAAAAACTCGTTAATTTGGCAACTTATTGCATAAATAGCTAATTTTGCACGCTTTTTTAAGAACAATAAAAATAGTTGGCTGTTTCAACATCTAAAATGGCAACTAAAAAAATGCCATTTAACTAAAAAGATGTCATTTTAATCGAAAATTACAAAAATTTACTTTCAACACATCGCACAAATCAAATTCAAAGTCATTTCACAATTTACAGCATCAAATCCTTGCAAACACTTATTTGACGTTATTTACGTGGAATTACTCCAGTCACTAAGTTCGTTATTCCGTAATCTTCGATTTAATGCACTAGTGCACATTGAATCTAATTCTATCTTATTCTAACCGTGTTGGCAAAGCTATAAAATTGCTTTAGAATGCAGAGACGATGCTTACTCTTTATTCATTAATATGCAACTAACAACTTTTTTTAAGGTAATACGATAATAATTATTAATTAATTCAGGCAACGCGGTTATAATCAAAAGATTCTGATTGGCTGGTTCCAGTGGGTTCTGCCAGAGACTTCTGCCAGAGGCTTCTGCCAGAGACTTCTGCCAGAGGCTTCTGCCAAAGACTGCTGCCAGAGGCTTCTGCCAGAGACTTCTGCCAGAGGCTTCTGCCAGAGACTGCTGCCAGAGGCTTCTGCCAGAGACTTTTGCCAGAGACTTCTGCCATAGCAAATCAGGTAATTTCAACGTAACTTTTATAATAATATCAAGAGATTTTATTAAACAATAACGAAAAACAATACAAAACAATTAACAATAAATTGTTCAAACCAACATAATCTTCAATTCAACAAAAAACTAATTATGGCAAAAGTAAGGTCCCTAAAATTGAAGTTGCGTTTCCTCTTTGGATAGCAACACTTATACGTTGTTACAGGTGAAAACCTGACTGAGCGTCTCCAGTAGCTTCATATATTCTTCGACCAAGTTGACTCAAGAATCGACGCCCTTACACACCAATAGGACCCAATAGGAATTTAATTTTGTTTATAATAACAAATAACCTACAAAAAAACATATATTGATAACACAGGACAGAGTTATATTGAATTTGCACTATTGCATTAAATCGCATTGCATTAAAAATTGTTTTATTTTAAAAAAATTGTTAAAAAATTGTTATGTTAGCTGGACAGGCCTATATGGCAAATTTTATATAATGTCAAAATTGACAAGTTTTGCAAAATTTTAATAAATCTAATTTTTACTAAATTTCAGCAGTCGTACAATAGTATATTACAAACCGAGGTTCAAAGTATTTCATTTCTATCGAAAGATGAGATAGTTGATCGAGGCGTGAAGCGCTAAGGTCCACTACATCTTAAGACAGTAATAAAACTTTCCACCGAGGTTTGTATACTATTTTATTTACAATTATACATAAAACCAAAAATAAGTGACAATAAATTTAAATTTTTGAAGTATTGAACTGTCAAACCAACATTAAAACAAAATTCCGATCAATATCAAAGTGGTAATTTTGTTTTTTTTTTGTGTTGGTACTATGCAAATTCGAGGTTGGAATGTGTTCTTTTGGGCGGAAAGGAAACACTTTCTACCCAAGAGAAAAAAGTAAAAGTCAACAATGTGTCATTTTCAAACTTTCAAAAATACAGAAATTGCGTCATTACATATGTAATTGTAAATAAATAGGTTTTTCTACGACCACTATGAAATTGAGCATTTTGTGCATAAGTTGCTAGATGAGAAAGTAGGCAATTGCTCATACCGTGAGATATGGCCGTGAGATATTATTCCCCACACTACACATGCGCATTGCGCGTACATGTCGTGTAATCGTTGAGAGTCGAGACGAATTTTGTTTTGACAATTGACTTTTGTTATTGAAATAGTGTTGTCAGTTTATTATAACGTAAATTAATATAAAGTTTAATAAAAAAAATGTGTTCGTAGAAAAAGTACAGTGTGTAACACGTGCAAAAACGCTTATTTCTCACTCGTGTGATTTGCGCACTCGCTTACGGCTCGCGCTGGCAAATTCACGCTCGAGAGATATTAGCTATTTTCCGCACTTGTTACACAATATACTATTAAACAAATAAAAATAAACTAAACAAGTTAATTTTTAAGTTTAAGTGTTGTATTTTGTTATATTATATAATTAATAATAATATAATATATAATATAATTTCATGCAGTTTTTTTATTTAAATGAAAACAATGACAAATAAAATACTAAAGTAGGTACTTAACTTTTTCTGAACTGCTGGTTTCAATAATTAAAATCATAGAATTTTAAATATTTTTTTGCAATTTTCGATCAAAATGACATCTTTTTAGTTGCCATTTTTGATGTTGAAACGGCCTTCTTTTTTTTATTGTTCTAAAAACAGCGTGAAAAATAGTATATTATACACCAAGGGTGTGAAGTAGATTTTGTAGCGCGAGCACAGGTTCATATCCCGAGATGCGCAGCATCGAGGGATATGATAGTGCGAGCGCTAGAAAATTTTTCACAACCGTGGTGTATTAGCTATTTTTAGTACAAGTGAGCAAAGTGCGTCATTTAATCACTAGTCTGAATGTTGGGCGCCCGAGCCGTAGGCGAGGGCCCCAATCAGACGTGTGATTAAATGACTTTGCTCACGTGTGCTAAACCTGATTTTATCCACTTTTGTAGAAAATAAAACCAGACATATTAACAAAATTCTTTAATTAATTAATATTGCAATGGAAATACAGTAATATAGTAAATTAGATATTGCAATGGAAATTCAGTAATATATTATAATATATTACAATAAGTAGATAATAATTCTTAGCACAATGCTAATTAACATTAAAAAAAAGTTATTAGGTCATTTCTGCCAAAAAATAGATTTTCATCTAATTAAACTATTACAATTTTTTATAGGTTTTGCACCATATAAGTTATATACCAAATTAAAATTAATTAAAATATATGTCACTGTGGTAGATTTAGAATATTTGCAATTGAACTTTAATATGCTAGTGAATGCTTTTAAGTTGTAATTTAAATAATTAATGTCATTGGAAATAGATTGGTAGATACTATGTCAAACGTCAAATGCATGAGTGATTAAATATTTTTTAATCACTAGTGATTAAAAGTAGTACTTTACTCACTCATTTTGGTGACCAAAAGTAGTCAATATTCAACGAAAGTGGATAAATACTATTTTTTGCATTACTAGCACGTCTAGTCCGCAGCGCCATTGACAGTTGACAGAAGAGTAAATTCAATTGTCGTAATAGATTGTTTGATTTTGTTTAAATTGAAATTTAAATTGAATTTCTATTAAACCGCTATTAAAACTGTTCGAATATCACAATTATTTATCATTAATATAATTTTGCAACTTCCAGAACCAAAAAAGTGCGCACTAAATGTACCATTGGAAAACGCCTAGTGAAATTGTAATTGATAGTTACATAAGTTTTAAAAATTAATTTTACTAATTTACACAACAATTTCATTGCTTAAATAGTATCAGATAAATTACCTACAACATAGTGATTCTTTCTGTATAACTTTCTTTTTAAATTCTGCTACGGTATTATCAGAAATTCGAATTATGTGTTTATTTACCCCCCCCGGTTGTGTGTCTGTTAATCAATATCATAAAGTCGTGTTCTATAGCTAGTAGTGTAAAAAAGACTTTTTTTCACTCTTTTTCTACTTTTTTTCATTATTTTTACTTTTTTTCATTATTTTAAAATTTGCTCAAAACGTGGCAAAATGTTATTAAAAAACATTGTTTTATTTATTAATAAAATTAATTACACAATTAGTAAGATTATTTAACTAAACTGGAACATATAAGCAACAGTTCCATTAAATTTGAGTTAGCAAACACTTCTATTCAATTTGAATTATTTGAAGGAAACTGTTTGATTTTTCGTTCCTAGGGGCGATTTCAACTGTTTTATCAATGCTTGCTTCAATTAATAACAAATTAAGCTTGAATCAAGCAACCGATTGTCATCTGATTATTAACTAATATCTAATATTTATTATTTTAATTAAAAATTGCAAAAAATAGTGTATATAACACGAGCAAAAGTAGTTATTTTTTCATTCGTCGTATTGTCCAACTCGGCTGACGCCTCGTTGGACAAATTTACGACTCGTGAAAAAATAACTTACATTTTGCTACTTGTTGTATAAATAACTATTTTGTAGTGCGTTAATACACTCCGATGACAAGTTTCCAGTTCTTAAATGTATTAAAAATGAATTACTTAAAAAGATAAAGCAAACCGCCATTGCAAATTGTTAATCTTAAAAAAATAGCTACTTCAACAATATCGCAGGTTTTATAAAAAAAAAATAAAAGTGCCTTAAAATCCCAACGAGTAAAATAAATGAATATTTTATTTTCAAAATGAATTGTTTACAATATAGCTTTTTTAGTAATGGATCGAAATTGAGCAACGTAACTAAATCGTAACCGGAGATAACGATTTAGAAAGGTTGACACACTCATTTTCAGTGAGTTAACAATTAGTTAAATGTTCCATCAGGCGATTATCCAAATCCATTAAAAATTCCTCAAAAGATTGATAAACTCCTTCCTCCATTCGTGGCATCGGTCTATGACCTTGTTCCTCCAGAACACAGTTATTATGTTCAAGTTCCATAGCAAACCTAAAATAGGATTTGAGTTGCGTGCACAAGTGCTAAACAGAAGGACTTACCTTATGCCATTTTTGATTAAGGTAGCTATTTCTTCATTCTTAATTATTTCGAAGAATTTTTGGGAAGCTAGTTCAATTTTGATAATGAATAACTCCTGCAAGCACATATTTTCAAATCGAATGCAGTTCATCAATTCCACTTTTAAAGGCAGTCTTTTAACAGGATCGTGTTTTATCCAGCGCATAGCAGAATAAAATATTTGACCTTCGCATTGTACTTTTAGGTCATCGGAAGTAAGGATTTTCTTTAAGTCGGGGATTGACAGTTGTAGAAAATTTAAACTTCCAACCAGTGAAACAAAAAATTTTTGAATTCGTGGAAACATAATTTCTGCAATTTCCGGTAGCTTCTTATGTTGTGCCTCAATGTACATATTGTACGCTCGCCCTTCGTCGTAGGCCTTTTCTTGTACCATAATTGACCATAATTGCTTTTGAACAATTTTAATTTTCAAATAGCGGCTACCTATGTAGATGCTTAATATGTTCTGCCTGGTAATTAAAGTCTTATAGCATTTTTCATCATCGCTTCGCATCCAATTGTAGATAATGCGAAAAGCATCAGCAGAACAGTTTTCTCGTTTAATTTTAAATTTGGAAACGGTGGGATCGGGGAAGTTACGAAAATATTTGGAGTAGGTTCTTAATATTAACATGTGAACCTTAATTTGGACACGTCCAATAACGATGGTCGCAGTGGTGTTCTCATCATTTTTGAATTGTCTGGCTAATACAGCATAAATATTCCGTTTAGGCGGCCATTTCTGTTTGGTTTTATGGATTGGGTCACCCACTTCTTCGTATGGTGCTTTAAGTAAATTTTGGCTGGTTTTTGAATCACGGTATTTCACTGCTTTTGGCAGAGCCTTTAATCTTGACATTGCTATTTTATGGGCTGCGACACGTATTTTATCCACTTTCAAAGACAAATAATCCTAAAATTGAATTGAGTTAGTATCAAATTTCAAGTCTATAATTTAACTTCAAGGAAGTTGCATCCAATCAAAAAGCATCAGAAAACTTATGAAAACTAATTACTACAGATTTACTAGTGTGCCCCTTTTAATTTGTTTCTAGGTTCAGTAAACAGTACTTGCAAAAACAACCATTCAATATGACAGCGAAGTATATTTTTATATTTCAAATTGTATAAACAATCTCTTCCAAGATACAAAATTCAAATGACTAATGTCTAAACGAGTCTGCTCCTTATATAGAGAATTCTAAACCTAGCCTACTCTAGAAGTACACAATAACATGGCCTACTTCTTGCCTTGTAGTTGTACACAACTGCAAGGCCTACTTTAGATGTGCCAGATGTAAGCAACTGCATCGCCTACGCTAGAACAACTGCATTTTCGAAGTAATAATAGTTATTTACGTTTAGAGGGCCGAAACAAAAAGATTACGCCCGCAGTCGAAGTTTGAGTATGGGTGTAATCTTTTGTTTGGCCAGAGGAACGTACAACGTTTTGCGCACAACTTAAATATTTGTAGCATCTTTTAAATGATATGTAGGTATATTTTTGCTAAAAGTTATAACTAGAGAAAAACTAGGTGGCTTTGAAACAAAAATAGAACGTTGTTAAAAATCTATTTATTGGGTGTTGTCACAGATAAGTATACAGATAGGCTGTTCAACGATGTTATTTGTTTCGCTACCTATTCAGTTCCCCTCAACCCGCGTGTATTTTATATTGCCTACATCTAGGAGTATGCCTATTATATTGCCTACATCATAGTTTATTTAATTTTGTTTTGAAAGAAAACTGTAATCATATTATAATTTAACGGATGGTTTTAGAAACTGTGTCTGGACGTGGGGTTGCAACTGTTAAATTGTAACTGTTAAATTGTCTGGACGTGGGGTTGCAACTGTTGTAATTGTTGGTTGGATGTGGTTTGAGCCATATGATGATGATTTCATATTACGTTATTAGAGTATTATATTATTTTGCAACGCCATCTACCATAGGATAGACATTCCATTCAACAGGAACAGCGCCTTTCCATGGCCGGCGTTGTACTAAAAAAAGCCCTCTCTGGTCGGGCGTTGGCAATATCAAAAATGCGAAACACTGCCCAATACGATGGCACATCTGTATATAACGTTATCTGTGGTGTAGTGGGGGATTCTGGGTCTAATCATAGTTTACATAAACTATTAAATAAATTACATGACTTGTCAAAAGATGGTTCTAGACACAAGATTTTCATTTGTTTTCAATATTGATTTTGTCAAATAGAGTAAATCTTTTCAATAAGAGATGGATCTACGGCGGATTTATAGTTTGGCCGCTCATAGACTAAAATTTTTGGTGCCTCTAGTAGTCAGTAATTGTTTTAAAATTGCATGGCAGGCAAATTTTTTTAAATTTTTGTGGACTTTTAGCGATTTTCCTTAGAATACAGTGACCCCAAGTAGTGTCATGTAGCAGTGACATCTATATCTTAGTAGGCAAACTCAACTCAATATTTTGGTGGCTCAGCTGTTTTGGTTGTTCAACAATTAAAAAGAAAAAAACCATAAGAAAAGTGTTATGAACAAATACCAGTTATTTTAATTTTTTCATAATTGTTTAAATTTATTGTATATAGGCCAGGTAAATGTTTCGGAGCATTTTGTTAAATTTATTTTCGAAAAAATGGTTATTTCATTAGTTTACATTTTCGACATCTTTTAGTTAATTTATACCAAAACTATTGTATTAATAAGTTTGAACATTTATGTATAAAATTGTATTAAGTTTTGGGCAAAATTTTGCGTAAAACCGCTGTCTTATGTCCACAAAATTAACCCTAAAATTTGACTCGTGAGACATCACTGTTGGTTCAAAAAAATCCACCGCGCTTTTAACTTGAACGGAAAACGCTATATGTGAATACACCTTAATGTAAATTTGTCAAACCAACTTATCACGCGCAGTGCCCTCTATCCAATACAAACCGTAAACAACCACAACATAAGAATAAATGTCAATTGTGCTTTTTCTCATGAATTTTGCCAAATATTTCTAAAAAGATCAGCAAATACATTGTTTTGAAGTTTTCTTTGAATACGGCCTAAATTATTGAATTATGCTCGATGATTATTTCTAAATTAATAATTGTACACAAGTTGATTTACTGAAAGTTAATGAATTGTGAATGACCCGAAGCTAATGTTTTAGTATTTGTATACATTACTTTTGTATGAGTACCTATCTCGGTATCTATCTTCTTCATCTACTTAGTGAAAATGTTTAAAGTTTATGGAAATCTGTGATGCAAAACCTTTATCCTGTGTGGATGATATTAAACGTTCTACGGATTCAATTGATGTGTTTTTCACGGCGTTTTTCACCGAATTCAGCCAACAAGCTAATTGAATTCGAATGAAAGGAAATTAATTAAAACGATGTGAAATACATTAACAATACTCAACTACAAATTAGCAAATAACATGTAAGTTGGAAATATTAATTTCTAATTTTTTTAGGTTAAATTAGAATTTCATAAAAAATAAATTAAATTTAACATCAACGAATCAATCAACGAATAATCAATTTATTTTTTTGTATTAGTTGTAGTGTAAATGAATGAAGCCGGCGATAATAGCTAGACGATATAATGAGAGATGGTTTTATTAAGCAATTATAAGAATAATTTGATATGCGAATGCGACTAGGGCTATTTTTATCAGTATTGGTTAGTTGCACTGGGTGTACTTAAATTTTAAAGGCGAGTGCACAATCGCCGAGCTCCGGAACGAGAACGGAAGCGGACACGGATCGCAAACAGCTCGGAAAACGGTAAAAAGCGAGGTAAAAACCAATTAAATCATGGCTTCGCATGTAGGTGTATGTATAAGTTTGAATACGAATAGCGATACGGTATAAGGGTTTCTTGGGATTGGTATGTTTCACTTACTGTAGAATTGTAACCATAGAAATTAGAAAATTAGATAAATCCTCGGATAAATCTAAAACCCCATGTTCTCTAGGTTCAACTTTGGATAAACTACCCTTGAATTCTATTTTCATTTTTTTATTATTACAACTTTTATTTTATAAAACACATTTTTGTGAATGTGAATTTTTGTGAAAAATGTTTAAGTGAAAAATTGTATCTTCTAAACAATTTGAGTTAAAATATTCAAACTCGATACACACTTTGTCTTATTGAAATTTTACAACACTTTTTAATTAGAATTAAAAAAAAAAATAATTAAAACGGTAAACTCGAGGGTAAACTGCGAGGTAAACTGTTACCTCTGCAGACTTTTTATTATTTTTTATACCGGATCTGTAAAGAATGCGGTTGTAAAAGCAAACTATTTTGACTATTATTAGAACTTACAAATAATTAATGCGATGAATAAAGATTTGTAGATTGTATTTGAAAAATCTTCAGTGTATTTTGAGCGAAAAGAGTTTTTGTCGCTTTAAACAAATTGACGCGCTCGCTACGCGTCGCGCGACAACATTCTATCTCGAGCAACAAACTATCACTTTGCGCTGCTAATGAATTTATATATAAACATTTAAAACTAAATACTGTAAGAGCTCAAGGTCAAAAAAATTCAATATTATTTTTTGACGTTTTTATTTACCAATCAAGGCTCCTTTAGTCGAATGTTTGCAACCAGTAATGCACCAAAAAATGTATAGTGAAATATACTCGCTAGCAATATCACTAGTGGGCAAATATATTCGACGATAATTGACGAGTTAAAATCAAGGCTGGAGATGTCACGAGCCGAAGGCGAGTGGCATCTCCAGCCTTGATTTTAACGAGTCAATTATCGTCGAATTATATTTAGCCCACGAGTGGTATTTAGCAAGACAATATAATGATTTCGAACTATAAAACTATCTATATTTTCTTCAGAGTGATTGCCCCAACGATCTGCTTCAATTTCAATACTCATTTTTGCTGAACGGTACAATGACAACAAGCAATAAATAAATTAATTGAATGTCAGTGACAAATTTGTTTTTAGAGCCTCCTAATTTAATTGAGTCCAGTGGTATATCCGTGACAAATAAATAAAAAAACAAAAGATAATCGAGTGGATGATATGTATTCACGGGTATAAAATCAGTTACGATATTGTTTATTATACCCAAAATTATAGGGTCTGAGCTATGCGTTTTAGGTGCCCTAAACAGGTTCTAGTTGGCCATGAGTTATATTGTCGGAAATATATATGTATTAGCGTTTGTCAATCTTTTGTTATCAAAACATGTTAAAAAAAATAAAGATATACTTAGTGTGCACTATTGCAACCCATTGAAAATCTTCGAGAAAATCTTTATTATAGTTTATCGCGTGCAGGAGCTAGGAATTTTCCGAGGAATTTTCATTTCGCTAAAAATTTATTAGTTTTGCTTCTATTTTACTTTTATTTTTTATCCGATTTTATTGTGTGATACATCAATGGGTTTAGAAAACATGTGCCTTTAAGAAGAAAGAAAGAAGAAGTTCTTTAAAATAATGTATTTTGATGTGTATAACACATCAAAATCGGATAAAAAATAAAAGTGAAATAGAAGCAAATCTGACGAATTTTTAGCGAAATGATAATTCCTAGCTCCTGCACGCGATAAACTATAATAAATATTTTCAATAGGTTGCACTAGTGCACACTAAGAATATCTTTATTTTTTTTAACATGTTTTGATAACAGAAGATTGACAAACGCTAATATAAATGTATTTCACATTACATGTTTTTGGTGCATTACTGGTTGCAAACACTCGACTAAGGGAGTCTTAACAGTATTTTTGATCTTATGTTTAAATTCGTTCAATCATTTCATTATTATAGTGAGAATAATGGACTTACTATTCAGCGCTATAACATAAGGGTACCATCCTCGGTATCATCCTAGTGGTATTTTTTGCAATATTCTAGAAGCATATTTTGAATGAGTTAGCTTGAATATTAGAACGGTTGCTTACTGGTGGTATGCTTAAAGCCGAACTTAAAACTGCAGAGATAGATGTTTGTAGCGCCAACATCGTTCATTTCATTGCTCAACTTAATACTAATCAATAAAAACTGGTACACTTAAAATTAGCACGTTGCATACAAAGCTTTTCAATATTTTTGTTGACTGTATTATTTTTATTGTTTATCCTTAAATATATCAAAGACATATATTTTTCGGTTTAAATGGGGTTGTCTACTAGGTCGAATATTCGATAAACAATTAATAGTGGCAATAGAGAAGATACATCAATTTGCTTTTAATTTATATATAATGAAACTATATAGTGTAGTAAAAAGTTTGTTTTTAAGCGAATTTACTTCTCGAAATCGCTAGTTTAATCTATTTCTACATAAAATTATACCAGTCACATAAAATCTTCGAATCAACACGATCTTACTTGAAACGAGGCATACGGCACAATGCCGATTCGAGCCGGAGAAGAACAACACTACAATCACGCGATTAATTAAACGAATTTTTGATTTATTTTTTTAGAAACGTTTTGATAATATAGTGTACTTCAATTACACACAAGAAATTTTGAAATCGGAAATCTAATAAGAAATATAACAATAATGCATTTAATAGTACTTCATTAAAAATATACACATAGAAATAGTTATTTATACAACAAGTAGCAAAATGTAAGTTATTTTTTCACGAGTCGTAAATTTGTCCAACGAGGCGTCAGCCGAGTTGGACAATACGAGAAGTGAAAAAATAACTAATTTTGCTCGTGTTGTATACACTATTTTTTGCAATTTTTAATTAAAATAAAAAATATTAAATATTAGTTAATAATCAGATGACAATCGGTTGCTTGATTCAAGTTTAATTTGTTATTAATTAGAGCAAGCATTGATAAAACAATTGAAATCGCCCCTAGGAACGAAAAATCAAACAGCTTCCTTCACATAATTCAAATCGAATAGAAGTGTTTGCTAACTCAAATTTAATGGAAATGTTGCTTATATGTTTCTGTTTAGTTAAATATTCTTACTAATTGTACAATTAATATTGTTAATAAATAAAACATTGCGGTTTTATAACTTTTTGCCACGTTTTTAGCAATTTTTAAAATAATGAAAAAAAGTAAAAGGAGTGAAAAAAAGTAGAAAAAGAGTGAAAAAAAGTCTTTTTTTCACGCTTTTTTTAGAACAATAAAAAAAAGGAGGCTGTTTCAACATCAAAAATGGCAACTAAAAAGATGTCATTTTAATCGCAAATTGCAAAAAATTTTTTTTGAACAAATATAAATATAAAGATTTTGTTTTCATATGTTTGATGTTTCGTGAATACAATGCTATTTTTAACAAAAATACAGTGAATTGAAAAACTGCAATTTTTTACGGCTGTTAAATTAGGTACTTTTTTTGCACATTTTAATTTTTAAAAAACAAACTATAAGAGTAAGATGTTTGATTTTTTTATACGACATTTATGAATAGTTTATGCAAATCATATAAAAATTTCATAAAATTTTGGCTCCTACGTTTAGAAATATAACTGTTTAAAAAAGAGGGTCAAAACTTATTACTTCGATAGTACACTTAGTTTATTTAATAGATGAGTGAAAGATTTTTTGAAAGAAATGCAGTAGATTTTGTTTGTAATAATGATTTAATAGTGAAATTTGCGATACTTTACATTTTTAGAAAACGCGTTTCCAGCGCAGCATGTTCACTGACGTCACATTAGCCTCCAAACAAGGAATGTTTTTATTTCACTTCTCTTTTTAATTAACAAGATAAAATGAGAGGTGAGATAAAAGCGCAAGTTGTTAGGAGGATAGTGACGTCAGTGTGCATTCTGGGCTATAGAGACGCGCGTTTTCTTAAAATTTAAAATATCGCAAATTTCTGAAATCATTATCACAAAATCTACTGCACTTTAAAAAAAAAACTTTCACTCATCAATAAAATAAACTATATATTTTTATAATAGATGTAAACAAGTAAAAAAAAAATGTATGCATTCTTCCTATTAAGACAATAAAAATTACTGGAAAAATGATTACAACATGTAATCAAACTCCCTTAGTCGAGTGTTTGCAACCAGTAATGCACCCAAAAAAACATGTTTGTTATCAAAACATGTGAAAAAATAAAGATATACTTAATGCGCACCAGTGCAACCCAATGAAATTCTCCATTATAGTTTATTGCACGCAGGAGCTAGGAATTTTCATTTCGCTAGAAATTCATCAGTTTTGCTTCTATTTCACTTTTATTCTTTATCCGATTTTGATGTGTGATACATCAATGGGTTTAGAAAACATGTGCCTTTAAGAAAAAAGAAAGAAAAAGTCCTTTTAAATAATGTATATTTAATAATAAATAGTTGAAGTTTAATAGATGAACTTCATTATGTTATTAAAATTTCAACCATTTCTTATTAAATATATATTATGTTAAAGGCCTTTCTCTATTTTTAAAGACACATGCTTTCTGAACCCATTGATGTATCACACATCAAAATCGGATGAAAAATAAAAGTGAAATAGAAGCAAAACTGATGAATTTCTAACGAAATGAAAGTTCCTAGCTCATGCACGCGATAAACTATAATGGAGATTTTCAATAGGTTGCACTAGTGCGCAAGTATATCTTTATTTTTTTTAACATGTTTTTATAACAAAAGATCGACAAACGCTAATATAACTTTATTTCACATTAATTCTTTTGGTGCATTACTGGTTGCAAACACTCGACTAAGGGAGCCTTAATATAGAATTTGAACGAGAAGCAATTTAGCGTGGAAATTCAATACAAATACGTTACAATTTGGGGCAAACTAGGTTGAACATTTCAAATCGCACTCTTCCCATTTATTAAATTATTTTCATTCTCTTGGGTTATTACTGTGACAAAGAACTCATATACACCAAGAAAGTGAACACACACTCAGGCCAATTATAACGTGCCAAGTTTTTTCAATGAATTCTTGAGCCATTAGATGGCGCGAGAATAATATCAAAAACATAATTTAGCATCTACCACTATTTAGTATTTGTTTCTGTGCTAGAAACAGAAAGGTTTATGATTGAAGCCGCTTCCAATACTCTATTTTTACTTCTCTCGTAGAGGAAGTATTGTATTCATGAAAAAAAAAAAATTTCTCCAAATTTCACTTTTTTCTACTTTATAGAATGCGTAGATTACGAAAATCATATTCACTAATTTCCGTCTGTCGGTCTGTTCGTTTCTTTAAACTGCTATATTTTGGAATCTACTGATCCGATTAAAGCAAAATTTGCGTCCTTTTTTTCTACCTGCCCAATGATTAGGTCAAAGAAAAAAAAGTTAGGAAATTCTCAAAGACCTGCGCATTATTGGCCAAAAACATGCCAAAAACAGCAAAATCGGTGCATCCACTTAATCTTCTAAAGTTGCAGACCGATTTTGACCAAATATTGAACATATGTTTTGTGTATACCCCAAGTGGTAAATGCTTTCAAAAAATCTGTAGTTTTTCTAAGGGTTGACTTTTTATTAAGGGTTGAAGGGTCAAAAAGTTGTAAAAATGCATAAGTTGTAACGTGAATACCTGCCAGGAGGAATATTTTATTTGAACCAAATTTGGCATACATATTAGGAATACATTGAAGAAAGTGCTGGTAAAAGTTTCATACCCTAAAAATTAACCCTAGTGGCCTGTTGGGTCTTTAAATTAATTGTTCAAAAATTGGCGGTGTTTTTATTCTTATATGTCAGCATAACTCACCATTTTCCGTCAGTAATTTTATATATATTCACATATTGAGTGACTAAAAATAATTTACAACCCTAACTACACACCCCCCACCCCCCAAAACAGTTTGAGTTATATGGATCGGATTTTCTTCATATTAGATTTCTACTATACATTTAAAACAGATTTACGAATAATCTAATTAAAAATAATATGCGACCCTTATTTTACAACTTCAACCCTTAACATACCCTTTACAGTCAAAATGCTCGGATTTCTTTCAAATTTGGTAGTAGTAATTTTAACATATTTAACTTATCATTACTTAGTTAATTTAATTGAAATTAGGCTAGACCTACATTTTACAATTGTAACCCCTAATACCCCCCTCATAGTTAGAATTGTCAGATTTATTTAAATTTTAGTATATAAACGAGAGAAGTACTGTGGAATCTCATTTCCAGCGAATTTTCTTTAATAATACAAATCAAATTCACTGTACTTTCAAGTAAGTTTATCGAATGAGTAACAAAACTCATGTCTTGTTACCCTAAAGCGGCACACGCTGAGATCAAAGCACTTTTATTGCGAGGGTGCTTCTTGGTGTATATGATTTCTTTGCTACTAATTAGTTATCACCCCTAACAATTTAACAATCAGAATCTAACCATTTTGTGCTGCTGCATAACCACATGGTTATGTATTTTTTATTTTTTAGGTTTGTTTTTATTTTTATACTCATATTAAAGTATTTATAATTATATACCCACTACAAAAAACATATTCGCTATGTGCACGTGTACGAGTTGCTGCTCCGTGGCCTTTGACGGCAATAGATCGATGCGTCGATTCAATCTGCCACCCTGTGATACTTTTACAGGTGGATTTGTGATTGTGAAAAGGTTTTCAGCTAGTTAGTCATTCCATAATATTTACAAATTCTGTTATGTAAAAGGAAGGGCAATTGGTTGAAAAAATGTCATAGAAGTTCTACAATTAAGGGGGGCGAAACCGCTACATATATAGCCGCTCTGGTCGCTAGTGAATCTACATAGGTACTTATCTAAATTCACTGCAAATTTCGCGACATCTGATAAAGAATAGATGGACCAAGATTAAATTTGCAAATTTATGCGTGAAACATTGCTTAGCAGCTCAGGGAATTTAACGCGGAAAAACAGTTTCAGACACTATTAATTATCCTAGAAAATATCTAATGGTAGATTTACAGAGAGAACAGCTGTAGCAATAAACAGACAAAAAGTTTTTTTTTTATCTTTTTCCGCTAATTAGCAAGCGAGTGGTTAATATTTGATCCAGGTTTTTTATTCATATTTTACTCAATGGCTATTTGATCAAATATTTCGTCGAAATATAAGTATTTTTTTTCTCTAATTTTCGGTCGCAAACGCCGCAAACTGCTTTACCAGTTTTTGAGAATTTTCCACACCTCTCGATCTTTCCTAATGTTCTCGGCTAAATCACGTGGCAAATAACCTATCTTGGATCTTAGTTCATCTATTCTTTATCAGATGTCGCGAAATTTGCAGTGAATTTAGATAAGCAAAACTATGGATTCGCTAGCGACCAGAGCGGCTGTATATGCAGCGGTTTCGCCCCCTTAAGCCATATCCGCTGTTGCACTTGCTTTATTAATTACAATACGTTGGTAGCTTGCTTTCTAAACGAGTGGTTGCCTTTTTATTTATGGTGTGAGGTTCATCGTTAATTCCATCTGCTCTAAAATAAAATATATTCAAAAATTAATCCTTGTCAAAAGTTATATGAAAAGTTAAATTTATTGATTTATTTTGAATTGAAACAAAAGATCTTGTGCACTTTTTACTTGTATTCAGAATAAGTCGGAACTATGTACCTACTAAGCGCGCAAATACACGCGGCATGAAAATTCGTACATTTACTCTCGCTTTGATTAAAGCGATCGTTCTAATGGCGAAGCCAATATTATTGTAATAGACTTAAATCGGGAGTGGACTGATTGGTTTTCCTATTTCCGCGGACCCCCGCCATTACATTTATTTGAAACCATCTCTACATTAAGTCGTCAATATAAAAATAATTTTATTTTTTATTAAAAGATTGAATGTTTTGATTTTAATACAAAATTATATTTTCAGGTGAATACGCTGATTTGAAAATGTAAGAGAAAGAAAATACAGAAACTGTTTTCTTTGCTTAAAAATGGACCCGATCTTACAACGCTTTGGTGATGTAACAATTCAGCGTCTTGAAAAGCCAAAAGATGAAGCAAATTCCGATACCGAAGTTTCGCCTCTCAAACGTCAAAGCAATTCTGCAACCACATCTCAGATTAACAAGCGCTTTAAATATGATTCGAATATCCTAGAAAACGAATTAGATAATTTCAGCGATTTTGATTCATCGTCGGAAGAAGAACCGGATGAATTAAGCGAATCGGAAACCGATTTCTTTACCGAAAAAGGAGAAGAAGATGAGGTTGGCGAGGAAGAAGAAAACTTTGATTTTGATATTAAAGCAAAATTGAAGGAAATGGGCGAGATTAGTTTTCAAACGGTAAAAAAGGGCGAAAAGCCTAAAAAGAATGAAATCACTAGCGAAAATGAAGTCAGTGTTACGGCTACGAAAAAACAGAGTACAAGTGAAGAAGATCGGAAAGGAGTCAACATGCGTCGCAATATCCGTGAAGTCATGGACGAGACTAAACTTGATGAAACGACATTAGCGGCCCAACGACTGGAAGCAGAGAGATTGAGACGAGTTCAGGAACAACAACGACTTTTAAGGGAGCTGCAGAGGCAAGCCGAACGCGATCGAATGCAAGATAAAGTAATTAGTTTACTACAAGGTGGTGCCAGTTGTTCGAAAAATACGAATAATTCGTTTCTGAATTCAAAAAATTCGATCCCAAATTCGATTCTAAATTCGAACACAACTCGAATAGGAAATACCGTTTTAGTAAAATTACCAAATGGGCAAACGAAACCAATGACACGATTGCCGAAACGACCGTTCGATTTAGTCAGGTTGCAGAAGACTCCACCACAAGCTCCGATAAAACGATCAGGAAGCTTTAATTTGTCACCCAGTATTAGTATTGCGCCCGTTGGAAAGAAGGTGGAACCAAATCGCATGCCAATTACGCATAGTGATAGTGATAGTGATGGAGAAGGAATGAAGATGGCGTCTATGGAACAAAATCAGAAAGCCAAACGTAAGATTTTTTTAATTTGACTGAGATTCCTGTATTTGAGTAGGTTAAGAGGAGGTTTTATCTAGCATGAAATGTTTAAATGTCTGAATTTTGCCTCTTACCCCAACTCCGTCGCCCCCAGCGATGGACAAGCATTAGTTCTGCTATAATTTGCGAACCAAAATAGTGAAAACAAGCGTTCGTAATTCAAATGCCATTTTCACAATTTATCATTCAAAGATTTAAAATTCTCAGCATGTGTAGATTACTAGTGGCACTAGGACTCTACACACGTACTTATTCGATATTCATTACTGATTTTCCAGAAATAAATAGCAAAAGTTGATAAAAACAAAGACCTTTTTCAATGCTTCCCATTTTCAAAATAATTTTATTTTGAAAATTTCGGCTTTGACATTTCCGAGAACCATGTATTACTTCTCTCGTAGAGGAAGTATTGTATTCATGAAAAAAAAATTCTCCAAATTTCACTTTTTTCTACTTTATAGAATGCGTAGATTACGAAAATCATGTTCACTAATTTCCGTCTGTCGGTCTGTTCGTTTCTTTAAACCGCTATATTTCGGAATCTACTGACCCGATTAAAGCAAAATTCGCGTCCTTTTTTTCTACCTGCCCATTGATTAGGTCAAAAAAAAAATTTGGGAAATTCTCAAGGACCTGCGCATTATGGGCCAAAAACATGCCAAAAAGAGCAAAATCGGTGCATCCATTTAATCTTCTAAAGTTGCAGACCGATTTTGACCAAACATTGAACATATGTTTCGTGTATACCCCAAGTGGTGAATGCTTTCAAAAAATCTGGAGTTTTTTCAAGGGTTGACTTTTTATTAAGGGTTGAAGGGTCAAAAAGTTGTAAAAGTGCATAATTTGTAACGTGAATACCTGCCAGGAGGAACATTTTATTTGAACCAAATTTGGCATACATATTAGAAATACATTGAAGAAAATGCTAGTAGAAGTTTCATCCCCTAAAAATAAGCTTTTGTGGCCTGTTGGTCCTTTAAATTAATTGTTCAAAAATTGACGGTGATTTGATCCGTATATGTCAGCCTAACCCACTATTTTCCATCAGTAATTTTATATATATATTTACATAATGAGTGATTAAAAATAATTTACGACCCTAACTCACTTTTTAATCTTTTCATACACACGTTTCAACTTTATCGCTTAAATTTGTTTAAAATTTGGTTCGTAGTTAAAATTTAAAAAGCATTTTTAAATAACCCGATAATTTTTTTTCAATAAAAGATGCCTCAAAATTCTAAAAATTTGAATAACAAATTTTAACATAGCAACGAGAGAAGTACTGTGGAATCTCATTTCCAGCGAATTTTTTAAATATGGTTCAAATTTGATAACAATTCAGTCAATATTACAAAAAATGGCATTTGAATTATGAATGCATGATTATCAGTAAAAATTGGACTGGTAAAACTTCGCCTTAAGGTGGATTCACTTGAATTTACAGTGTAGCTTCAAGCATACACATTTATATGACGAAAGTGGTGATTTTTGAACAAGAATTACAACCTTAATATAAATAATTTGAAATCCATTTAAATAAATTACAGTGAATAAATGACAGTAGTATTCAATTTGAACTACTTTCGTACACCTTATTATTTTTTTAAATCTTTGGTTATTGATTAGATATTGTTAATTAAAATCGAACGTTTTTAAATCACTAATTTAAACACTTTCGTATATCTTTTTAAAGATATCTTTCAGTTCGAAAGTATACGAAATTTCATAGATCTCGAATCAATCAAAATAACCGTTTCATCTTAAGGGGGCGAAACCGCTACATGTATAGCCGCTCTGGTCGCTAGCGAATCTACATAGTTTTTCTTATCTAAATTCACTGCAAATTTTGCGACATCTGATTAAGAATAGATGGATCAAGATCTGACTTATTTGCTACGTGCTTTAGCCGAAAACATTAGGAAAGATCGAGAGATGTGAAAATTCTCAAAAACTGGTAAGGCAGTTTGCGGCTTTGTTATAACCCCTAGAAAATTTGCAAAGCTACTGAAAATTAGAGAAAAAAAATACTTATATTTTGACGAAAAATTTGTTCGAATAGCCAAAAATTAAGTAACATATGAACACAAAACCTCGATCGAATATTAACCACTCGCTTGCTAATTAGCGGAAAAAGATAAAAAAAAAAATTCTGTCCATTTATTGCTACATCTGTTCTCTGTCTAAATCTACCATTAGATATTTTCTAGGATAATTAATAGTGTCTGAAACTGTTTTTCCGCGTTAAGTTCCCTGAGCTGCTAAGCAACGTTTCACGCATAAATTTGGAAATTTATGCGTAAAAATCTCTTCTTTATCAGATGTCGCGAAATTTGCAGTGAATTTAGATAAGCAACACCATAGAAATGACTACTGAAATCTAAATTTTAAAGGTATTCGAGCTTTTCGACTGTAAATGGTATTAAGGATTGTAATGATAAATTAAAGATCACACACTATTTTTAAATATCTTTAAAATTTATTCTACAAATCATATATGAAGAAAATCCGACTAATGTAAGTCAAAGGGCATATTAGGAGGACGAGGTTGTGTAAATAATTTTTAATCATTATTTATTTAAAAATATACTAAAATAACTGATGGAAAGTCATAAGAAGATCACAATACCATCAATTTGTTGACAATTAATTTAAAGGGCAAACGGTCGGCCTACAAGGGTTTTCACATTTTACATTTTAAGGCTCCCTTAGTCGAGTGTTTGCAACCAGTGATACACCAAAAAATTCGCTGGAAATGAGATTCCACAGTACTTCTCTCGTTGCTATATTAAAATTTGTTATTCAAATTTTTAGAATTTTGAGGCATCTTTTACTGAAAAAAATTATCGGGTATTTAAAAATGCTTTTTAAATATTAACTAGGAACAAAATTTTAAACCAATTTAAGCGATAAAGTTGAAACGTGTGTATGAAAAGATTAAAAAGTGAAAACTTGTTGTAGGTACTCTAATTTAATGAAACTATTTGAAGCTAGATTTAAAATTATCAATATAAATCAATGTTTGAAGTAAATCCTAGCACTATCAGTGTAAGGGGAGTGTTAAGGGTTAAAAACATGAATTGAGGATTCTAGGACATTTTTGATTAAACTAGTTTAAATTATATTTCAATTTATTATTAAAAAACAAATTTAAAAAAAATCTGACTAATCCAACTGTAAGGGGTGCATTAGGGGTTAGAATTGTAATATATAGGTCCTACCCTAATTTTAATTTAATTAGCTAAATAATGATAAGTTAAGTAAGTTAAATTACTACTAGGATCCAAATTTGAAAGAAATCCGAGCAATTTGACTGTACATGGTATGTTAAGGGTTGAAATTGCAAAATAAGGGTCGTATACTATTTTAAATTCAATTATTCGTAAATATGTTTAAAATGTATAGTAGAAATCAAATATGAAGAAAATCCGAACTATATGACTCAAACTCTTTATTGGAGGGGTGGGGGTGTGTGGTAAGGGTCGAAAATTATTTTCACTCACTCTTTATGTAAATATTACTAAAATAACTGATGGAAAAGTGTGGGTAATGCTGCCATATAAGAATCACAACACCGGCAATTTTTGAACAATTAACGTAAATGGCAAATGGGTCGTAGGGGCTTATTTTTAAGGGATGAAACTTTTACCAGCATTTTTTTCAATGTATCCCTAATACGTATACCAAATTTGGTCCAAATCAAAAATTCCTCCTGGCAGATATTCACGTTACAACTTATTCATTTTTACAACTTATTGACCCTTCAACCCTTAATAAAAATTCAACCCTATAATAAACTCCAGATTTTTTGATAGCATTCACCACTTGGGGTGTACACAAAACATATGTTCAATATTTGGTTAAAATCGGTCAGCAACTTTAGAAGATTAAGTGGATCTACCGATTTTGCCATTTTTAGCATGTTTTTGGCCTATAACGCGCAGGTCTTTGAGAATTTTATAAACTTTTTTTCTTCGATATCATCTATGGGCAGGTAGAAAAAAAGGACGCAAATTTTGCTTTAATCGGATCGGTAGATTCCGAAATATGGTGTTTTAAAGAATTGCACAGACCGACCGACAGACCGACAGACCGACAGACCGACAGACGGAAATTAGTGAATATGATTTTCGTAATCTACGCATTCTATAATGTAGAAAAAAGTGAAATTTGGAGAAAATTTTTTTTTCATGAATACAATACTTCCTCTACGAGAGAAGTAATAATAATGTGAATTAAATTTATACTAGCATTTAACGATTTTTTGTTAAGCAAATATGTTAAAAAAAATAAAGTTATACTTAGTGTGCACTAGTGCAACTTATTGAAAATCTCCATTATAGTTTATCGCGTACAGTTTATCGCGTATTTTTTTCAACATGTTTTTATAACAAAAGATTGACAAACGCTAACATTAATTTATTTCACATTAAAATTTTTGGTGCATTACTGGTTGCAAACTCTCGATTAAGGGAGCCGTAATTTTTCTGGCGGTAATCGGTTCGAATTATATAGAATAAATTAAGCCCATCTTTCAAATATTGGGGCTAACCTAACACTATACTTGCAATGAATTACAATACAATTAATTGTCAATTGTGTTTCAAGATAGGTTTTTGCAGATTATTTGGCTTAATAGGCATAAAAATTCAGATAGAAGTAGCTGTGGCTAGACTGTTTTTTGTTATGTAACCCATATTTTGAAAAAACACTTTCTTTAAAAAATTTCTCCAAAACAAAATATAAATTTCTTCTAAGAAATCAAAAAGAAAAAACGTTTTTGTACAAGTAGAATCGCTAATTTCATATAATATTTTTCAGCAAAGCAAGTTGCACTTCCAGTTCCAACGATTGATATATCGTCCGATGATGACTGCATCGTTGTATCTGAACCGGAGGGTGACAACGACGAGCCGGAAGAGGACCCCAGCAATTCAGGAATGCATACAAATGACGAGTTTAACCAACCGGATGAACAGGGAAGAGTGGTGGTGAATGTGGGTCATTTGGATGATGAGGGCGATGTATTTGTTGCTCCGCAAATCGCTCGAATTATTAAACCTCATCAAATTGGTGGGGTTCGGTTTTTGTATGATAATGTAATTGAAAGTACGAGTCGATTTGAAAATTCTTCTGGTAAGTAACTCATATGCTTTAAAATTAAACTAATTGCAGTATCACACAAGTAGAAAGTGTGGTAGGGGGTAAAAAATGTGAGACGTTAAGTTCCTGTCAAATTTACAAAAATTTGTGTTAATTAAGCTGTATTATCAGTTGTCGTTTGGTTGTTCAGGTCATAGAAATTTGAGAAATTAGTGTTGACCCCAGAAAAAAAGCCACAGATTATTCAGAACTTTTAAGGCTGCGTTAAAATAGGGCTTAGCTGAGAGCTGAGCTTTATAGTAAATAACACGAATACCAGTAAGATTTTTGTTTTGTTTTTTGAAGATTCTGATAAATTATATATTTTTTTTTATTTTTTACGATAAAATTTCATGTTATATAGAGCAACATTAATAAATTATTAACATTTTAACAGTGTTTTGACTAAATTTTAGCCATCTATGATCAGATGATAGAACTAAAATAAATACTGTTAAATCTGAGTAACTAATTAACGGTGTCATCTACTATATTGAATTTTGCTCTAAAAAATCGAAAAAAAAATCAGTTATACGAATCTTTTAAAAACAAAATGTTGATATGTATGGTATTCGTGTTATTCGCATTTTGCTCAGCTCTTTGCTAAGCGTGGTTAAGCCCATTTTTAACGCAGCCTTAAATAGATTGCATATTTGAAACTACTCTAACTTCACTTTAAATTAAATCAAAATAAAGTGACAAGGAAAATTATTAATTTGACATTATGCATGTTCGAGTAGCAAGTGAATCAAAAAAATAATTTTAGTTATAATTCGCTTAGGGTATGTCATAGGGGAAAACATTATTTGCACATATAATTGTCGAAAAAAATAGTAGTTGCATAACTTAACTAATTTTATTATAAAATTATTATTAATTATTAACAAGTTTTAATACAGATTAATTATTATTAGCATTTGTTATTATAACAAATAAAAGTTATAAAAAAATTCGCTGGAAATGAGATTCCACAGTACTTCTCTCGTTGCTATGTTAAGATTTTTAATTAAAATTTTTAGAATTTTGAGGCATCTTTTGTTGAATTTTTTTTTGGGTTATTTAAAAATGCTTTCAAATTTTAACTAGGAACCAAATTTGAAACAAATCTAAATCTAGGCGATAAAGTTGAAACGTGTGTATGAAGAGATGAAAAACTAAAAAATGTGTGGCAGGTACTCTATTTTAATGAAACTATTTGAAGCAAGATTTAAAATTACCAATTTAAATCAAAGTTTGAAAAAATTCATAGCAATGTGTGTAAGGGGTGTGTTAAGGGTTAAAAACATGAATTGAGGATTCTAGCCTAAGGGGTGCATTACGGGTTACAATTGTGGTATATAGGTTCTAGCCTAATTTCAATTTAATTAACTAAATAATGATAAATTAAATAAGTTAAAATTACTACTGGAATCCAAATTTGAATTTGTAAAGGGTATATTAAGGGTTGATGTTGTAAAATAAAGGTCGCATAATATTTTTAATTAGATTATTCGTAAATCTGTTTTGAATGTATAGTAGAAATCTAATATGAAAAAAATCCGATCCATATCAAAACTGTATATTTAGATCCATAGTCTCAAACTGTATATTTAGGGGGTGGGGATGTGTAGTTAGGGTCGTAAATTATTTTAATCACTCATTATGTAAATAAATATAAAATTAGTGATTTAAAATGGTGGGTTATGCTGACATATACGAATCAAAACACCGGCAATATTTGAACAATTAATTTAAAAATCCAACAGGTCATAAGGGCTAATTTTTAAGGAATTAAATTTTTACCAGCATTTTCTTCAATGTATTTCTAATATGTATACCAAATTTGGTTCAAATCAAATATTCTTCTTGTGGATTTTTACAACTTTTGACCTTTTAACCCTTAATAAAAAGTCAACCCTTGAAAAATATCCAGATTTTTTAAAAGCATTCACCACTTGGGGTATACACGAAACATATGTTCAATATTTGGTCAAAATCGGTCTGCTACTTTAGAAGATTAAGTGGATGCACCGATTTTGCTGTTTTTGGCATGTTTTCGGCCAATAATGCGCAGGTCCTTGAGGATTTCCTAACTTTTTTTTCCTTTGACATAATCAATGGACAGGTAGAAAAAAAAGGACGCGAATTTTGTTTTAATGGGGTCAGTAGATTCCGAAATATAACGGTTTGAAGAAACGCACAGACCGACAGACGGAAATTAGTGAATATAATTTTCGTAATCTACACATTCTATAAAGTAGAAATAAGTGAAATTTAGAAAAAAAAATTTTTTCATGAATACAATACTTCCTCTACGAGAGAAGTAATATATTTATAAATAAATGGAGAAAATTAAATTTAAATCGTACTACCTGCCATCTATTGATCTATTTTTAAACAACCGAAGCCTGGTTTATATTGTACATTTCTTGCTTGTATTATATAAAACTAACACAATATGTTATTTTCAGGATTTGGCTGCATATTGGCTCATTCAATGGGTCTCGGAAAAACTTTGCAAATTGTCTGCTTCAGTGACATTTTCTTACGCCACACTCCAGCTCAAACAATTCTTTGCATCATGCCAATTAATACGTTGCAAAACTGGATGGCTGAGTTCAACATGTGGCTACCAACTGAGCAAGGAGCTGCGGCGTTGCAAAAATCGACAGATGCCAACTACGACGTGCGCCCACGCAACTTTAATTTACACGTACTGAATGACAGCCACAAAACACTGATGGCTCGATCGAAAGTTATTCGGGCATGGCGGACGGGGGGTGGTGTATTATTGATTGGCTATGAGCAGTTTAGATTGTTGTCTTTGAAAAAACACCCAAAATCGCGCCGAAAGAATGCGATGGCGATGGGAGAGGATGATAAAAATAAAATTATGTTTGATGGTAAGTGTAGTTTAGACTATAATGGAATGAACATCGTAAAGCGCATGCTTGATTTGGTAACAAAATTAAAAATTAGATATTTAAATGTCTCTTATTTGTAAACAATTAAAGGTGACAGATTTAAACTAAAAGTGACCGATGTCAAATAAGAAATAGGTTGTCAACCAAACATGACAGATGTAAAAAAATTTGCAGAAGTATAAACAAATTACAGATCTTAACAAAACCTCTATATTTTTAACAAAAACAAATAACAGTGGATAACAATAATAAATAATAGTTGTTGACTAAAAATGACAAACGTCAATTAAAAGTGACATGTCAACTAAAAGTGACACATCTTATCCAAAAATCAAGATTTTATTAAAAAGTGAAAAATGTTAATTAAAACAACTAAATTGGATATATAGAACTCAAAATAATAAATGTCAAGTATAAAGATCGCATGCGTGCATAAAGGAATAAGTACTGCGGAAATGCATTTCCAGGTATTTTTCAACATTTATTTGAAGCAAAAGCAATATTTCTAAAAAAGCCCAGCTCTATAACTCAGTTTTAAAAAACAAGGATATCAAGATTAAAAATTATTTTTAATGTTTTGACCGCAATTGTACAGTGCCGGTCATTGAATTTCGGGCAGAACTTTTACTGTCAGTTTAAAATTACATTGTTTTACAATGCTATAAATGACGGTGACAGAGAAGTTTGCCCGAAATTCAATGACCGGCACTGTACGCTGCTTCCATTTTCGCATTATGCTTTCTATTATTGCATTGTTAGCTTTTGAATTCGATTTACAAGATAATGATGATTGAGAAGGTGCTGCATACGTTGCATTTCAAATTTAATCTTGGATATGATGCTTTTGGCATTAGATGAAATGAATATCAGTTTGACTACCATTTTGCGATTTTTTCTAAAAATATCAAAGGGATCTAAAATTAAGGCTTTATTGGCTTAGATGGTGACTGGGAACGAACACTTGCTTTTGCATAGTTTCAAGCATACCACCAGGGGGCAATTGTTCTAATATTCAAGCAAGAGTTGTAAAATTAAAGTTAACCCATTTCACTGAATGGCTGCATGTACAGTCGCGGCCAGAAAATTCCGCACGATTTTTAATCAAGTGGGTAGGTTTTTGAAAAAATTTCCTATAGTGAATCGAACTTTAAAAAACATTCAGAAATTCAGTGGCGTACAATTTATTTTCAAATTATAAAAACATAAAATAAATAAAAAGTTAACAATTTTATTTTAAAGTTTAACATTAATGAAAATTATTAGGTTAATTAATTTAATTAGATTTACAAATAACAAAATTGAATTACATTCGAAAACAACAAATAAAATATATTTTTTTTTAAATCAAAAATTGTGCTTTTTTCGCACTGAATTTCGTCAGCTACTCGTTGCAACGACCACCCTTATTTAATTTTGCTATTGCAAAACCTTTTTTAGCTTCGGTTAACGTATGATATAGCATATAAAACTTTGTAAAAGTAAGAATAAAACTGACAAATCTGCTAGTTTTTAAATTAAACTGACATATCAGAAATTAAAAAATAGGCGGCTGTGGTTTAAAAACCACAATTACAAACGAAAAACACACCGTACGGAATTTTCTGGCCGTGACTGTACGATGCAAGTAGATCTTACATTTTACCGTTAGGTGGCCGGCGGGACCAATAAACAGGCGAATAGCACCAATTTGTTTTAAAATACATGATATTTATGTATAGCATATATATGATGGAATACTATACATAATATAATAATGGAATTTCGTTTAATGGAACATGAAAAAAATTTCTGCGGTACTACTCTGGAAAAACCTTTACACGGCCTTGAATTGGTATTCAGGCGTACTGGTTTAGTGGCGTAGAGCTTTCTAGAATTTCTATTGCTAGAAATGTGCTTATGTAGCGCACTATCAGAGAGCTCTGTTTGCTTTCTCACACTATTGGGAAATGACCTGACCGATGGTGGCGCTGCGCATGCTGCTAACCGCTGATTTTCAAATCGTCTGTTTAGTTCGAAATGACGCTCGGAGAACTCTGAACGCCATCTGCCATGTCTCTTTTACATATTTTAAATAATGTGTTAAAGGAAGATGGCAGATAACGCTCGGAGTACTCGGAGCGGCACTTCGAACTTGCCTATCCAAATGCCAAATGAAATTGTGAAAATGCCAAATGAAAGTCGATTATCGAATATCAGTTAGAATTAGATTAGAAACAAGTCAGGTCCCAATAGGTCTTCGCTGGTTGTATGACAGGAGAATTAGTGGCGTAGTGATTAGTATTCCAGTGGTGTACTGGTGGCTACACGTTCATTTTGAACGCGATAATGTGGAATGCTTGCCACTATAATTTATATTCGATTTTCTTTTTTGAAATGCTTATCTGCAATAATAATTTATACTCGCGTTTTAGACTGATTAATAAACACCTCTTATAGTTATAATTCACCAAAGTGTAGCATTTTGTTCTGTTGTATAGCAACATGGCTATTCACAGTGAAACATGTGACAGTTGTCAGTAATGCATTTATCACTGTGAGAATCATAGTAACTTTTTCAAGCAGTAGGCTTTGAAAGTTGATGTTAATTCATTGATAAATTAAAAAAGATAAAAACTAAAATGCACTTGAGATTCAATACTCGCTAGCAATATCACTAGTGGGCAAATATATGTCAATTATCGTCGAATTATATTTAGCCCACGAGTGGTATTTAGCAAGACAATATAATGATTTCGAACTATAAAACAGTAACAAAGTAAACTTAATAGTAATATGATATAGTAATATGATTTTATAAATATGAGATAGTAATAATAATATTTTATAGTAATATGAGATAGTAATATGATTTTATACCCGTGAATACATATCATCCACTCGATTATCTTTTGTTTTTTTATTTATATCCAATATAATAATTTCTGAGCTATGCAGTTTCGGTGTGGAAAATAGGATCTAGTGGGCCATGAATTATATTGTCATCAGGATAATTTTATTTTAAATTTACTCATGTTTGGTGGTTCGCTGGGAAATATCGCTCACAGAAAAAGCATAAGAAAAAATTGCTCCAGCTACACAGTCGCGATTTTTTCATGCCTTTTCTGTTCGTGATATTTCCATAGCAACAAAACATTCGTATTAAGGCTCCCTTAGTCGAGTGTTTGCAACCAGTAATGCACAAAACAATATAATGTGAAATAAATTTATGTTTAGCGTTTGTCGATCTTTTGTTATCAAAATATGTTTAAATAAATAAAGATATACTTAAAGTGCACTAGTGGAACCTATTGAAAATCTCCATTATACTTTATCGCGTGCAGGAGCGAGGAATTTTCATTTTGCTAGAAATTCATCAGTTTTGCTTTTATTTCACTTTTATTTTTTATCCGATTTTGATGTGTGATACATCAATGGGTTCAGAAAATATGTGCCTTTAAGAATAGAGAAATAAAAAGTCCTTTAAGATACACAATATATATTTAAAAAAAAATGGTTCAAATTTTAATGACATAATGAACTTCATCTTCTCTCATTTTTTTAAAGGCACATATTTTCTAAACCCATTGATGTATCACACATCAAAATCGGATAATAAATAAAAGTGAAATAGAAGCATAACTGATGAATTTCTAGCGAAATGAAAATTCCTAGTCCCTGCACGCGATAAACTATAATGGAGATTTTCAATAGGTTGCACTAGTGCACACTAAGTATATCTTTATTTTTTATTACATGTTTTGATAACAAAAGATTGACAAACGCTAATATAAATTTATTTCACATTCAATTTTTTGATGCATTATTGGTTGCAAACATCCGACTAAGGAAGCCTTAAACTGAAAATTTTAAGTATTTATTTGTTTATAATATATTAATATTTTTATAGAAATTCACACGGCGCTGGTCAATCCAGGACCCGATCTCGTAATCTGCGACGAAGGTCACCGCATTAAGAACTCGCACGCTTCAATCTCGCAGGCGTTGAAGCAAATGCTTACCAAGCGTCGAATCGTTCTCACCGGCTATCCACTCCAAAATAATTTAATGGAATATTGGTGCATGGTCGATTTTGTACGGCCTAATTATCTGGGTTCCAAAACCGAATTCTGTAACATGTTTGAGCGGCCCATCATGAATGGCCAATGCATCGATTCAACACAAACTGATATCAAACTGATGCGATATCGTGCACATGTATTGCATTCACTGTTAGTCGGTTTTGTGCAACGTCGCTCGCACTCTGTGCTCCAAATAGCATTGCCGAAGAAGCATGAGTTTGTATTGTTAGTGCGTATGACACCGTTCCAGAGAACACTTTACGAAACATTTATGAACGAAGTAGTCAGAATTCAAGCTGTGCCGAATCCATTAAAAGCGTTTGCTGTGTGTTGCAAAATTTGGAATCATCCGGATGTGTTATACAATTTTTTAAAAAAACGTGCAAAAGGTGATGCGGTTGATTTAGATTTGGAAGAGGTTGGTGGTACAAGAACAAAAAAAGTGTCAAATAAATGTGAAAGTGATGCTAGAAAGCCGGAAGCGTCCGTTGGTCCGTATTTTGACAATACAACGGAAGGATCTTGCGCTAGTATCAATAAACTTTCTGCGAAAATGGAAGATAGAAAGCCGGAAGCATTAGTATCACCATTTCCATTTGGTGATTTCTACGAAGACAAAAAAAAGATTAATATTATAAGTGACATCAAATTGCCCAAAATTAATATCTTGAGTGATATCAAAATTGAACCCAAAAAAGAGGAAGAGGACCTTAAAAGTGAAGTGAAGTTGGAGAGGCTTGTGCCCGTTAAAGACTCAAAGGAAGATTGTGGTATTCCTTATGATTGGGTGAGTTATGAAATGTTTTTGGTTATATGTTTTAATATTTACTTTAACAAAGTCCTTGGTAAAACACTGAGTCAATCTTATTCAATAACAAAGCGA
Source organism: Cryptophagus acutangulus (assembly GCA_963556235.1). Lineage (NCBI taxonomy): Eukaryota > Metazoa > Arthropoda > Insecta > Coleoptera > Cryptophagidae > Cryptophagus > Cryptophagus acutangulus. Next base: position 347,581 of record OY744572.1, on the reverse strand, counting down.
ACTGTTACAATTTTCATTATCATATTTACATTATCAGTCACAATTTGATAAAGTTCTTTTAGTCCTTTTTTTTTCGATTTTTTAACAAAATTGGCTTGAAAATTGGTAACTTTTGAATTTATTCCTTAGAAGCTAGACAATAACTAGAAATCGTGAGATGCCGTTTTATTAATAGTTGACATACAAAAATTCGCTGGAAATGAGATTCCACAGTACTTCTCTCGTTTATATACTAAAATTTAAATAAATCTGACAATTCTAACTATGAGGGGGGTATTAGGGGTTACAATTGTAAAATGTAGGTCTAGCCTAATTTCAATTAAATTAACTAAGTAATGATAAGTGAAATATGTTAAAATTACTACTACCAAATTTGAAAGAAATCGGAGCATTTTGACTGTAAAGGGTACGTTAAGGGTTGAAGTTGTAAAATAAGGGTCGCATATTATTTTTAATTAGATTATTCGTAAATCTGTTTTAAATGTATAGTAGAAATTTAATATGAAGAAAATCCGATCCATATAACTCAAACTGTATATTTGGGGGGTGGGGGGTGTGTAGTTAGGGTCGTAAATTATTTTTACTCACTCAATATGTAAATATATATAAAATTACTGACGGAAAATGGTCAGTTATGCTGACATATAAGAATAAAAACACCGCCAATTTTTGAACAATTAATTCAAAGACCCAACAGGCCACTAGGGTTCATTTTTAGAGGATGAAACTTCTACCAGCATTTTCGTCAATGTATTTCTAATATGTATGCCAAATTTGGTTCAAATAAAATATTCCTCCTGGCAGGTATTCACGTTACAACTTATGCATTTTTACAACTTTTTGACCCTTCAACCCTTAATAAAAAGTCAACCCTTCAAAAAACTACAGATTTTTTGAAAGCGTTCACCACTTGGGGTATACACAAAACATATGTTCAATATTTGGTCAAAATCGGTCTGCAACTTTAGAAGATTAAGTGGATGCACCGATTTTGCTGTTTTTGGCATGTTTTTGGCCAATAATGCGCAGGTCCTTGAGAATTTCCTAACTTTTTTTTCTTTGACCTAATCAATGGGCAGGTAGAAAAAAAGGACGCAAATTTTGCTTAAATCGGTTCAGTAGATTCCGAAATATAGCCGTTTAAAGAAACGAACAGACCGACAGACCGACAGACGGAAATTAGGGAATATGATTTTCGTAATCTACGCATTCTACAAAGTAGAAAAAAGTGAAATTTGGAGAAATTTTTTTTTTCATGAATACAATACTTCCTCTACGAGAGAAGTAAAATAGTACATAATAATTATTAAAGCAAGTGATGTACATAAATTAACATGTGAAAAATCTAAGATAAGTAAAAAATGTATCATGTGAGTTATTAGATGTTAATAACATCGGGAAATTTACTAACAGTAGGTACATATTTCCTTTTGTCATTAACATCTTTATACCTCCTTTGATACATAAATAACTATTACCACCCTTCAAAATTTTAAGAGGACTTCTCTGCATAAATAACAGCACTGTAAAGTAAATCATGACACTTGGGGTTGTTATGATCCCTAACCGTCTTGTGTTAAAAAAGGATATAAAATTCAAAAGCTAACTAAGAAAATGAAAGAAAATAACCACTCCAAAATAAAACACGACAATAAAGTATACTATGTTGCATAAATATCCGTAATTTAAAGTTGACATTTGACAACTGTCAACATGTAATGATCTCCGTAGTCCTTATCCATTTCGTTTTCTAATTATTGATTAAAAATGAATGATTCTGATAGTGTTACTTCTCTCGTAGAAGAAGTATTGTATTCATGAAAAAATTTTATTTTCCAAATTTCACTTTTTACTTCTCTCGTAGAGGAAGTATTGTATTCATGAAAAAAAAATTCTTCAAATTTCACTTTTTTCTACTTTATAGAATGCGTAGATTACGAAAACCATATTCACTGTCGGTCTGTTCGTTTCTTTAAACCGCTATATTTCGGAATCTACTGACCCGATTAAAGCAAAATTTACGTCCTTTCTACCCAGGTTGCGTGATCTTCTTTTACCAACCTGGCAAGTCGAGATTTAAGATCGCGATTCTTCCCCTCTACTATGTTAGCTTGTGGATGGTCAACTGGAGTCAGGTTCTGTTTCATTCCAAAGCAGAAGGCAATCTGTTGCATTATTTCACAGACAAATTGAGTCCTGTTGTCGGAAATAATTCGACACGGGACGCCAAATCTCATGCATATCTCGTTGATAAGCACTTTTGCACATTTTCCAGAGGTAGCAGCATTCAATGCAAATACCTTAACTCATTTAGAAGCGGTGTCTTCTACGATATAGATCCAACGTTCGCCACTGTCGGTTTCGGGTAATGGACCAAATAAGTCAATGGCGATTACTTTAAACCTCTGCAAATAAACCGGTGTTTGTGGAAATCCAGGCGGTTTTTGATTGGTAGCTTTATAGCGCTGGCAGTCAGGACACTTCTTAACATACTCGGTAATATTGTCACGCCTTGGGGTCGTGAGGGGGGTTAGCTCGGCAGTTCGGCTAATATAAAGGGCTTGGACTTACTGTGATTATCGCTCGCGCACCTCTCTTTTCGTCGCTCATTATTAAAATACAATCGGTTTTGTTTGACATTGGTTTATTTCAAATTACACTTACAAGATTAAAGTCAGCACTCCGTAGTCTAAGCTGTATGTAGAGGAGAACATTGTCCTCGTGGGATCCAGTTGATGTGTACTTTTACGAACCAACTATTCACTTTATTATCAACCGTACCCTGACTCGACTTAACCTTTTAGCTTATAGTGTTTATGATGGTTTATAACTACTGAATAACACTATGATGATAATGATTCTTTATTACTTTTATTGATCTAAAATTGGGCGGTTTTATATATTGACATTTCATTCGCTGCTGTCATTTTTCTTTTCTCTAACCTCTTCTTCTTCTCACTGGAGCTTTGCCAGTATATCGGCTGCGTTCCGTGATTCGAAAGTGGCGCGTTCCGAAATAACGCCACAGTACCCCCCTAGGGAGTAAAAATGCCTAACATTTTGAAAAATTGTTAAAACGCACTCTGCGACCTGAACGGGTAGTATACTGTGCATTTGGAGCTGGACTTGCGTTTTCTGTTGAGCTAGTGGGCAAGAGCGTCGTTGGTTGTTCTTGGTTATTGTTGGTTGATCTTGTAATTAGCTGACGAGAAACGGGTGCTTCATCAGCAAGTACATATGCAGGTTTCAGGCGGTTAATTGAAACATTAACATCTTTACCACGTATGAGAAGTTTAAACACTTTGTCGTTTCGGGAAAGTATTTGAAAGGGCCCGGTATATGGTGGTTCCAAAGCACCACGTACTCGATCATCTCTTAAAAATGCATGCGAGCAAGTTGCTAAATCTTTAAAAATAAATGTTGTAGGCTGCGTATGTCGGGATGCCTGGATTGGACGACACTGTCTCATCTGTTCACGCAGTCGAGTTACTAAATCAGTAGCAATTCCTGGATTATTATTGTTTGCAGTTGGACTCAGCATTTCACCGGGAAGACGAAGAGGCTCACCATACACAATTTCTGCAGCTGTTGTCTGAAGATCTTCTTTGAAAGCGCTACGAATCCCAAGTAATACGATAGGAAGCGCTTGGAGCCATGAGGAACCTGTGTGGCACATGATTGCTGCTTTAAGTTGCCTGTGAAAGCGCTCAATCATTCCATTCGCGCATGGATGGTAGCCTGTTGTGCGAGAACGCTTAAAACCAGAGCAAATTCCTAATGTTTTGAAAAGGCTTGATTCAAATTGCTTGCCTTGGTCTGTGGTAATGTTCTCGGGTGTCCCAAAACGTGCAACCCAACCGGAGAAAAATGTTTCTGCGACTTCTTCGGCGGTGATACTTTGCAGCGGCCACGCTTCTGGCCAGCGAGAAAAACGATCAATGGCGGTCAAGCAATATCGGTACGGTCCTGCTGGAGGAAGTGGTCCTATGATGTCTATATGAACGTGTCGAAAGCGAATCGGTGGCGTAGCAATATTACCCAGTGGAGAGACTACGTGTCTCGTAACTTTTGTTCGTTGGCATAGTAAGCATGAGCGAGCCCATGTCCGGCAATCTCTCTTAACAGCAGGCCACACAAATCGATCGGATATTAAACGCGCCGAAGCACGAGTACCAGGATGACTTAAATTATGTAGTGAGTTAAATACTGTACGTCGATACGATGCTGGTACGAAAGGTCTGTGGCGACCTGTAGATGTATCACAGTAAATAGCAACGTCGGAACCGGGAATTATAATTTTGTCTAATTGCAGCGAGGAATCGTTATTGAGAAAAGTTTGTAGTTCAGCATCATTTTCTTGCAATTGAGCCAAACATCGTAAATCAATTGCGATTGGAGAAACGGCTGCGATGCGTGACAACGCGTCGGCAACCACATTATCTGCTCCACTAATGTGCTGGATATCGGTTGTAAATTGAGCTATAAACGATAGCTGATTTAACTGCACTGGTGGTAATTTTTCGCGACGTTGATGAAAAGCAAAAATTAGAGGCTTATGATCTGTATAGACTGTGCAGTGTTGAGCCTCCAGGATGTGCCGAAAATGCTGCACAGCTTCATAAACAGCCAGAAGCTCGCGGTAGTATGCCGGCCACTCAGTTTGATTATTGCCAAATTTTTTTTGTTGTTTGCTTGACAATTTCTTTGAGAAAAATGCCAAAGGCTGCCATGCGTTATTGACGAATTGCATTAATGCGGCACCGATAGCTACGTTGGATGCATCCGTAAATAGACCGATTGGTGCGTCTGCGACTGGATGGCACAATAAGGTGGCTTGTGACAAAGCGTTTTTGCAATCTGCAAAAGCTTGTTCTACAGATGGAGTCCATTGAATAAGCTCATTAGCGCGAAGGTTGGTTGCAGCATCGTGAAGAGGTGCTTGATATTTGGCTGCGTTTGGCAAAAATCGTCTGTAAAAATTAATCATTCCCAAAAATCGACGTAACTCTTTAGCAGTTTTTGGTGTTGGATAGTTTTTAAGTGTTGAGATGCGGTCGCCTAGTGGACAGGTGCCTTCCGCCGAAATTTGATAACCTAGAAAAGTCACTGTTGAGGCGCCAAGCACGCATTTTTGGGTGTTAACTAGGAGGCCAAAGTCAGCAAGACGTTTGAAAAGTAGGCGCAGATGTTTTTGATGTTGTTCATCGTCCTTGGAAAATATCAATAAATCATCGATGTAGGCAAAACAGAAATCAAAGTCTTGAATTACTTCATCGATAAATCGCTGAAATGTTTGGCCAGCGTTGCGAAGACCAAATCCCATAAAGGGGAACTCAAATAACCCAAAAGGAGTGATTATCGCAGTTTTAACAATGTCCTCTGAGTGTACAGGAATTTGTGTGTAGGCTTTAACTAGGTCCAAAGTTGAAAATACTGTGCAGCCAGAAATTTTGTTTGAAAAATCCTGTATATGTTTAACAGGATACCTGTCAGGTATGGTGCGGGAATTTAGTGCGCGGTAATCACCGCAAGGTCGCCATCCTTCCGTTTTTTTGGGGACTAAATGCAGCGGAGAAGCCCACGATCCTTCAGAGCGTCGCGCTGTTCCTTCCATTATCATGTTGTCAAATTCTTTTTTGGCGATGCGAAAACGATCCGGTGCGAGTCGACGAGGACGACAAAAGACTGGCGGTCCGGGAGTCGTGCGGATAAAATGCACTGTCGAGTGTTGCACTTCGCGTAACGTTCCGGCGGGACGTGTAAGAGTTGGAAATTCTTTTAAAAGTTCATGAGAGGTTGACTGATTATTAAATAGCACCTTTATGCTCGTCTGTGGTGAATTAACAGGTTGGCATTGCGAGAAAAGTCCAGTGCTGCCATCTATGATACGTTTGTTTCTACAATCTGGTAGCAGATTATAGTGCGCGAGGAAGTCAGAACCGATTATAGGCAATGAAACATCAGCCACAATGAAACGCCAGGAAAAGTTGCGTCGCAGGCCTATATTAAGATGAAACGACAAGATACCATAAGTTTTGATTGTTGTTTGGTTGGCTGCACTCAATTCGTAATTTGTAGGGCGGCGATGATTTTTCAGGTGCAAAACGACCTCAGATGCAAAACGGCTGTCGAGTTGGGCTAACACATAATTAAATTTTGTGGCATCTTGTGTTATGCCTGCCAGTTCAAATTGCGCTTCGGCTTGGGCAAACCATACTGCAGGCTTGTCTGACCAGAAAGGCGGTAACCTAACAGCGACGCGATTAACGGCGAGATTTGCTGCTTGCTGTTGTTGCTGCTGCTGCTGTTGTTGCTGCTGCTGCTGTTGTTGCTGCTGCTGCTGTTGTTGCTGCTGTTGTTGCTGTTGAAGCGTCGCGTTTTGGGCTCGCAGTTCAACTAACTGTCGTTGCAATTCTTCCATAGCGAAAGTCTATACACGAACTTTGTGCTTGCCGAAGTAGTTGTATTATTTACGTAAAACGGTAGTCGGGGTCACCAATATAGTGTTTATGATGGTTTATAACTACTGAATAACACTATGATGATAATGATTCTTTATTACTTTTATTGATCTAAAATTGGGCGGTTTTATATATTGACATTTCATTCGCTGCTGTCATTTTTCTTTTCTCTAACCTCTTCTTCTTCTCACTGGAGCTTTGCCAGTATATCGGCTGCGTTCCGTGATTCGAAAGTGGCGCGTTCCGAAATAACGCCACAAGCTTGTTAATTAACAAACTACCTCCCTCATCTGAATCATGGTCCTCCTTTTATATCCTCTTCTATGAATCAATCCGGAAGGGATTGTTTTATTATTTATCTTATTTATTAATTATTCTAGTTTGTTTATATTCGTTAACCTTGCACGTTGCACTATTTGCTGATGTTGACGAATTATTATTTGGGAAATTATTAATGTTCTTGGCCTACTTGACAATATACCGACGTATTCCAGCCCAAAAGAATAGTCGGGAGATCTTCTTCTTGTGAGATTGTTCGCTCAATGCCGTAATGGCCTGCCGTCGCAGAATCGTGGCATACATTCATCACAGCTTCACGTTCTTGCGCTGGTATCACGAGCTGGGCCTCCTCTTCTTCGCTATCGGGAGCGTACCGATTAAGTATTCCAGATCTCATAATATATCCTCGCGAAGTCCGCGCAGAATAATCGTCTGGTCGATTGACATCTTTGAATGACGTGATGATTTTCTTCAAGGTCTGGATCATTTAGCTGACCAGCACGACACTTAGCAGGTGAACGACCCGAAAATTGAATCGTCACCAAGCAGATATCAACTGCTTCAGCCGTCGAATGGAATGGTCGCGACAAAGTATCCGCTACCATATTCTATTTCCCAGATAGATAAACAATCCGAAGATCATAACTCTGTATTATCAAGGCCTAGCGGGAAAGTCTTCCAGTAGGAGTTTTCAAGGTTAGCAGCCACTTAAGTGGTTGATGATCGGTGACGAATGTGACAGGTGAATCTTCTACATAACTCCTGAATTTTTTATGGAGCGCCTTAACAGCAGCAAGCGCTTCACGCTCAGTGGTGGAGTAATTAACTTCCGCTTTCGTCAACAACCGACTTGCCTAGTCAATAGGGTGTTCCTCTGAACCTTCACCTTGTGACAACACCGCCCCAATGGCGTAGTTACTTGCACCTACGCGGAGTACGTAGGGTTTACCCGCCTCGTTTTGTCGCAGAATTGGCGCCTGGACACAGATAAGGTTATATACAGATGTGCCATCGTATAGGGCAAAGTGTTTCGCATTTTTATATTGCCAACGCCCGACCAGAGAGGGCTTTTTTTAGTATAACGCCGGCCACGGAGAGGCGCTGTTCTGGTACAAAATGGCATGTCTATCCTATGGTAGATGGCGTTGCAAAATAATATAATACTCTAATAACGTAATATGAAATCATCGTCATATGGCCCAAACCACACCCAACCAACAATTACAAGAGTTCCAACCCCACGTCCAGACAATTTAACAGTTACAATTTAACAGTTGCAACCCCACGTCCAGACACAGTTTCTAAAACCATCCGTTAAATTATAATGTGATTACAGTTTTCTTTCAAAACAAAATTAAATAAACTATGATGTAGGCAATATAAAAGGCATACTCCTAGATGTAGGCAATATAAAATACACGCACCTTGAGGGGAACTGAATAGGTAGCGACACAAATATTAACGTTGAACAGCCTATCTGTTATACTTATCTGTGGCCTGGACTAAAGATCGTTTTAATGTGTCGAAGGCTGTTTGCTGGGTCGCTTCCCACTTCCACTTGGCATTCTTCTTCGTAAGCTCACTCAATGGTCGTGAAATCTCAGCGAAATTTTCTATGAAGCGCCTGTACCAAGAGCAAGTTGGCAAGAACGACTGCACTTGTTTTGGATTTTGTGGTGGAGGCATTTCATTGATGGCGGGCGTTTTGTTGTCATCCACGCATATCCCATCGCATATGATCACATGACCCAAATACTTCACCTGCTCACACGCGAATGAGCATTTGGGTCGGCTGGCTCGCAGTTTAAATATTCGTAGATGATCGAAAACGGCTTGTAAGTCCTCAATATGATCATCAACACTAGCGGGCAAAATGATTAAGTCATCGATATAGGCCAGAATCAGCACATCGCCCAATCCACTTCGGAAGATATCGATCAGACGTTGGAAGGTAGCGGGAGAGCGTTCTTGAGACCGAATGGCATGCGTAAGAATTTGAATGTACCAAAAGGTGTGACAAAAGCGGTTTTGTCACGGTCGCTTTTGTTTACCTCGACTTGATGGTAGCCGGCTCGTAGATCCATGGTCGTCATGTATCGAGAGCTTTTAGCAGCGTGCAGCAAATCGTCAATTCTGGGTAAAGGATACGTGTCACTGGCGGTGATGGAATTGAGTCTGCGATAGTCGATACACAGTCTTACGCTTCCATCCTTTTTTGTTACCAAGACTGTAGTAGCAGCCCATGGTGACTCACATTGTTGGGCAATCTTGTCTTCTAGGAGTTGGAGTTTTTCAACTTGCACACGCAATGCTTCTTTCTTCACTGGTGGCATCCGATAGGGTGGCACTGACGCAGGTGGATGGGTACCGGTATGAGATGTTCGATGTACGGAGTGGTCTCTCCCCGTGGTTCGAAGATTTGCGTTCCTTTCGAGCAATGCTGCCAAGCGTTGTTTCTGATCATTGTCCAATAGATGTCTCTCATCCTGACGTAACGTACATACTACTATTACTAGTACATATTACTATTACTAGTACATACTACATTACTAGCACGTCTTCACTGGGTGCGTCATCTTTCGGTACTGTTGAAGCATACATTTGAAGAAACAAGACTGGATAAACATTCCAAGTAAATTTAGATCCGCTTACCTTAAAACTGAATTGACCTTGAGGTTATCGATTTAGGTCTGAGTTTGACAACTTTATGAACTGGTCTTAAGGTCATTGGTCGTTTGCGGCCTATTGGCAAAGACCTGAGACTTCAGAAAACCATACAAGAAAAAAATCTACTGGGGTCAAATCGCACGATTTTGGCGGAAAATTGACGTCACCTCTGCGAGAGATAACCATACCCGCAAATCTTTGGTGCAGAATGTCCATCGTGTCGTTCGCTGTGTGGCATGTAGCGCCGTCCTGCTGAAACCACATGTTGTTCAAGTCCATGTCGTTTAGTTTGGACCAAAATAAATCGGTTATCACCGTCCTGTAGTGTTTGTCGTTGACAGTGACAGTCTCACCAACTTCATTTTCAAATAAATACGGACCAATGACGCCATCGGCCCAAAATATGCACCAAACGGTTACTTTTTGTGGACGCATTGCTATCTGGTGAACTTCATGTGGGTTGGCACTGTCCCATATTCGGCAATTTTGCTTGTTAACATAGCGATTCTTCCAAAAATGCGCCTCGTCGCTGAAGATAATTTTTCGGCCAAAATTGGGGTCCTCTTTTAAACGCTCCGAAGCCCACTCAGCAAACAATCGGCGTTGTCTAGATCTTGTAAAGGTGCAGGCCCAAGTCTCGGCGCAAAATTCGCCAAGTTGAGCCTTTGCCAAGTTTTCCTGCACACTTTGACAAACAGCGGCGATGTTCTCGGCCGATCTGGCGTTCTTTTAACGTACGGGTGTTGCTTGATTGTTTAACGAACCGGTGGTTTCCAATTTGGTCACCAAACGTTGGAGAGTAGACTTTGAAGGACCACCGCGTCTGCCGTAAAATGGGCGCAAAGCGCGCAACGTTTGCACTAACGAACATTCATTTTGGTAATAAAATTTTATAATTTGCATGTGCTGCTCAATCGTGTAACTGGTCATGGTGATTTGGCATGAGTTAATAAATAATAAAAAATAGGTTAGAATAAAATTGCCAAAACAACATGGCTGCCACAGGCTGCCAACATTGACCCGTCCCAATTGATAAATCCGTTAGATTTTTTATTCTCTCTTTAAAGTTTTAAAAGATAACTCTTTATAATCCATTGGTAGTCAAAGCAAAGAAAATTGGGACCATTTTAAAACTTAAATAGTCTAGGACACTGTTTGCGTATATCCTGTTTCTTCCTTGTATCGTGATAGTGTATATCACAATTTTGTATAAGATCGGTTTACCTATGCACATATAATAAACACTCAAGTATAAAATAACATGGTATAGTTATTATTCTGTGATTTATAAAAGCCATTCTGCAATCATCCCTGTACTGTATAGTCATAGTTTGTTATGATGTGAAGAATGCCCCCAAATAAAAATTATACAACTTTTAATTATTGTTTTGATGATTCTGATTGTTAAGTTCGTTTTTTGAAACGATGGAAAAGACGTCGAATAAAACGCTGACAATTCTTTGCAAATGATTTTGTATTATAAAATAAAAATGAATTATTATATTTGAATATTATTTAAATGACACAATTGAATAACACAAAAGTGATTGAAAATATTTGATGGTACCGAACCACGAATAGAGCGGTCTTGCCGTCGAGAATCTGGCTAATTACTGGCGCGCTCTCCTATTTATAACGTCGGTGTTGATTGTTTCGTACCTTATCAATATCGCGCTACATAATAAAGAACTATTGTCTTTTCTAAAGACTCATTATTTGAATAAATGAACTATTATAATTATTCTCTGAAATAGAACTCAGCATCAGCGTCTGGAAGTTAGATTGCTAGCGCATATGGATAAAGTAACAAACAAGTATAGAAAATGAACAATGATAACTACAATGTATCAATTAAAATATATATAGGGTGATTTAATTATTAATATATATAAGGTGGATTATAACACTCCTCCCCGATTAAGATTATTGTATTACTTTTGAGAGTGACACAATAATATCATAATGAATGATTCATCCCGATATATGTTGATTGATACTCACATAACTAGCTTAATAACTAAAACAAAATGATTAAATACTTTGGTATTTCAAAAAAATAAACACAATATTATGAAAGTGATTATTTCAATATACTTCCTTATAGTAGGAGTAGAAAATACCGATAATACGAGAATAATATAATAATACATAACATAATACATGATAATACAAAAATACAAATGGTGCAACACATGGTAACAACACAATTTTGCACAAGTTTTGTCTTAAGATTTTTTATTTCTCAACGATCTTCGCACTTGAGTTGGTATTGGTAAGTATGGATTGCGATATGCTTGTGTGTCCGTCACTGCAGGTAAGTCTGGAGTGTGAGCTATTTCAGGTGTTGTGGATCGTGATGCTTCAGTTTCATGGGATCGGCTTACAATATTTTGCAGTGGAATAGCCCCTGGTGGAGAATGTATGAAAACATTACTGTTTGTGATCGACTGGTTATGGCTGTGGTAGCTGAGTGCATTTCCTAGATTGTGTTCTTTCTTTCTAGGGAAGTATCGACCAATGTATGGAACCCATCTGCAACTAAAACAGTATTTGCTGCAACAGCAACAAATTACAATTACTAATATGATAATGACAAATACAGATAAAATTGAGTTAAGAATTCCATGACTACTTTGAAAGTATGGTTTGTTAATTTCTTTCTGAAGCGTTTCTTCAAACTGCTGTAACTTGTGTTTGGCGTGTCTCAGTTCGTCCAGATTTAGGTTCTTCAATTCAAGAGGTTCCATCGTGTATTGCTTTATTTTTTCTCGATCTTCTATGCAGCAATCATCGACGTTGATATTTAAGTTTGGTACATAGTGTGTGAAATTGGCGGTTTGATTTGATGTTGACACCAAGGTAGATGACGTTGTAAAGCACTTGCAATGTGGTTTTAATTTTAGAATTCCAGTTTTTTCCAAAGTAAAGTCGACAAACGATGTTGTAGATTTGTCACAGGTTAAGGTAGCACTGATAGGTTGGCTTACAACGAAGAGCCATTCGTTTGGAGAAATTTTGTGGTAAACTTCCAAATTTGATTTCATTGTTCGTGTGGGACAATCTTCAGGGATTCTTGTGAGCAGATTGAGTTTTAGCGCCACTTCGCAGTATTGACTTTGTTGGGTAGTTAGATATGTTCCAGGGTCTTCACATAATCTGGAGTCTTCTCCCAGTTTGTAGCAGTTAGACAATGTTTTCAATCTCGCAAATCTAGCTTTGTTTGTGCTTAGCAGGAGAAAAGGATATGTTGGATCAATAAATGAGTAAATATTGGAATTTTGACTCGCAATTGGTAATGGAATCAGGTTGTACAAGTTATAGATTGGATCTGTCGTAAGTGGAATTTTTAATGCAAATATAAGAATTTCGTTGTTATAAGCAACGTTTAATTTACAAATTGTGAAATATTTATGAATAGTATTATAGTCATTAAGTGGTATCGGAAGGCTAAGATCGTTAACCAATTTTATCTTTAATAATTCATGTCGAAGTTCTTTGGGACTTATGACGTGAGGGTGTACAACGCCTTGTTTAGCAAATAGTATCGAAGAAATAATTATGTCGTATTCTTCATGTAGTTCTGTTACAAGTTGTATTAATATTGAAATGTGATCAGTTATTGTTTGTGCATCATTTAAGGAATTTATACTGTTTGACAAAGAGTCTGAAAATTTGTTAAATTTTTCAAAATTATCGTTAAGTTGTTTTTCGTTTTGTTTAAGCGAAAATAAGGAATCATTATAACTGCGAATTGCAGATGTCATTACGCCAATCTGTTGTTGCATTAAAATTTGGGTTTCTCTGTTTTTATTCATTAGAGTTTTAATAGCTTCATTATAATAAGTTGCATCATCTGAATCGGGTGTACCAAATAAATATTTGAAAGCTGTTGATACTCCGTTAATTAATCCTCTACGCCTACGTCGTTCATAAGTATGACCAACTAGGTGTATTATGGTATCTAATTTTGAATGTAGTTTTGGAAGTTCTATTTCAATAATTTTCACTTTATCATGACAATGGAAACTATGCAATGGAGAAACATCGATATGTTTACACAGATTAAAGCTTTTTAGGTACATATCAGAGATAACCTTTTGTTTTTGAATTGTGAAAGAGATGTTAATAAATGTTAGAAGTTTAAAATAATCATCATACAATTTAGCATGTCCTAGATTTTGGTAAAATATACCGGACTGTTCAGTGATAGGAGTAATTTGGTATTGATATTGAGCGTTATTAGTTGTGAATATTGTCAATATTAGCCAGATGAACATCATCATTATCTGAAACAACATATGGTTTAAGTAAATCTTTGTGATAGTTAACCGATTTATTTTTTATTCTTAAGTGTACCGAATTGTTCGAATTTATTTTGACTATCTTATATGGTCCTTTGTAGTTAGGGCTTAACTTTTTGTTAATACCTACTTTTGTCGCTTTGTCCTGAACATATGCTAAATCTCCTACTTTGAACTCGTAATCATTTAATTTTTGATCGTAATATATTTTCGATTTGTTTTTGGATTGAATAATGTTCTCACGGGCAATTTGAAATGATTTATTTAATCTTAATTGAAGGTTCCTTTGATAGTCTTCATAAGAATAATGAAACTCTGGAGTTTGAGTAATTTTCGATGGTAATATGGCTTTATGTCCAAACAGAAGTTCGTATGGTGTAAATTGAGTTGAAGTATGAATTTGTGTATTATAAGCAAATATTGCTGTGCTAATAAATGAATCCCAATTATTTTTATTTTCATTCAGAAAATGTTTTAAATATTCTTTTATCGTGGAGTGTGAACGTTCTAGAGCCCCGTTACTCTGAGGATGGTAAACTGATGTGGTAATGTGTTTAATTTTAAATAAATAGTTAACTTCTTTTATTAAATTTGATGTGAACTCCGTGCCATTATCTGTCACAATCGATTTCGGAATTCCAAACGTTAATATGAATTCAGTAAATTTGTTTGCTATGGTTTGAGCCTCATGGTTTTCTATCGGGTATGCATAAAAATACTTTGTTAGGTCGTCTTGCAAAGTTAAGATGAACCGATTATTATTTTCAGTTTGAGGTAATGGTCCTACTACGTCCATAAATAATTTTTCAAAAGGCTGATTTGATGTAGAAGTTAATTGCATAGGTGCTCGTAATGGATGTCGATTGACTTTATTTTCCTGACATTGTTTACAAAGTTTAATAAAATTTTGAATGTCTTTTTTCATGTTTGACCACTTATAATGATATTTGATTTTCTTGTAGGTTTTGCTAAAACCTGGATGACCACTTAGTGCAGTTGAGTGATTTTCATATATAATTTTGTCAATTTCGTCCTTCGTGCTTGGATGTAATTTTTCCGCATCTACAAAAATAAATTTCAACTTGTCTTCAAATATATAATGCAGCATCTCGTTCATGATATCTGCTTTCAAATTTTGATTATAGAATTGGAATTTTCTTAAATAAAGCACTTTGATGTTTGTAGATTTTAAGAAATTGTATAAATTTGTTAAACAATAGAAAATATCTTTGGAAGAAGGTAAATCAAAATGCTTTAAACTCGCTACTAGTAAATAGGATGTTTCTTTTTCATTTTCTAAAATGTGGACATCATGCAGTTTAATTTCATCAGTATTAACTTTGTTCAAATCAAAACGATCACCTAATAACTCCAAACAATCTGATTCTAGATCTTTAGAAATTAGAAAAACATTTGGGCTTTGTTTTAAAATATTATCTTTAATTGTTTCGTATTCAAATAGTTCTTGGTTTTGATAATGAAATTTTATAAACTCGTCATATGATTTTGTTATGTTAGTTTCAGTAACATTTACATTCCGCGATAGTGCATCTACGTTTGAGTTTAATCGACCCGGTTTATAGATTATCTCATATGTGTATTCTTCCAGTTTCAATCTCCAACGAACTAATCGCGAAGAAGGATCTTTACAATTAAAAAGCCATGTAAGAGGGCGATGATCTGTAACAATTTTAAATTTTTGGCCAAATAAATAAGGGCGATAGTGTTTCACAGCCCAGACAATTGCTAACATTTCCTTTTCTGTAGTGGAATAGTTACATTCTGCTGAATTTAGAGTTCGCGACGCGTACGATATCGGCAAATCGGATCCTACTTGTCCTTGTGACAGTACCGCACCAATTGCAAAATTGGAGGCGTCGGTTGTTAAAATAAATTCCTTTTCAAAATTTGGAAATTGTAAAATAGGTTCATAAGTTAGAATTTCCTTAAATTTTTTAAAAGCTTGATCTTGAGATTCTTGCCAAATAAACTTATTATCTTTTTTCAATAACAATGTTAAGGGTTTTGCTATTTGAGCATAATTTGGAATAAACTTCCTATAATACCCTGATAACCCCAAAAATTGTTTAATGTTTTTAGGATTTTGTGGAGTTGGAAAATCTTTGACTGCTTTGACTTTTTCTGGGTTTGGTTTTACCCCATGTTCTGAAATGATATGCCCTAAGTAGCAAATTTCTTTGCGTAAGAATTCGCATTTATCAGGTTGCAACTTCAAATTGTTGTTTCTCAACCGATCAAATATTAGTTTCAACTTATTTTCATGTTCTAAAAGAGAAGATGCGTAAACTACGATATCGTCTAAATAGACGAAACACTGCGTGCCTTGTAAACCGGTCAGAATGCTATTCATCAATCGCTGAAATGTCGCTGGAGCCGTTTTTAGTCCGAATGGCATTCGAACATATTCATAGTGACCTAATGAAGTTGAAAAAGCAGTTTTTGGAATGCTGTTTTCATCTAACTTAATTTGATGAAAACCATTCGCCAAATCCAAAGTTGTAAAATAGCATGAATGACCAAGTTGGTCTAATATCTCATCGATATTGGGTATAGGAAAAGAATCCCCTACTGAAACATTATTAAGATTTCTATAGTCAACCACTACGCGCCACTTCTTTTTGCCAGAAGCGTCAAGTTTTTTGGGCACGACCCATAACGGAGCATTAAATGGTGATTTAGATGGTCTTATAATTTTTTGCTTCAGCATTTTGTTCATCTGATTTTGAACTTCAGTTTCATGAACTTTTGGGAACCTATAAATTTTACTTTGAATTGGATTCTGTGTGGTAGTTTCAATTTTATGCTCAATGGCATTTGTGAAAGAGAGAACATCATCTGGTAGATGAAATATGTCATTATATTTTGCACATAGATTTCTTGTAGACAAAGCTTCTTCGGCATTTAAATGATCTAACCTGAGGTTTGATTCTAAGATTCGAATTCTTTTTTCTGAATTCGATTTATCAGCGTTATTTAAGTTTTCACTATTTAGACAAACTATGTTAGATTCTAACTCATTGAATTCTTCGAGAAGTAATTTAATGTAGTTGAATTTAACTTCCTCTGAAGTTGTATTTACGATAGTTGTCACCGCTTGATTATCTTTTACCGTTACAAGAGCTTTTGCTAAATAAACCCCTTCTTTCAACTTGATTTCGGGCAAGATGCCTTCTTTAATATTTTTATTTAATATTTCAACATTAATGACAGTTTCCGATCTAGGTTTCAATTTAAAAGAATTAAAATTGCATTCTTTTTCTTTGGCTTCGTTATTGGAATGGATATGCAAGGGAATTTCGCCTATGGATTTTAGCAATACTTCTTTCGACTCATAATTTATTATGGCATTTTCCTTTGTTAAAATATCATTTCCTAATAAACCATCATAATTACTTAAACATGTGTTATCATTTATAACGTGAAATTTGAATTTTACAACATCATTATTAAGTCCGGGAAGCATCATGTTTATAGAGCCTACTGTACAAATAGTACATGAATTTGATAAACCTATGATTTTAATTTGTTCTTCTGTATTAATCAAAGATTTAGTATCGTCTTTAAGACAATCATATTTGATAAGTGATATATTGGCTCCCGTATCTAACAATAATTTTAAACGTTCGGTTCCGTGTAAATATTTGACATGAAAATATATCATATAAAGATTTTTATTACCTGCTAAATTAGCTGTTGATAAATCTAATTGATTTAAATTTATAAAAGTTGGAATTTTGTTTTGAGTATCGTCGACTTGATGATTTTCTAGTCCCATGACGCGACGTTTGTCACAGGAACGTTTTCGTTTAAATTGATTTGGGATTGAGATGTGCTGGACGAATTTCGATTTTGTTCTGCCGCGGCTTTATCTCGGTTTTGCTTTTTCCAGCAATCTTTAATTAGGTGCCCCTTTTTCTTACAATATGCGCAAAATTTAGGATCGTGGCTATTATTTGAGGGATTATTTGAAAAATTTACTTTTCGGTTTTTAGAATAACAATCATTGATATTATGACCTTTTTTCTTACAATGGTTACAATACTTTTCGTTGTTTATACTCAATGACTTAAATTTCCGCGCTAATAAATATTTTTCTTCCACAAGAGCTTCATTTAATGCGTCATTTATAGTATCTGGTTTCGAACGTCTAAGAATTGACGATATTTCTTCGATAGAATGCAAAACAAACCTTTGTAGCGCAATTTCCTTGATCATTGCGATTCTGCCTTGATGTTCCATTGCATTTTGTAAAGGTGTTGAATTTAGCGCATGAGTTTGTAAAGCTTCGATTCGACAAAAATAACTTTGCACAGATTCATTTCTCTGTTGTTTAACTGAATTCAACTCTTCCAAAATTTGTGATAAGTCACGCCTATCTCCGAATAGTTGTATTAGACATTCGCGTATTTCATCAAAAGTGTAAAAATGACGAAATCTTGTTTGAGCGCGTGCCGAGCCCTTTAATTTAGATTCAATGTATGAAATTAGCAAAACTCGTTGGTTACCCCGACATAACGCCCAAGCTTGACCGCAATCTTGTAAAAAGTCATATAATTTAGCTCGATTTCCGTCAAAGTTTTCCGATATAATTGACCTAATGTCTGACATAGAAAAGTCGGCATTTCCTGCTTGATTTGGCAGTGGATTCTCGAGAATGGGATTATTACCCAAATTATTTCCGTCGACTTGAGAATCGGGAGTATCAGGTCTTGACATTTTATTTAAAGCACAAAACTAGATAGCAAAGATTAAAATTGTCCTACCTGGTTTATTTCTGACGATGATCTTATCCAAACTCCTTTGGTGGTGGCTTGTGGAATTGTAGTCTCGTTCTGGAGATTCACTTCAATTCTTTTACACAAACGAAAACCCCGAAGGATCCTACCGACTGCGCCAATTGTTAAGTTCGTTTTTTGAAACGATGGAAAAGACGTCGAATAAAACGCTGACAATTCTTTGCAAATGATTTTGTATTATAAAATAAAAATGAATTATTATATTTGAATATTATTTAAATGACACAATTGAATAACACAAAAGTGATTGAAAATATTTGATGGTACCGAACCACGAATAGAGCGGTCTTGCCGTCGAGAAT
Source organism: Cryptophagus acutangulus (assembly GCA_963556235.1). NCBI lineage: Eukaryota > Metazoa > Arthropoda > Insecta > Coleoptera > Cryptophagidae > Cryptophagus > Cryptophagus acutangulus. The sequence continues at coordinate 328,754 of OY744572.1, read as the reverse complement.
CTGGCTAATTACTGGCGCGCTCTCCTATTTATAACGTCGGTGTTGATTGTTTCGTACCTTATCAATATCGCGCTACATAATAAAGAACTATTGTCTTTTCTAAAGACTCATTATTTGAATAAATGAACTATTATAATTATTCTCTGAAATAGAACTCAGCATCAGCGTCTGGAAGTTAGATTGCTAGCGCATATGGATAAAGTAACAAACAAGTATAGAAAATGAACAATGATAACTACAATGTATCAATTAAAATATATATAGGGTGATTTAATTATTAATATATATAAGGTGGATTATAACATGATTATTTCGCCCTAAATCGTACTCATGAATATTTAATTAACCATTTGTGGTTCTAAAATTAACCGATTTTTGTGCGTATTTGCGATTTCATTTAATCTACAACATATCGCTGAGCAATACGAGGCGTTAAATGAAACATTCGCTCATGTGCTCTCGATCCTTACATTTCTCTCCAGAGGAACTGGTTAATCTATTCTGGCAAGAAACGTACAGATTGGAAAACAGCTAACCGTCTCCAATTCTGCTTCATTCACGATCAATATCCTTACACATGATTAGTGCAAACACTAGTCCAGGGATCGATAAAATTTTGCAAATGATTCCCCCATTTGTGGACATAAAGTAAAACACCTTTCAAATTCGATAAAGAGGAATATCTTCTCCATCGATCTGTCCAGATTTCACTTCCAGGAAGCCCACATTGTTCGATTATCGAAAGCAACGTATCAGAATTGCGTATCAGAAAGCAACGTATTTGGTATATATCGGACAAGACTTGAATGGCCTTGTCACATCATATATACCTAAAACCCACTGCTGTGGAACCAACCGGCCCACGTTGTGTTTTCGACAAACAATGACGGTTTCATCAATTCGGATAGTCTGACCTGGACTACCTAAAAATATAAACAAATAAGTCATTTTCAATATTATTTAATAATACTAACCAAATTGAAACAGTTGATTTAATTGTACAAATTTCCACGAACAAATATCTCGCATGAAGCGATATAATTGTATAACAATTATATCGAAACAACGCGAACTTCGCATGACCATAAACAGCTCAATTGAAGCTTGGTTCTTATCGAAATATGAAATCTGGCAAAAAACGTACCCACAAATATATAATTTGAATAATTGCTAATTACCAATTCAACAATAAATAAAAAAAATTATGACCCCTGCGCAAGAATTAAAATAAATAAAAGGAAGACTGTCAAGCATTGCAAACAGACCAAAAAAATTAGCATGACCCCTGCGCAACAAATAATTATAATAAAACACAACAATACAAAAAATTAACATTACCCCTGCGCAAAAATAATAAGCAAAAACAACAATACAAACAACATTATCCCTGCACAAGAAAAATAAAAAACGATACAAATCTATTAATCCTCTTCCCAACCTATAGCAACATCAAAGAAGTAAACTTAATATCACTTATCTTAATATCAAATCACTTTAACATTTTCGGAAAATAAAATAAGTATTTCCATTTTTTTAAATTCAAACTATTTTCACTTAGAACTTATTCCAATATGTTCATAATGTCCGAGAGAAGCTAAATATATATATAAATGTTCATTGATATGATTTTTTATGGATGCATTTTGATAGAATTTACAAATTAACTACTGCACTCCACGAAAAACAACTCTATAAAAACACACTTCCGTGCCCATGCTTAATTGTTGGTGTAACAGACTTTGGGTCATATCTGGTATTAACCGGACGCCTTTCACGCTTCATTCCATCAAAATTAAAAAAATTGTAACGACTTTTGTGGCTAAATAATATTTTTTTCCAATCTTGAACTGATCAGTTCAGATGTCGTCGTGCAAATTCAAGTCTGGCATGACGATTTTTTTCCGAAACCAACGGTTTTTTGGCTGGGCGTTTACTGTAAAGCTTTACTTCCACTAATCTGCGTTGAACAGTTCTTGAACTAACTACCAGTTCAGGAATATTAGCAAGTATTCTTGGTCCGGAAAACCACGGATCTCCTTGAGCAATTCTTTTAATTCTCCTGTCCATCCAAAATGTAGTTTTCCTAGGCCTTCCTGCTTTTGGCATTTGTTCTACATGTCCTCTTTGATTATACCTTTTAATTATTTTAGATACACACACTGTATTTTTGGCAATGCAAACTGTCTGGAAATAGTAGCCAATGAATTATTCCTTCCAAAAAAGCGTTTACCACCATTTCTTTTACCGCTACAGAGATTGGTTTACCTTTTGGCATTAATATTTCTGTGCAAAAATTAGTGATTAAGCTTAATTTACACGTTAAAGTAATATTTTAAACATACCGTAATGCAAAACCTGTTTTAATTGTGCAAATTCAAAAAAGTTGCTTTACTTTTGTCGTGCTTAAAATGTGTATTTTTTAACAAAATTACTAGTACTACACCTTTTATAATTGTAATTTTTTTTTCCGACATTTAACATTTTCTTTCAAAATGCTTCATTTCCTGTACAATTGCTTCATTTCCGCGTTGTATGCCAAACTTATTCTTTGTTTTAAAAAACTTTTTGAACGGATTTCTCCAGTGATATAACTATTTTTTCCCTAAACAATTTATAAAATTTTCCGCTTCATTGTACCATGGACCATGGAATTGAAACAAATTGATAACCATCATTAACAATTTCCGTGAAGTTTCTTTTTTTATTTTTAGCTGCAATTTTAGCTACTACTTTAGGCTCTTTTTTCTAATTTGTTTCAGATTCTTCGTTCGACTCTTAGCCTTCCATAATAATTAATAAAATATTGCTTTCTGAATTAAAAATGATGCTTTCTGAATTACATTTTTATTATCTGAATTTCAATTAACGCTTTCTGAATTACATTTTACTAATCTGAATCACAATTGACACTTTCTGAATTACATTTTACTAATCGGAATTACAATTGATGTTTTCTGAATTACATTTTACTAATCTGAATTACAATTGATGCTTTCTGAATTACATTTTACTAATCTGAATTACAATTTACGTTTTCTGAATTACATTTTACTAATCCGAATTACAATTAGAAAGAGTGTAGAAGCTACCAAAGCTTCTTCAAAATCTTTGCTCACCGATGCAGGAACACAACTGCTGGATGCTATAATTTCTTCAATTCCTGCGTTTCCTTTGTTAAAATCTTTTTTAGCAGTTTCACTAACTACTAAATAATATCAGAAGAAGAAAATAGAATGATTAAAATATATATTATTTTATCTTACAAGAATAAGATGAAGGTGTTGCAGGAGCTGAAGTTTTTTTTTGTATTGATACAAGTTGGCTGATTTTTATACTTTTTTCGGCTATACTTAGACACCTTTTGCTTTTCCGCATTGTTTTTACCTATGATATGGTACAAAATGAATGAACAATAATAATAACTATGTCGGTTACCAAAAATTTGGAAAAACAATATACTTGCTGCTGATCGCTTGTATAAGATACAATAAATGTGTTAGTCTAAAGTAAAGTCGACTATGTTCTGACCTATTGTATCGAATGCGCCAGACGTACTTGTCTATTGCTACGCTGTGCCAGCGCATTGTAGCATTAACCTAGCATTAACATTAACGTATGTCTGCCAGCGCTGCGACATGACTTCACAGATTTTATGAATACAGGTGCAGGCGGAATCAGCTGAGATCTCACCGGTCAGAACAGAATAGGAACCACTATAAATATCTACGCATGCTGCATAAAAAAATAAAACTATGGAGATAAAGGAGATGGATTGCGTTTTGTTATTTCGCATGAATTGGCTTCTACCTAGTTCGTAGTGTACATTTTCTACACGCCCTATAGTAGGGTAACGCTTCGAACTTTATGCGCTATCTTGTACAGATGTTATCACTTACGTGCAGAAGACTCTTAAGAGGAGTACTTTGGCTGAGCTCCAATTTCAGCGCGTCTAACTGGAATGCATGCTATTCTTATGGAAAAATCACTGCTACTCGGTGTAAGGCCCACAGGAAAACTACTAAATCAATTTTAAATATTTAAAGTGATATACATTCTAGAAACATTAATCTACACTTTTAATGGAACAAAGTTTTTATAGTTCATTGTAAAAAAATATTCAGCTACTCAAAGTTAATATAGTTGTTATTTCAAATACAAAATAACATAAGTGGCCCTTTGTCTATTGCAATCGCAGATAAATCAATTTAGATTATATATCAGTTTAAATATGAAAATTGATTCTTTAGTTTTTAAGATTGCCGTACACCCGATTTGAATTTTTTTATCATATTTTGAACGAAAATCATTGTAAGTGCCTGTTCCAGTGCTCGGTAGATGGCTATACGGACGCTCAAACGCAAGATAGCTTCGAAGATTGCTTGTTGCGTCTCATTTCAACACATGCAAATATACTCCAATTCTAGTCTCATGCTACTATTTGTGTCCTAACTCTAATAAAAGAGATGAAGGGTATCGTTTGTCGCTTCCTCAATTTGCGTTTACTGTTAGCTTTAAAAAGTCCTCCTCTTAAGGGTATACCGAGAGTCACCGATTCAAATTATTTTTACGTCCAGAACAGGCCACCACGACCTCATGATACTAAAACTAATAAGATACGCTCACTAGTAAAACCAATCTGAAAATCTATTGCGCACAGCGTCATCCAGTGACAAAATGAGCGGGAAATACAAAATTTCAAATAAACTTTAAGCCAAATTTTAATGCATTCAATTAAGTGAAATAAAATAAGGTCAATTCGTAATTTTTATTAATTTTCTTTTCTGTATAGTCTTAGCTGGAGAGTTAAGTTTGTTGAGTTGTCCTTTGGTAAAGATTTTGGACAAACAATCATCCTGTTTTTTACTTTTGGCTTCGTAATTTTTAATTTTCTCCGCAAGTTTCAAATTTTCGGCTTTCAAAAATTCCATTTTTAATAAAAGACTGTCTTGTTCTGAACTAATTAAAAAAATTATGTGTTAACAAAACAACTATTAATATAAAAACCTGTCTGTCTGCATCGACACATCAATTTTTGTAGCTTTCTTCAAAATTTCTTCATTGTTACTCGAGTTGCTACTATTGTCTATCCCGTTTTCTTGAGCGTTTTCCACATTATTAATAATGCTGGTGGAACCCAAACTTGTTTTGTGATAGAGTAATGAAAAATATTATGATTATTAGATATTATATTTGAAATCAAAGCAAAATACTTACTCATCAAACTCTTTTATTAAATTACACTGTTTCACCTGTGATTTTACTAAAGTATTCTTTTTTGAGTGCAATGAAAATGTTTTGCAACTACTAGGTGAATTTACAGCTAACATATTTATTGACGGAATTGCGTCTGGTTTAAGTCTTTTCTTTGTTGGCGAGTAATTCAAAAGCCTACTTTTTAAGCAATAGTCCTCTTCTGTAAAATGCATAGAACAAATTCGTGCAGTCTGCGTATTGATGTTTCGAGATTGAAAACATTTTTCAACCCACACAGCACAAATATCCTTATTTTTGGGAAAATAAAAGTACCGGCACTTTTTTGTAGAACTGTTTGCCTTTTTGTTATTATTGTTTTTACAATTTAGCACAGCGCACATAACCTTGATGACGATTGCATACACTATATGTAGTTATTTATTTAAAATAAATGGTCAAAAAACAACAATTAAAAAGTAAATGCGAAAAAAATACAGCTTTTATTGCACGAAATCAAAATTATAGGTTGGTTTGAATGTTATTGTCACAGAATGACGTAGAAGCGAGAAAGTGAGATAGAGAATTTCATGCGCGTGAGCATATCTTAATAGTAATAGTATCATGCCACGACCTAGCATTTGCCTCACTCTTTTTCGTAATTGCTGACGCATTGAAACGAGATGCATGCTATCACGTCTGCTACTATATATTCTTTGTTAAATTTTGCAAAAACTACGTAACTTTTAGATTTTTTTTTTAGAAACATATGAAGATTATTTATTGTAAAATTGCGAGAGTCTATAAAACAAACACACAAATGCATACAAATGCTTCAAACAATCAATTATTTATCAATAATTGCTTTTTCATGGATTAAATGAATTAATAACAATCTGTTTCTATGTGTGCGCAATAAAGCATCTTATTGACTTAATATTTACATTTACATTTTTCAAAATTTTCTAATAAAAATTCTTAAAATCACAAAAAAATAAATATCTGCAAAATTCTATCCATATCTAACAACATCTTTTTATATATATCTATTCTTGTTGCATTTCTAAGCACATCATCAATAGTATCCAGCGGGCCAGTGAAATATTTAATAAGACCTCGCGTCTTTTTTTGTAAACTGCACTTGGGCGCACATTTGCTTGGGCGCACACAATATTTCATCCTTCTTGTATACATTGCGTTAAAAAGAAAAAGTCATGACAGGTTGAAAACTTTATGGTAAAACTTCATAATATACGTAGGAAAAGAATATATTGAATCGGTGACCATCGGGATACCCTTAAGCAGAAAGCAAAACACCAAAACGATAATTCAACGCGTCTTGAATTATCGTTTGGGTGTTTCGTTCGAGTTTTTATATTACGACTAACTTTTAAATTATAAATATCTGAAAATATTATTATTATAATGATACTATAATTATGATTTAAATATTCAAATAATAAATTTAATTCACATTCGAAGACAATACATAAAATTTGTCCTCGAATACAACTCTAATACTAAAATATACTTTACTAATAAAACACATGTTTGCAGGCTTATGAGCTTCTTCAAAACTACACTCCCGGTTGTATTGAAAACTCTGCAAAGATGCGTATTCTCTTCTGCATTGTGAACGAAAGCATTGCACTGGGGGATCGCCTTCTTGTTTTTAGTCAATCGTTAATAACGCTGGACTTAATCGAACAGTTTTTGCAAAACACGCATTTGCCCAATAATCCAACCACGAATTGGGCCCGTAATTTTTCGTATTTTCGTTTGGATGGTTCAACGTCTGCACTAGAAAGAGAAAAACTAATAAACGAATTCAACTCTAATAAAAATATTCATTTATTTTTGGTTTCGACAAGGGCAGGCTCGCTTGGAATTAATCTGATTGGAGCAAATCGCGTGGTAGTTTTAGATGCTTCATGGAATCCTTGTCATGATACCCAAGCTGTATGTCGTGTGTATCGTTATGGCCAAAAAAAACCCTGCTACGTCTACAGGTTGGTAGTTGATAATTGTTTGGAGAAAAAAATTTACGATCGACAAATCAATAAACAAGGAATGTCTGATCGTGTGGTTGATGAATGTAACCCAGATGCTCATTTAACACTTAAAGATGTAAGTAGTTTATGTTGGGATGAAAAGTATGATGATAACGCACAGGAGGAATTGGATTTTACAAATGCACACGCCCAGTGTTGTGATAAAGTGTTGCAAAAAGTGTTAAGCGGACATGGGACAATGTTGAATAAAGCGCCGTTTCAGCATGAAAGTTTGTTAGTGGATCGGAAAGAAAAACAGCTTTCGCAACAGGAAAAGCGTTTAGCGAAAAAAGGTTATGAACGAGAAAAACAAGCAGCTGGTGGCGCGGCTGCAGCTCGCAATGCAGTGCGACCAATAGCTTCCGTCCGTCCAATGCAGCATGGTCCGAACCGATGGATCCCAGCCGAGCATTGGCAGCGACAAGGAATGACAGCTCAGGTAAGACTTTATAAGGATATATTGTATTTCTTCTGAAATTCGTCGTAAAAGCATTAACATTAATATTAAAATAAGAAATAAAAATTAAATAGTGTATTACATTACAAAGCATAGAAACCAAATTTTCGTGTTGAGCCAGAATTGCGGCCGAGGCGTCAGCCGAGGCTTGCAGTTTGGCGAAACACAAAAAATAGCGTTCTGTGCTGAGTATTATATGCTATTTTTTTTATTGCATTCTTATATATTCTTATGTATTTATATATATTATTATAATGAATCTTAATGAATCTTATACTGAATCTAAAAAGGGAATTTTAATATTTTTACTTTGAACTAATAAATTGATTTTGTTTGTATTGTTTAAAATTAATGACAAAAATAGTAAATATACCGAGTGAATAATAAAATTCGCTGGAAATGAGCTTTCGTTGCTATGTTAAAATTTTGTATTAAAATTTTTAGAATTTTGAAGCATTTTTTGTTGAAATGTTTTTTTCGGGTTATTTAAAAATGCTTTGTAAATTTTAACTAGGAACCAAATTTGAAATAAATCTAAATCTAGGCGATAAAGTTGAAACGTGTGTATGAAGAGATGAAAACGTGAAAAATGTGTTGCAGATACTCTATTTTAATGAAACTATTTGAAGCATGATTTAAAATTACCAATTTAAATCAAAGTTTGAAGTAAATCCTAGCACTATTAATGTAAGAAGTGTGTTGAGGGTTAAAAACATGAATTGAGGATTCTAGCCTATTTTTGAATAAACTAGTTGAAATTATATATCAATTTATTATTAGCAAACTAATTTGAAAGAAATCTGACAAATCAAACTGTAAGGGGTGCATTACGGGTTACAATTGTGATATGTGGGTTCTAGCCTAATTTCATTTTAATTATATAATAATGATAAGTTAAATAAATTAACATTACTACTGGAATCCAAATTTGAAAGAAATCTGAGCATTTGGCTGTAAAAGGTATATTAAGGGTTGATGTTGTAAAATAAGGGTTGCATAATATTTTTAATTAGATTATTCGTAAATCTGTTTTGAATGTATAGTAGAAATCTAATATGAATCTAATTCGATCCATATTGCTCAAACCGAGACTCAAACTGTATATTTGGGGGGTGGGGGTGTGTAGTTAGGGTCGTAAATTATTTTTAATCACTTATTATGTGAATATATATAAAATTATTGATAAATGGTGGGTTATGCTGACATATACGAATCAAAACACCGTCAATTTTTGAACAATTAATTTAAAGAACCAACTGGTCACAAGGGCTTATTTTTAGGGGATGAAACTTTTTCCACCGTTTTGTTCAATGTATTCCTAATATGTATGCCAAATTTGGTTCAAATAAAATGTTCGTCCTGGCAGGTATTCACGTTACAAATTATGCATTTTTACAATTTTTTGATCCTTCAACTTTTAATAAAAAGTCAACTCTTGAAAATAGCGGTTTAAAGAAACATAGGCGGTTTAAAGAAACGAACAGACCGACAGATGGAAATTAGTGAATATGATTTTTGTAATCTATACGCATTCTATAAAGTAGAAAAAAGTGAAATTTGGAAAAAAAATCATGAATACAATACTTCCTCTACGAGAGAAGTAAAAATGAATGATCTAATAAAATTTGCTGAAAATGAGATTACACAGTACTTCTCTCATTGATATACTAAAATTTCTTATTAAATTCTTTTGAATTTTGAGACATTTTTTGTGGAACACATTTTATCTGGTTGTTTAAAAATATTTTTTAAATTTTAACTAGGAACCAAATTTGAAACAAATCTAAGCGATAAAGTTGAAACGTGTGTATGAAAAGATGAAAAAGTTAAAAATGTATTGTAGGTACTCTACTTTAATGAAACTATATGAAGCAAGATTTAAAATTTCCAATATAGAACAATGTTTGAAGTAAATTCTAGAACTAATAGTGTAAAGATTGTCTTAAAATTTATAAACATGAATTGATGATTATAGGCTATTTTTGAATAAACTACTTGACATTATATTTGACATTATATTTACATTTATATTTAAACTTATTATTAGAAAACATATTTTAAAGAAATCTGACAATTCAAACTATGAGGGGTGTATTATTGGTTACAATTGTAAAATGTAGGTCTTAGTCTAATTTCAATTAAATTAACTAAGTAATTATAAGTTAAATAAGTTAAAATTACTACTGGAATCTAAATTTGAAAGAAATCCGAGCATTTTGACTGTAAATGGTATAATAAGGGTTGAATTTGTAAAATAAGGGTCGCATACTATTTTTAATTTGCTTATTTGCAAATATGTTTAGAATGTATAGGAGAAACAACATATGAAAAAAATCCGAACTATATGACTCAAACGGTATAATTGGAGGTAGGGTGTGTGTGGTAAGGGTTCAAAATTATTTTTAGTCTATGGCCTATTTTTAAGGGAACAAACTTTCACCAGCATTTTCTTGAATATATCATTAATATGTATTCAAAATTTAGTTAAAACCAAATATTCCTCTTGGCAAGTATTCACGTTACAAATTATGCATTTTTACAACTTTTTGACTCTTCAACCCTTAATAAAAATTCAACCCTTTAAAAAACTCGAGATTTTTTGAAAACATTTACCACTTGGGGTATACACGAAACATATGTTCAATATTTGGTCAAAATCGATCTGCAACTTTAGAAGATTTAATGGATGCATCGATTTTGCTGTTTTTGGCATGTTTTTGGCTTATAATGTGCAGGTCTTTGAGAATTTTCTAACTTTTTTTCTTTCACATAATCAACTGGCAGATAGAAAAAAATGACACAAATTTTGCTCTAATCGGGTCAGTAGATTCCGAAATATAGGGTTTTAAAGAAACGAACAGACCCACAGAACGACAGACAGACCGACAGACGGAAATTAGTGAATATGATTTTCGTAATCTACGCGTTCTATAAAGTAGAAAAAATTGAAAATTGAAAAAAAAATATGAATACAATACTTTCTCTACGAGAGAACTAAAATGAAACATCAATTTTTTTTTATTGATCACTCCGTATTTTTTGCACAGCCAGTTTTTTGTAATTTTTTGTCGAACATTAAGAAGGGTTCTTACCTTTCTTGAACCATAAGTAATTCCTTACCGTTTATCGTTAAAACGATCATAAGAATAATATTTACTTTCATGTCACAACCCATTATCGCACAATTTTAAAATTAAGAATTGAATATTGTGGGATATTTTGCATCACGTTCTTTCTCATGCTCGCTTACCGCAGCATTTAGACAACCGATAGGACGTAGGCTACTCACTCTGTACATACAATTTCATTTGAAATGATGTTTGTCGAAATCCCCTTAAGATTTAACAGTATTTATTTTAGTATTTATCATCTGATCATAGATGGCCAAAAATAAGTCAAAACACTGTTAAAATTTAATAACTTATTAATTTGGCTCTATATAACATGAAATTTTATCTTACAAAACAAAAAAAAATAATAATTTATCAGAATCTTCAAAAAACGAAACAAACACTAAATCACTGGTATTCGTGTGTAACACTGTAAAGCTCAACTCTCAGCTAAGCCCTATTGTTTGTTACGTATGACTTCTTGCATCAAAATGTGGGTGCGGTACACTTAACCACCCCCAATATTTTTGAAAATTTTTTGTTGCATTATGTAGTTTGGGCCATTCTGAACCTATTGGTACCTATCTTAGTTGAGGAAATTTCGAAAATCTTTCAAAAATCGATTTTTTTTTATTTATTTAACGGGCGAACCTTTTTGAGTTACAGAAAGAAAAATAATGTACAGTCAACACCTTCTGTAATAACGAAGAATATGTTATGCCAGAAGGGCAGGAGAATTTATACATCCGTTTAATAGTTTAAATAAAAATTTTAAAGCAGTTTGTGTTCTACGAGTAGACAATTTATTTAGGTTTAATTCATATTCAATCAGCTCATAGTTACACCGGTAACTATCGAATCTAATTCCTAGTTTATAAGCAGCAAACCTTAAAAATTTATGGTGAACTCCTTCAATTTTTGCGCAATGTGTAGCGTAATATGGAGACCATACAGTAGAGCAATACTCGAGATGAGGACGAACAAGCGCTGTGTAAAGAGATTTTATAGATTCAATTGTGTGAAAGTCAGACGTAATTCTTTTTATAAATCCTAGTGCTCTTAGTGCCTTGTTGGCTATGAAATCATAATGGCTCTTAAAAGTAAGTTTCCTATCCATTATGACACCGAGATCTTTAATTATAATTTTACTTTCTAGAAGGCTATTGTTTAATTGATAGCCATAATGTAGAAACGTTCTGATTTTATAAAATCTCATTACAAAGCACTTCTTCACATTCAATTCCATCTTGTTTTCTTCACACCATATACATAACTGAGAAAGTTCACTTTGAAGAGTTTCAGCATCTTCGATAGTTTTAATATTGAAAAATATTTTGAGATCGTCTGCAAATAGTAGAAACTGACATTTTGTAAATATTTTACCTATATCGTTGATGAAGAGAACAAACAATAGCGGTCCCAAATGAGAGCCTTGAGGCACACCAGATGGTGCATTAAATTCTTGGGAAAAAAGTTTTTCATTTTTACTACTTGGGTTCTATTTATGAGGTAACTACGTAGCCAATCTAGTAAAGCGCCATGTATACCTAAGGCGTTAAGTTTGACAATCAAAAGGTCGTGAATTATACGGTCAAACGCCTTAGAAAAATCTGTGTAAATGCAAACAGTTTATTTTTAATCATTTTATTTTCTAGTGACTGTGTTAGAAATTGCGTGAATAGTAAAAGATTAGTTTCAGTCGATTTTCCTTTGGAGAAACCGTGGTGTTCATGAATGATAATATGTTTAAAAACAGTAGAAAGATGGACCGTTACTAAGCTTTCAAGTAGTTTAGGTATGCAAGATAGAATTGAAATTGGCCTATAATTTTTGATATCCGATCTATTGCCAGATTTAAATACTGGTATAATAAAACTAAGTTTCCAAACATCCGGAAATTCACCAACTTCTAGAGATTTATTAAAAATAAAATATAGAGGTCTAGATAGAATAAAATTGCAATTTTTTAAAAAAATTGGTGGTATGTTATCCGGACCGGATCCCTTGTTTGGGTCCAATTGATTTATTGCCAAAAATACTTGATTAAGTGTAACAGAAAATGCACCTTCATTTACAATATTATTACTTTTAGGTAGTAGATTTTTACTCTGGCATTTTTTGTTACTGTAAACAGAAGAAAAGTGATTTGCGAAACCATATTAGCTATATCTATACCATCCGATAGTTTATCATCATTATAAGACATCTCATTTGGGATTTCGTTACTGTTTTTCTTCTCATTTACAAAGTTGAAAAAACATTTAATATTAAAAGAAATAATATTTTCAATATTTTGTATGTGTTCGAGATAACATTCAGTTGACAACTGCTTACATTGCGTCCTTAAATTAGTAAATAGATCGTAATCAGAAGGCGATTTTGAAAATTGTGTAAAATATTGTTTAATTGATAAGCGAGAATTTATTCTAACTATTATAGAACGGCTATTTGGATGCAGCAGTAGCAGCGTCGGTTGGTCTTGAGTTCGAGCTGCTCACCTTTTTTTTTTGTTTTTATAACATAAAAATATGACACTCCATAAAGCGCACCATAAAGCGCGCACTATCACCCCTGGCCTGCAAACCCTTTGCAAACAGTTTCGTATAAATGCGCGTTAAGAATATTTATACAATAATTTGATTTTTAAAAACCGTTTTTTTTTTTACCAAAAATCAGACATTCCTCACTTAAGATAGGTACCAATAGGTTCAGACTGACCGAAACTACATAATGCAACAAAAAAATTTCAAAAATATTGGGGGTGGCTAAGTGTACCAGTACCCAAAATGTTGTTGATTAATTATTGAAATGATTATGCAATGATTGCAATTAAATTCACAGTAGCTTTTTGAAACGTCTTTATTCTTCGGCAGCAGGAAGCGAAAAGAGGTCGAGAGAGAGCATATATTGTCCTTGTCAAAACTTATGTTTCCTTCTATACAAAAACGCCCTCTAGAAGACGACAGTAGGATTACAAAGAATAGATAGCGTTAAAAAACTACAACACTAAAAGCTAACTAAATCTAATAACAAAATAGCAGCAGGAATTCATTTTTAGTGTTTACAAAATGAAACACTTATTTTAACGCAGCCCTAAAACTTCTTTAAATTTATTCTATGAACAATGATGCCACAGCGTATCTTATTCGATTTTTTAATTCTTCTGCATTATTTGGTAGGTTATCGCTATACACAATTTGCTTTAGACGTCCCCATAAATAAAAATCTAAAATTGTTAAATCGGGGCTTCTGGCGGGCCACAATACCGGACCGTCCCTTCCAATCCACTGATCTCTAAATTTGACATTTAGCCAGTCAGTAAGAATGCGAGAATAATGTGCAGGACAACCGTCCTGCTGAAGAAACATTATACGTCCGTAATTAATTGCAATATCATCAAGCCCATCGTTAAGAAAATTTTGTGAAACATTTGAACATATGTGCTGATTAACGTTGCTATCAAAAAAGCATAGACCTATTATCCCGTGATAACCAACGGCACACCAAACATTCACTTTGGCAAAATACTGACGACCCTTTAAAATGCTGAAATGTGGATTAATGTCAATACAATATCTTAAATGCTGTGAGGCAACTGTCCCATTGGTAGAAAATGTTGCTTCATCACAAAATATTATTCTGTGGTGAAAGTTTCGGTCTCTCGATATTTTATCTCCCATCCACAAACAAAAATATAATCGTTTTGCATCATCCCCCGGATCCAACGTATGATTAAATATCGGTTTGTATGCGTGAAATTTGTTCTTTTTCAAAATTCTGTGAATGTGGGACTTACGAATGCCCAGTTGGAGTGATCGTCTCCTTAGTGAGGGTTTTGGTTAATCATGCACAGATTCCAACACCAATAGGGTAGCAACGTCATCTTTATTGTACGGTTTTATCTGTTTTTTAAAATTTTTAACAGATCCAGTTGCTAAAAACTTTTTTTACTACTTTTTAGGCTCACATACGTGAAACTTTAATATTGTGATTCTATTTTAAATGACATGATTTACATAACCAATCCAAATTAGCAGGCCATTCTGATCTGTCGACCTAGCATACGTGTACACAAATTACGATATTTGATTGGATTGCAATATAAAATGAAATTTTTTGTTTGTACTCGTAAGCGAAGAGAATATTATCGGTAATTATAAATTTTATACGAAAACTGAGTTACTTAGCAATTTTGGTATTCAAATTGTATTGTAAATTTTGGTATTCAATAATTAGCATTATTGGTATTCAATTTTGGTATTCAAACCGAGCAAGTTTCTTGTCTATCAATTTGACAAGCAAAATTACTTAAGTCATTAAGTTTGAGTGCTTTAAAATGCATAACTACGCCAAATAATCTTCTTTTTACGAGTGGTATTTGTTATTTATTTAACCACAAGCAACAATTTACAATAGTATTCGACAAAGTTAGCATAAGCACAACATATCAGAACAGCGAAACAAAATAAAGTTAGTAATACATAAAAGATCGATAATCAACGTTATACTTGATCGGTAAGGTAGGGAGTATATTACAGAGTATTGTTGGTTGCATATGAGTGACTCGATATAAACTACTATAAATACTTCAAATAATAGCGCGGTAGATAACTATTTATAACACTCCCACCATTTGAGTATTGTCTATACATTTTCAATCTGTAGTTTACTGCGCAAATGATTAAAAATCTCCTTGGGTAGAGCTTTCGTGAAGATATCGGCCAACTGATTTGACGATTGTACATACTGTACATCAAGTTCACCAGCTTCGTACTTCTCACGAATGAAGTGGTACCGAACCTCTATGTGTTTGGTTCTTTTGTGAAATTCAGGGTTTTTCACTAATTTGATGGCGCCCTGATTGTCGACATTTAAGATCGGAGTTGCATCCTGTGCTGCGCCTACCGATTTGAGCAGTCGGGTCAACCAAATCATTTCTTTGGTAGCCTCGCTTGCTGCCACATATTCAGCCTCGGTCGTTGACATAGTTACAATTTTCTGTCGTTGAGACATCCATGTCACTGGTCCTCCACACAATGTAAACACATAGCCACTTGTAGACCTACGTGTATCAAGGTCACCGGCGTAGTCTGAGTCTGTGAACCCAATAAGACTAGCACCTTCACTATTGGATCCATTGTATACAATACCATACCCGATAGTACCATTTATGTATCGAAGAATTCGCTTTACAGCCATCCAGTGATTTTGAGTAGGCTTGGCCAAGAATCTGCTAACAAAAGACACTGCAAACATTATATCTGGACGAGTCATACAGGCAGCAAACATCAATGAACCCACAGCTTGTTGGTAGAGTACTTT
The DNA here is from genome assembly GCA_963556235.1 of Cryptophagus acutangulus. Taxonomy (NCBI): domain Eukaryota; kingdom Metazoa; phylum Arthropoda; class Insecta; order Coleoptera; family Cryptophagidae; genus Cryptophagus; species Cryptophagus acutangulus. Next base: position 312,624 of record OY744572.1, on the reverse strand, counting down.
TACCATGTCTTCCGGTTCGTTGCAATTGTCTGCAGCAGAATCCAAGTTTTTTTCTGCTGGAGTTGCAACAGCTTTTGAATCTTGCATCTTAAACTTCTCAACAACACGCTTGAGATAGTTACGCTGACTCACAAAAATTTCCTTTTTCGTGCGATTCCGTCTAATTTCTAACCCCACAAAATACTGTCCGTCACTCTCCGTTACCGCGAATTTTTGCTTGAGCACCGCAAGAATCGTTCCGAGCACATCACGATTAGACGACATTAACAGCCCGTCGTCTACATAGAGAGCCAAAATTACTTTGTGTTTTTCAACTTTACCGACGTACACGCACCTGTCCGCTTCACTTGCAACGAAATTAAATTGTTTAAGAAACCCATCGAAGCACTTGTTCCATTGTCTAGGTGATTGTTTGAGTCCGTAAAGTGATTTCTTCAACCGCACGAAACGTTGATCATTTTTCACTAAACCCGCTGGTAGCTCCATGTACGTTTCTTCATCCAACACCCCGTTCAAGAAGGCAGTCTGAATGTCAAATTGGGAAATCTCCCAATCTTCTTTGGCAGCTAGAGCAAGTAGTACCCGAACTGATTCGTACCGCACAACCGGCGCAAAAGTTTCGGTAAAGTCTATTCCCGGCCGCTGTGAGTAGCCACGTGCTACTAACCTAGCTTTATAACGATCAACATTGCCCGCACTGTTGAGTTTGCGTTTGAACACCATCCTGGACGATACTGCTTTACGATATTTTGGAACTTCAATCACCGGTTCCCACGTCCGATTTGTTTCCATGGCAGACATCTCATCGTTGATTGCTTGCTTCCACTTGTCTGCTTCGGGTCCAGCCAAGGCCTCCTCGATAGTACTTGGCTCATCTAACTCAACTGAGAAAATCTCGAATCTGCTTGGACGTCGCAGTAGGGATCTGTCGCGAAGTTCACGATTGTTCAATGTTTCCTCTTCTTCTTGATTTTCCTCCTCTTCTTGATTTCTATGCGCTGCTTCCACATTCTCTTCGGCATCATTGGGTATATCCAATACGGGCAACGAAATCTTTGACTGCGGTCTGATTTCGTCATTTCCTGTTTCGTTGAATGTTACATTTCGAGAAACTGTAATTTTCTTGGTCGCTGGATCCATTAAACGATAATTTGAGCTCTGTTTATCGTATCCAACCATCAACCTTTTCTTTGCTTTTGGCTGCCATTTCTTTCTTAAGATCGCCGGAACATGCTCATAGGCAATCGAGCCAAAAGTTCTCAAATGTCCTAAATTTGGTGCGCGACCATACCACAGTTCATAGGGAGACTTTCCAGGCGTCCTAGCAGATGGCATTCGGTTAATGATGTACACTGCAGTCGACGTAGCTTCAGCCCATAATTGTTGTGGCAACCCCTTTTCTAGCAACATGGACTCGGCTGACTCCACTAATGTACGATTCATGCGTTCCGCCTTCCCGTTTTGTTCAGGTGTATAAGGTGCAGTTGTCTGGTGAATTATTCCATTTTGTTCCATGAAATTCTTCATTCGCTGATTGACAAACTCACCACGTCCGTTGTCCGATCGGAAAACTTTTACTGGTCGTCCTAGCTGAGTTTGTATCAACTTTGTCAACGCGACAAACTTCTCGTACACCTCATCTTTTGACCGCATGAAATCGATATAGCACATGCCTGTGGCATCGTCAATGAAAGTGACAAACCAGCGCATGTCTCCATAACTGCTTATTGGTTGTGGCCCGTTTACGTCAGAGTGCAAAAACTCACCAGGCAGATAATTATATCTTTCAGCACTTTTGAATGGTTTTCTCGTCATTTTCCCATATTGACACGCCTCGCAGAAAAGTTCAGCATCCTGGGGTATTTTGATATCAATTTGCCCCGACTTAGCCATATCTTTCATTTTGTTCAGACTAATGTGTCCAAGTCTGGCATGCCAAGTCTTAAGTACATTCTCTGCTGCGCATGCTTCTTCATTTGTCACAGGTCTCAAACAAATATCGTACAAATTGTTGTCCGTACGAAGCGCCTCCATATTAACACCACCATTCCAAATAAAAAGCATTTTTCCATTTTCAATACGTACGGTTACGCCTGCTTTTTCTGCTAATCCTACACTGATCAAGTTCTTCCTCAAACCAGGCAAATACATGGCGTTCTTGAACGTAACCTTTTTCCACATGCCATCAACCAAGGCTTCAGCTTCAACTGTACCACGGCCAACTGAATCCAAATCGTACTTGCCTGCCAACTTCATTTTCTCAGTGCTGCCGCTGACGCTCGTAAACCACCGACGATCATTGAACATGTGGCACGATGCACCACTATCTGCCAACACTGTTGCTCCTTTTTCGCCTGACATAGCCTCTTCCTCAGCGTTGAGGCACATGTGACCAGCATTACCGCTTCGTTTGTGGTTTCCACTCCCACCACTTCCATCTTTGCGCTTGGGGCAATCGCGTTTGAAATGGCCCGTCTCACCACACGCGTAACATTTCCATTTGTTAGTAGCAGCAATTTTCTTCTGCGTATTAACAGTTTTGTTACCTGATTTTTCCGTGAGAGGGCGCTGACGGAACTTCGCATATAGTGCCTCGTTTGTTGACGTCACACCTAGTCGAGCTTCTTCGCTTAATAGCAACTTCTTAACGTTTTCTATCGTTTGCCTGTCATCTGCAGCTAATGTTAACGCTGCATGAACTGTACTGAACTCTGGTGGAATACGATCCAGCATCTTAGTCATAACATCTGAATCGGTCTTCGCATCACCACATCGCTTACACTTCATAGCTAAGTTCTCGACCGTCGCGATATGCTTTGCCATCGAGTCTCCAACATAGCTATAATTATGATAAGCACGATTAGCTTCTAACTTACTTGCTTCATCAGTTCGTTCATAGACACCCCGCAAATTCGACCACATCTGCGCCGCAGTCTCACTTGCCGATACAAACATCAATTGAGTCGAATCTATGGCTGACAAAATTGCTAGCTGTGCACGACCGTCCGCCTTGTCCCATGCTTCAATCGACGCCGCATTTTTATCTGTCCTTTCTGGTCTGCTTTCACTGCCATCAACGTACTTTCCCAAGCCATACACTTTAAAGTACTGTACCATAGCCAGTTTCCAAAGCATGTAGTTGTCCCCAGACAATTTTTCCAGATGCGGCATTTCAATGCGACTCTCCCCCATTGTTACAAAGCAAGCTTACAAGAAAAACGAAAAACACACAACTTGCCAACACTTCACGTTGTACTATACTTTTATTTGGCGCAGTGGAAGCGTGCTGGGCCCATAACCTGTTATTTATTTAACCACAAGCAACAATTTACAATAGTATTCGACAAAGTTAGCATAAGCACAACATATCAGAACAGCGAAACAAAATAAAGTTAGTAATACATAAAAGATCGATAATCAACGTTATACTTGATCGGTAAGGTAGGGAGTATATTACAGAGTATTGTTGGTTGCATATGAGTGACTCGATATAAACTACTATAAATACTTCAAATAATAGCGCGGTAGATAACTATTTATAACAATAGGTATTTATGATTTAATAGGTAAATTAAATACTAATTTAATACTTCGCGATATGCTTTGCCATCGAGTCTCCAACATAGCTATAATTATGATAAGCACGATTAGCTTCTAACTTACTTGCTTCATCAGTTCGTTCATAGACACCCCGCAAATTCGACCACATCTGCGCCGCAGTCTCACTTGCCGATACAAACATCAATTGAGTCGAATCTATGGCTGACAAAATTGCTAGCTGTGCACGACCGTCCGCCTTGTCCCATGCTTCAATCGACGCCGCATTTTTATCTGTCCTTTCTGGTCTGCTTTCACTGCCATCAACGTACTTTCCCAAGCCATACACTTTAAAGTACTGTACCATAGCCAGTTTCCAAAGCATGTAGTTGTCCCCAGACAATTTTTCCAGATGCGGCATTTCAATGCGACTCTCCCCCATTGTTACAAAGCAAGCTTACAAGAAAAACGAAAAACACACAACTTGCCAACACTTCACGTTGTACTATACTTTTATTTGGTAATAAAAGTATAGTACAAGGGTAATTAGTAATTTAATAGGTATTTATTTATTTAATAGGTATTTATGCAATACGTTGCAAAATGAGAGTGTTTTAAGCACGAGATGTGAAATTGTCCAAGAAGGCGCCAGCCGAGGTGGACAACACATCGAATGCTTAAAACACTAATTTTGCAACTTATTGCATAAATAGCTATTAAATAATATCAATAATATAATATTACTGCGACAATTTTACTCATGTATATATTATGACATATGAGTCAATGTTTTTCTCGGTTTTTGTCAATGTATGTATGGATAAAATGAAACAAAATTTTTAGTGGATATTTAGTGGATATTGTAATGTGATACCTCTTTCTCCACGACTACATGCACATAAAACTTAAAAATTAAAGTAGTCTGACAATACTTGTCAAATTTTATTAATTAACATAAAATGAGTCGATTGATTTCGATTTTTTCATTCGCAAAATTGTCTTGTTAAATTGCACTTGAACTTGCTTTTTATATCGGATATTTTTTGATTTTATTACTCAAACGAGGTTTCCTTTTGGCAATTTGCCTCATCAAGCTGGCATGATAAAAACGCTCGTCCTGCGGACTCGCGTTTTTATCATGGCAGCTTGATTCGTCAAATTTCCAGGCAACCTCGTTTTCGCATAAACTAAAAAAATATCCGATAAAAAACAAGTTCTAGTGCAATTGCATACGACAATCCAATTCATGTTTCTAAATGTTACTCTAAGAAACTAAAAAGAAGGCTATTATTTCGACAAGAAACCGAGATATGCTATTGTCGCTGTCAAAAATGTTTGATTGTCGCTGTCAAAAATGTACGGTTGTCGCTGTCAAAGAAATGAAAAGTTAACAAGAATAACGATAGTTATTAATGATAGTTATTAACATTGCAATTGTTGTATACAATTTGTGTTCCTTGCCCAGTACTTGCACTAGCAGAATTGTGAACAGCAGTGCTGGAAAATGTTATCTTAGCTTATGAATTACAAATGTATTTTTTCACTTTGACATACAGAATACAATCAGTAAAGGATACAAACTGTATACAAAAAGGCACCCTGATTTCATCAGATTTCATCATTTAAAATCATTCATTGGATTGTCTTGTAGAATACAACTTGTGACAGCAATTTTTTGGTAATTTTTATCAGTCAGATTAACTTGTTGCTGTTGCCTCTGACAATCGCCACTCGCTCTAAAGCGCTCGTGGCGATTTTCGTTGCAACAGCTACTCGTTATCTATCTGACAGATAAAAATTGTTGGCAAGATAGCAGCCACTTGTGGTATTATATATGACAATCCAACTCATGTTTTAAACTTTACTTAGAAACTAAAAAGAAGTCTATTATTTTGACAAGATAGATATCTATTTTGATAGATATCTATTTTGATAGATATGCTATTATAGCTGTCAAAAATGTGCGATTGTCACTGTCAAAAAAAAATAAAAGAAAGAAATAACAATGAAATCTATTTAATACAATTAATAATACTTAATTGTACCCAGCAGTGCTAGAAACTGTTAGCTGATACTATTTTTTTATTAGATAGATAAAATGCGCTGTATTAGTGTGACGTATTTTTGAATGGAGTAAATCTAACTTCTGAGTCACACAAATAACTAGATCGAAAATCGACTTACGTCAAATGCGTTGATGAATTATAAATAAAAATAAAAACGTTGAATAAAAACATTAAGCAAACAATCAATATCAATTGGTTTACTTACCTTATACCAATTTAGCAAGTAAACATCTTTAAACTGAACATAAACCTTTTTAAAACATTAATATGAATGTTCGATGTAGGTTGATCTTATTGACTCAGTTTGTTTGACTCAATAGTCAGTTTTATTCCAACAAAAATTTCGCGGCTACGTCATCACTAATACAGTGCATTATGCTGAACTTAAAAATCAAAAGTTGCAACTCCTATCGATAGGGCGTTTAATTAAAAAATAATAATTAACATTATAAAATGGGTTATCCCGGTCTATTTTATAGTGTTCTGACCAAACGACCATAATTACGTAAAAAATGTATAGGACCTAATTTGTAGAGGAGAAAATTTTCAACTGTAATCACACAAGAGCTTATTTTTTGCCGGAAAATTTTTTGCTTTCCTTGAAAACTTGTTGCCTAGCAATTTGACGAGAAAAAATCGCTAGACCGTAGGTCGAGCGTTTTTGTCGATGACATTTTTTTTTTAGAGACAAATTGCTAAAAGGCAATGAAGAACCTAGGCATTTGAAAGTTAGAAAGCATAAATTTGTCCTGCTAAAGAATAAGCTCGAGAGTAATTTGACGAGATAATTTGTTAATTAAGAACAATAAGATAAAAAATTACGAACATTCTAATTCCAGTTCCAGTGGAATTAGATGATGCCAAAATTCACAGTCACGTGATGTATTCGAATATTAGAGAAACTTTGACACTTCGAAAATAAGCAACAACCGAGAAAACTACGAGTTGAGACCGATCAATCTCATGATTAGATCAAGGTTGTTCACTCCGATGCGTAGTTTCGTTGAACGTAAAAACGGAGTAAAAAGTCAACATAAAAATGCCCAATATAAAAGCGCGAATAATATCTAAATTTGAAAACAAAATAAATGTAACATATAATTATTCTCATAACAATAACAAAGAGTTGGGACAAAACATACCGCCCACTAAGAACACAATGCGTTATTTATCAACGAGAACGGTTTGTAATGGACAAAGTTTCACTACCGGTTGCTTCAAGATTCCTTGACCTGCGTTACGAAGAGTTACGGCGCGAGTTACGATATCAACGCCGGTATGTATCGCAATATCACGACCAAGATGCCATTTTGAAGGAGGCAATAGTCTATTGTTAATTAGAACAATGGGGTTCAATTCGATAGGATCGTCAGGCATAAGCCATTTGCTTCGCTGCTGCAAAGTATGCAAATATTCTTGGTGCCAACGCGATCAAAAATCTTGGTGCAGACGTCGCAATAGTTGCCACCGAGAGAGCTAATTGATATTCAAGTCCGTTAAATCGGGTTTAGGCAGAAATTGGTTCTAATGTCAAAAAATGACCCGGAGTGAGAACATCCAAATCATTTGGATCAGATGTTAATAGAGGACATAGAGATCGTGACTTAAGGAGGGCCTCAATCTGGGTCAGAACTGTATAGAATTCTTCATAGGTCCAAATTCCAATTGTAGTGCCTTTGTGGAAAAACCAGCAAATAAACATATATAAGTCTTTTGAGATTTGAAGCCCCGAGTCGTACCCAGTGTGATTAAAAACGGACCACCATAATCTACACCAACGCAAAAAAAGGTTTCAGTTGTGATACACGGAGGGAAGGCAAATTGCCCATCGGTGGTTGAGAAGTAGTTGGTTTGTGATTGGTAGTTTGGTTTGTGAACGACTCGTGACATAGCTCGTTTAGAGGTCACTATCCAAAATTGCTGTTGTAATAGACAAGTTAACGTTTGGATTCCTGGATGAAGATACCTTTTGTGAAAGTCTTCAATCATAAGAGTGGTCAAGCGATGCAAACTTGGAAGCAGAATAGGATGGATATTTACATTATAAGAGAGTGATGAGTTTGTGAGATGACCGCCCATTCTAAGAAGTCCACGATCATCAAGGAACGGAGATAATTTTCGAAATGGTTTAGAAAGAGACCGTGTACCAAGCGTGGACATTTCAGCAGAAAATTATAGAGCCTGAATAGCCTTGATAATGAAGTAAAGTGCGTTGGTAAGTTCTGAAGGAGAAAGAGGTAATAGGTTTTGAGCTTTATTCTTTCAATTAGTATGAAAGCGCAGACAATAAGCTACAATTCCTTGGATTTTACGTAGAGATGAAAATTTAGTTCAATTAAATCGTCTGCAACTTCAGATATGAGTACAGTTTTTGTTTCTTGGTCAACTAAATCTTGAACATTCGTAATTGAAGCAGAGCTAACAGGGTCACATAGAGTATTTTTTAACCAGAGAGACCCGGGCCACCAAAGATTGTGATCAATAATGTGGTCAGGAAATAATCTTCTGGAGCACAGTCTGCAGGATTATCGTCGGAGTTAACATGTAACCATTTCGCATAAGGAATCAACTGGTGAATTTGATAGACACGATTACCGACAAATGTTTTTTTTTCGATATGGTGATGACTGGATCCAACACAAAGCTATGGTGGAATCTGACCAAGCATAAACCTTGTCTGGGTTTACAAACTGGTCAAATATTTTTAATGTAGAGTCTAATAGTTGAGGTAATAGAACTGCAGCACACAATTCTAAGGGTGGGATAGAAACACTTTTTAAAGGCGACACCTTTGATTTGGCGTAGATGAAACGAGTGCTAACAGCTCCGTTTGTTGCAAAAACACGTACATAAACCACAGCAGCATCTCCGATTTTGGAAGCGTCCCAAAACCCATGCAATTCGCATGCAGTGTAATTATCAGGAAGTAACCGACGAGGCAATTTAAGAGTTGAAAGGAAACATAATTCATCATTATATTAAACCCATTGACAAAGAATATTCTGAGGTGGGTTAGCATTCAATTAAGCCTCAGATTCCATAATTGTTGAATGATGTGTTTCGCAAAAATAGTAATGAGAGAAAGAAATCCCAGAGTATCAAAGATCCTAGCTAATTCAGACAAAATAGTTCGCTTGGTGCAAGATCTTTGAAGCGGGGTTATTTGATAGGAAAAACAATCACTTCGAGGATTCCATTGCAAGCTCAAAATTTTGACTAATGATTGTGCTTCTGAATCAAATGATAGCAGTTTCGTTTGTTGATAGTTTTCAGGAATGCCAGAGAGTAAAGATTCACAATTGCTGGCCCATTTTCGAAGCTACTCTGTTTGACAAGTAAAATAAGCTCGTTTCGAATTTCACAAGTCTCAACCAACGATTTACAACCAGTAACGACGTCGTCAACATATGTATTAGATAGAATTACCTTTGCAGCATTTGAAAAATTAGAATATTCATCAGTGGCTAACTGAATGAGAGTTCTAAGAGCTAAGAAAGACGCCGATGACACTCCGTAGGTGACAGTATTGAGTTGATATTCCTGAATAGTTTGATTTTCACTAAAACACCAAAGAATTCTTTGAAATCCACAGTGATGGTCTGATACCAAAATTTGACTGTACATTTGTTTGATTTATGGGGTAAAGACAAAGGAGTGGAACCGAAAACGAGTAAATATCGTTAAAATACTCTTTTGGAATTTTGGACCAACATAAAGCGTTTCGTTAAGAGACACACCGTTGGAAGATTTGGCCGAAGCATCGAAAACAACACGAAGTTTGGTTGTTCTGCTTTCTGGTTTTATTACGCAATGATATGAAATGTAATAATTATCATGATTGGCGAGAGGAGTTGGACATAAATTCATGTATGCCTTTTTTAGAGAGGGATTCTTGGAAAGACGTCGCTCAAGAGATAAATTTAGTTTGTCTATAGTTAAAAGACTGCGTTACGATGCAGTAGTTTTTACCATTGTTATCCAGCCAAACTTGGTGTTAATCGCAATGTGTTCATCAGTTTTTCCAACACAGCGACCACTGTCTAAAATTATTGGAAATATGTCTGCGCCTAACAACATCTCAATGGCGGCTGGCGAACAAAACTAAGGATCAGTTAAAGAGAGGTTAGTGATGTGAGGCCAAAATCTGTTAACTAAATTACAACTCGGCATATTGTCACATATTTTTGGTATAATGATGGCATCAACAGTAAGCTGAACCGAGGTATCGAATCTGGATTTGACGACAAGGGTAGTTCTTTTTGAAGCTGATGCGCTTATTTGCCCCAAACCATTAATAGAGCACGAAATGTGATGTCCATATAATCCAAGCTTATTTGCACATGTTTACGAAATAAAGCTTGCCTGACTATCTAAAAGAACTCGAACTAACTAAAAGTTTCCTCTCACATCTTGAACGTTAACCAAAGCAGTTGAGAGGGGCACTGCAGTATTAGTAGATACAATACTTGTTAGCGAATTAATGTGTTGCATTGGGGGTAAAGAGGATGAACTACCAGCAGACTCGACAACAGACATATTAGAGCGATTCTTAGGGTTGGCATAATTACCAAAGTGCAACAACAAATGGTGTTTCTGATTACAAGTATGACAGGTAACCGAAGAATTGCAATCTTTGAACATATGTTTAGTTCCTAAGCACTATTGATTTTGTTTAGCTAGGTCATATCATTCTTGTGTAGATTTATTACAAGATTAAAGAAAGAACTTATCTAAGTGAAGTTCTATCTTGATTATGCTACCATCTGCACGAAGACATCACTAGCTGATAAAATGTAGTAGTCTATTTTCTCTAAATAACGCACGAATTTCAAAGCTTAAAATTTTCAATACCACTTGACTTTAAAATATCTTTTATCCAGCGACTAATAGTAGATGAAGTTGCACATCTGTAAGGCTTTTTGACAGTTACAAACAAGCTGGTGGCAGAGCTATCCCTCAAGGATTTGGTTCTAATAAGATACGTTTTTAAAGCTGAGGCAACACATATCTCGATATTCTCCTCTAGAACTGGTAAGATTAACAGCGGCTGAAAAGCACCGCCCCTGGACGTCTTTATTCGATCTGCAATCCTTATCCTTACTTCATCCACTAGAGTTTCAATGTTCTTGATACGAATCAGAGAAATTGTCTGAACTCGATGCCCTGTAGCCAAAGCTATCAAGGCCGCTAATTTCATAGATAATAATCTTAAACTTATAACATCATTTGGAAAATAACCTTTGAGGTATGAAAGGACTATTGAAGGATTCCAAGTCGTTTCATACTTTGGTATACTTGGCCGAATTTGATAAATTCCCCTGAAGAAACGCTTAATTCGGTGATCTTCTCCTATTTGAGGTGTAAGCAAAAAAGATAATGCTGCTCCGAAGCTATTTAAACTGCCATATGATGCATTCTCATGAAACTGCTCAGTTAAAAACAACAGTACGTTGTCAACAGAACCGTCTGTAATATATTGTAAGAATGTGATAGACAGAAATGTCACCACTTTTTCCATCCAACCTCATATTGCTTGTACGTAGATTTGGTAATTGAAGCTAATAAAACCGGAATAGATGCTTCTGGAATGCCTTTTAATTGGAAGGCCTTCCTGACAAGATCGCTGCTACCAATGTAAGACTCCTCGATAAGGATGAATGTCCTTCTTAGAGGAAAACAACAAATTTAAATCCGGCTCAAAAATAATAGATTTAGATATTTGTAGAGAGCTGAAAAGCGGGTACGAAGGTTGATTTTTCCAGTAGGGAACAACTCGAATAACTTCTGCCCTATCCAGAATTATTTTTTGCAGTGTTCGAGCAATTAAGGAAAACGGGGGAAAAACGTAAAACTTATAACACTTCCAGCGAAATATAAATGCGTCTATAACCAAGGCATCTGGATCCTAATGCCAAGCGGCAAAATTATTACATTACTTGTTTAACCTTGAAGCAAAAAATTAATACGTTTAAAAACTTCCTAGGAAAGTTCTCATTCCGTTTTTGTATTCAACCGCCTTGACTCTGCATCGGCCTCAATATTATCGCGCCATCTAATGTAAGATGCAAAAACCTATAGATTTCTAAATTCACACCAACGCCATATCTCACGTGCCAAGTTATTGAGGTGACAATATTGAATTCCATCCATGCGATTTATATACGCTATGGCGGTCTTGTTATTGACTCTCAATAATATTTCCTGATCCCGTAGATCAGACGCGAAATGTTTCAGCGCGAAAAAAGCCGCTAATAATTCCAAAAAGTTAATATGACAACTCTCTTCATCTGAGGTCCAATGCCCATGTGCGCTCTCATTAGTATTTTTCCAAAATATACCCCAACCCGTTCTAGAGGCATCCGAATTTATTTCTATAGTGAAAGAAATTTTTTTGACTACATCTACCATCTACAATGTGGCTTTGCCACCAACTAAATTCTTCTTTTAAAACGGCAGGAATAGACATTACCGCTTCATAATTATTTTTTGCTCTACCTAGTGCTAAAAACTTTTCTTTTTCTATTCGCTTAGTATAAAGCCAACTATACTCCACAGCGGGGCAAACTGATCCTAAATACCCAAGCATTTGGGCAAACTCCCGAATTGTACAATGCTCAATTTGTCCAAATTTTACGACTAATTTTTTCATTTTTTCACTTTTTTGTTCGGGCAACTCCAAGGTCATTTGAATTGAATTAAAAATAAATCCCAAAAATCTACAAGATGTTTTAGGAACAAGATTACTCTTTTCAACATTTATAACAAAACCCAGCTGTTCTAACAACCGACTAGTTGCATTAACATTCTTCAAACACAAGCTATATGAATTTCCAAAAAGCAACATATCATCAAGATATATACAACAGACAAATACCCCTGCTCTCTTAAGGTGGAAACCACAGGCTTCATTAGTTTGGTAAATAACCAAGTAGCAATTGAAAGCCCAAACGGCATAGCCGAAAACTCATACAGGATTTTATCGAATTTGAATCGAAGATATTTTCTGTCTTTTAAATCAACTGATGCTATGTAGCATCCCGGTGACATAAAGTTCAACGCCGTCCTTCGATCTTCTAACTTAAAGTGTGGATCTTCTAAAAACGAATTTAATTTTTTTAGGTTGAGTATCAATCGACTAGACCCATCGGGCTTTAACACTGTAAAAATTGTAGAAACAAATTGATCCTTACAAGGATTACAAGCCGTGATTACCCCTTTTTCTATCAATTTTTCGACAGCAGATCTTGTTGTAGCATATTCTGACTGAGACAAAAGCCTGTCAGTGGGAAGTGTTAATTGAAAAGGAACTTCCCGAAAAGGAATTTTTACTCCTTTAATCCAGGAAATGATAATCGAATCATTGGTGAGATTTTTCCAGTTAGATAAGAAAAATCTTAATCTACCCGAGATATTACTTACGGCTAATGATGTTTTTTCTTGTACTTTTTGCTGTTGTACGGCTTGCGATGGGCAGGAGGCGATGCATTTCTCAACAGGCGCTTGGTCTGAGAGTAACTTGTTTTCTGTCCGCCTGAACGCTGGCTCTGATATCGTTGAGACGGACCTTTGAAGTTTAAAGGCTTCCTATTGGTTTGTGTGGACGAACCTGGCCTTGAAAACGGTTTTTGTGGAACTGCTTTCAATTATAACCCTACATTTTTCATTGTTTTGGTAGTTATTATTTTTTCATTTAAATTATCACCAAAAAGGAGCTTATCTCTAGGAAATTTGATTAGCATGTCCTTTGTAGCTTTGTTTACAGATTGGAGAATTAACCCTCTTTTTGCACTGGTTTGTGAATAGTGCACGTCAGCAAAAATTCTTCCAGCATCGGACAGCTTTTCTATGTTCCTCAAGTCACTGAGGACAGCTTCACTGAGCTTTTCTTCCTCGATCTCCACAGTCCCAAGAAGACAAAGAATCTCCTCATCTAATGGGGCAGCAGATTCGGCAGGTGGTACTGTCGCAGCAGACGAAACCTCTACAGTAGAATAGGCCCCGAGTGTAGCCTTGTGTAATTGCAAATTAATCTTATCTGTAACAACACCTACAATGAAATAACCGATATTGCGTTGCAGTACAAAATATAAGGCAGTTATAGTCTGTATGCACACCTAGGAACACCTAGGAATTTTTTAGGTTAGTTTTTCTTCAGTTTTATGGCAGCTGTTCTGAGAAAACTTACCTTCGTAGCCAGCCTCATCAGGTAACGCTAACGAAGTGTGGCTATGAGACGATGTTGGCCTGTTTAGCTGCGTTTCCAATTCCAACAAATCCCTCCATTTTAGTTCAATCTTGGCTTGTTTAATTTTCTTATTTAATTGTTTATTTTCATCACTTGAACTATCACGATCTGGGCTACGGTGTCTTCTTTTATGTTTTCTCATATTCACACCACTAAATTGTATTTATATTTGTTCTATTCGTAAAAATTGCAAAAATTATAGTATAAGACAACCATGCGTTATTGTACTAAAACAAAGAATGACATAGGCGTGGCCGCATAGGGCGCTGCCAGCGCTCGGCGGGAGATTTAAAATTTTAAACTTTGAAATTCGTGCGTTATTTATAGAAAATAGAGTACTACATTTTATCAGCTAGTGATGTCGAGTGCAACATGGGTCGCATAATTGAGGAAAGTTGGACATTTATACAGTTGATGAGTCGATTTGCAAAATGAGCATGAGGGTTCAGACTTCACAAAAAATGATAAAGTCGCTATTTACGACTATTTGTTTGTTGATTAATCGGACGAGGATTAAACGGAAACTTTACTTGCACGTTATACGATACAGTATCAAGCGCGTTACATTGTTTTCTCAAAAAAGTCACCAATTGATCGAAAGTAGGCATTTCTTCTAAACTGTTATCTAATTCAAATCGTGTGACCATTGCGGAATCTAAACGTTCTAGAAACAAGTTAAATAAGATGAAAGTCCAACTAGCGACTGGAAATTGTAAATTTCGGAGTGCGGCCCAATTTTCTGAAATGACGTCAAGGAGAAGGCTTGTGCGTCAATTTGGGAATCAGACAATCACTTTCAAAATGCGGTTCGAAATGTTTATGACTAAATGTGCGTGAGCTTTAAACGCAATGCGTTTTGTACGTAATTTTGTTAATATCTCGAAAGCAACTAATGTTGGTAAGTTCACGCATTCGAGTAATTACTTTAGCTCGACGAGCTGATAATTGCTTAAACCTATTAGCGTTTGCTGCCATAATGCAGATTAAAAAGTAAAGATCGAAAGAGGGCGTGCGAGTTAAGAGCGAGAGAGCACTTAACGAGAATGCGCGAGAGCGAGAAGAGCTAACTATAGAGACGGAACGTGAAAGTTGCGAAGGAAACCTAAATAATAGAGAACACGACTGAAAACGAACGAAAAAATACGGGAGAATATTGAAGGGAGCGACAGCAATACAAAACTACGAAGCGAGCGATAAACCGGTACAATATCGACAAATACCACAATACTTTACACGATTTATAAATTTTGTTATTGATATGAGAATAATAAAATGTAATTAAATTATTAATAAATAAATCCGACTCGAAGGACCAAAATGTTCGATAGCGAACTTAATAATTTAATCGATATTATTTTTCTGATGGACAAAACGATAATTGGGCAGATTTAAATTAACCTACGTCTTTTTTTTTCCTGTTGATTCCAAATCAAGTCCGGGATTCTAATTCCAGTTCAAGTGAAATTAGATGATGTCAAAATTCACAATCACAATCAGTATTCGAAAATTAGAGAAAATTCAATACTTCGAAAATGAGCAATAACCGAGAAAACGAGTAAAACAGAGTGTAGTTTCGTCGAACGTAAAAACGGAGTAAAACAGAGTTTACAAAAAATGCCCAATATAAAAGCGCAAATAATATCTAAATTTAATAACAAAATAAATGTAACATATAATTATTCTCATAAGAATAACAAACAAAGAGTTGAAACAAAACAATTATTTAAAAACATGGACAAATGCTCGAATATGGTACGATACGGTCACGATAAGTGTTGGTAGCGCGCGCCCCACTCAACGCTTTGAGAAACAGATAAATAATTTGTCATCTTTCATTAATCATTGCAGATATACTGTAATAGATGGGTATAGGCTGTCGCGGACTTTTTTGTACAGAATTTTCTTCTCTACAAATTAGGTCCTATACATTTTATACTTAAGTCTGTTTGTTTGCAACCGGTAATGCACCAAAAAATGTATTGTGAAATAAATTTATATTAACGTCTGTCGATTTTTTGTTATCAAAACATGTTAAAAAAAATAAAGATATACTTAGTGTGCACTAGTGCAACTTATTGTGAATTGCTATTATAGTTTATCGCGTGCAGGAGCTATGAATTTTCATTTTGCTATCAGTTTTGCTTCTATTTCACTTTTATTTTTTATACGATTTTGATGCGTGATACATCAGTAGGTTTAGAAAACATGTGCCTGGAAGAAATCAGAAAGAAAAAGTCTTTTAACATAATATATATTCAAGAACAAATGGTTGAAACATAATGAAGTTCATCTATTAAACTTAACAACTATTTATTATTAAATATACATTATTTTAAAGGACTTTTTCTTTCTAATTTCTTAAAGGCACATGTTTTCTAAACCCATTGATGTATCACACATCAAAATCGGATAAAAAATAAAAGTGAAATAGAAGCAAAACTGATAAATTTTTAGCGAAATGAAAATTCATAGCTCCTGCACGCGATAAACTATAATAGCGATTTTCAATAGGTTGCACTAGTGCACACTAAGTATATCTTTATTGTTTTTAACATGTTTTGATAACAAAAGATCGACAAAGGTTAATGTACATTTATTTCACATTACATTTTTTGGTGCATTACTGGTTGCAAACACTAGACTATGGGAGCCTTAATTGTGGTCGTTGGGTCAGAATACTATAAAATAGACCGGGATAACGTATTCTATAATGTTAATTTTATTTTTTTTAAATAGATGCAGAATTGATAGAAGTTGTAACTTTGGATTTTTAAGTTCACCACAATTTTCTCTATATAATATCCAAATTTCAGCTTACTTGTAATTTTTTATGGGTCAAACCCTTCTTTGCCTGGACTATTAAGGGTATATAAATGGTATCGCAAGGTAATGGTAATTAAAATACAGGAAACATTTTAGCTTTTTTTTTTTAAAAAATATGACGTCTATAAATTTAGGACGGTCTTAGCTTTCCACAAAATACTAACACTTTTGCGTCGTATTGAAATTCAATATATTTTTGAAAAATATTAATAATATGTGCGTTTTACACTAATTTAGATTGCAACTAGGTGAGGATTTTTTTTTGTGTATTTTTTTACTCTATGAATTTTAATTTGTACTTTTATGATTGTTATTTTGAGTAATTATTATGAAAATGAAAAAGAAAAGATTTTCGGTTTCATTTTTTTAATTCAATGCGCAGGGGCCATGCTATTTTAATTTTATTTTACTTATGACGTAAAAGTTATTAAGTAAGTAAGTAAATTAATTGTAACGATATTATTTCTCTTGATCTTGCTATGGGTTAGGAAGAGAACTATTTTGAAATTTATTTAGTATCGATGTTAAATGTAGCGATATTATTTCTCTTTGATCTTGCTATGGGTTGGGAAGAGGATTATTTTTAAATTTATTGATATTAAATGTAGCGATATTATTTCTCTTTGAACTTGCTATGGGTTGGGAAGAGGATTATTTTTATTTAGTATCGATATTAACTCTAGCGATATTATTTCTATTTGATCTTGCTATGGGTTGGGAAGGGGATTATTTTTAAATTTATCGATATTATATGTAGCGATATTATTTCTCTTTGATCTTGCTATGGGTTGGGAAGAGGATTATTTTTAAATTTATTTAATATCGATATTAATTCCAGCGATATTATTTCTCTTTGATCTTGCTGTGGGTTGGGAAGAGGATTATTTTTAAATTTATTTAATATTGATATTAATTGTAGCGATATTACTTCTCTTTGATTTTGCTATGGGTTGGGAAGAGGATTATTTTTTAAATTATTTAGTATCGATATGAATAGTATGGAAATCTATTGATTGATATTAAACTTAGTTGAAATCGTGAATCGGTAAATACCAAATTATTACCTTAAATTGTTACAATAAATTTGAAATTATTTGAAACATTTTGAAATTTTCCGCATTTTTTGTGGTTGTAGGTATAATAATATGTAAACGTCAATCTGTAATTTTAACAAAAAAAATCATAAAAATTTGATATGACGTAAAAGTCTCCCGACCCATAGCATTTAATATGCGTTATCTCATAAGTAAATGCCGAATTACATAATATATATTCAGGTGAATCCAGTTGAAAACCAGTATTCGCTTCGTGCAAGGCTCGAGAACAGATACAGAGAACTACCTTAACCTAACCTTTACTTGAATACAATGGTAATTTCTATTCTATCTCTATTTTTGGATCCAAGTGTGGTTTAATGTGCTGCGAAGTGCTGCAACTGGGTCTGAATATAAATTAAAACAATATATGTACTTTTATTATTGACATGGATCTGTTGATATGCAAGCATATGTTAACTTGGTAACAAATATCGTATAAAAGCTATAATAACTCTTTCTTATTTTATAGGAAATGACGTTGCCGCTTGATGTTGTAATACCAACAACTAATCAACCAGAGAAAGGCAACATTGTTCTTAAAGCGGGACAAAAAGTTCTAGTTTTGAAATCGCCAAAGGGAGTTTACATGCAACTTGAAAGTGGGAAAATCGTTGCTATTAAAACCGCTATTAAGGTAAAAGGAGAACTACGTAAATTACCCCCACCGACCAGAGTTGTCAAGCCATTTCAAGCAAAATTTAATGTTAAAAGTATAAAGCAAGCGGTACCAAATTTGGATCCCGTGCAGTCTATGCGAAACATAAAAAAAAATTCGTCGAGCAGCAGCGAAGAAGAGGAGGACCAAAATTCAAATTTGGAAAAATTAGCACGAGCAACATCAGCAGCAGAGTCTTCAGGATTTCAGGTCACCCTCAATAGTATTACGCAACAGCAAGGGGATAAAGTACCAGAACCCGAAACCGAATTTTTACCGGTCGACATTAAAAGCGAAGCACCTGATTATGTAAATTATAACGCGTCATCGGCCGGTGGATATTATAATAACTACAACTATCCTCCACCTCCGCAACAAAATTACGTTTATCAGCAGCCACAAGCTGCACCTCCTTACGAAATGATGACCTATCAGCACCCGGCTCCTCCTCCACAATCACAAGTTCCTCCTATACCGCCGATATATAATAATTATAATTATCAGAGTTATCAAACTTATGCACCACCACCTCCTCCACCACCACAAAATTATGATTACGGTCCACCACCTACGCAGAATATTTATCATCCTCCTCCAGTGTATCATCATAATCCGTATACACAACAGCCATATGCGCAAGTTCCTCCTCTTCAGGCTCCGGCTGCACCTCCACCACAAATGTATCCCCAGATGCCATCTGCCCCACAACATTATAATACGGATTATCAATATCAACCGACTCCGCCCTCGCAGATTCAACCACCTCCTTCTCTACCGCAAAATGTTGGAAGCGGCTATTATTCTAATGCTTAGTAAACTCATATTAGTAAGCGTATTCTTATCAACATAGTATAAAGTACTATCGATTTTTTATTTTTAATTAATTATATTGTCTTGATTTATTTGAACTAAATGTTGATTCATTGTGATTTTATAGAATAATAAATTATGTGTACCGTATGTGTATATTTTATAGTACATGATATTGAAATGAACATTACATTTAATTAGGGCAGTAGTTTTCTAGCAGAAAGTAAAATTGGAATTTGAAATCTGTTTATAATCAAATCGATATTACTAAACAGAACTCACTTTATTAGTCTCAAGTAATATTTATGTAACAGACATAGTATCTATGTTATACCTGCATGTAGGGCGGAAATGGCTAATGGACTTTTTCAACCCAACCCATAATTATCTGCTTTTGCACGTAATTCTCGTGTGTATTCGGTAAAATCGGTGGTCGCTATGCCCGGGCGCATGTGTGTCTCCGTCAGATGCGACTATGTGGGGTTTCAACTCGACTTTCAAACTGGACCTGGCTCGCTCTCGTGGTTGATAGCTGAACACTGGATTTTTTGCTTCAAATTTTCTGGTTACTGGTTGGTGCACACACGCAACCGCTTGTTTAGCGTCCATACCTTTGATGAGGTCTGAGTGTAATCTGTCCAGCGCAATATCCTGCCTGCTTTTTATCAACAATCGGAACTAGACCGATTGGTGACATAGGAACAAAATGTGTATCATTTTGTTGCGCCGTCTCCAAATTACTTTCATCCGGGCTGGCGCCAAAATTATTTAATTTACTCTGATTGACGTCATTACATTTTGTGACGAGTGGGTAAAGAGGAGGAGTTTGAAAATGACTAAGTGGTGGTAAAGCTTGGGTATTATATACAATAGGTTTTAGTTGGTCGGAATGTACAAATCTTACCTTTCCTTCTACACTCACTAAATATTACCACGCTCACCACCTTGGCTATTTTTCCACTTACCCATCTTCTTGCACTATTTTGATGAAGAAGAACTCATACGTGTTCATCTTCAACAAATATTCTAATTTTGTTTGACGGTAATCATGTGTCTGACGGATTAGGGAAAGTTGGTTGCAAAAGTGCTAATTTATTTTTGGGTGTTCTTTTAAGAAATTAACTCCGATGGTTTTTGTTTTGTAACAAAATTGGGAGTATTATGAAATACAAATAGAAGATTATCGATTTGGTGTTTCAAGGACAATTTGGAATTATTTTTGTCATTATCCCAGTTGTTTGCGTAACTTATGTTTAATAGTGGATACTGATTTTTCGGTCATGTCGTTCATTGGAGGATGGTTTGTTGGAGTCAAGGTACATTTAATGCCGTTTTCTAAACAGAATTTCCTATACATTGACCTATCAATGGGGGTTCATTGTCAGCTCTTCTTACCAACTTTTCTGGTAACCCGAACAATGCAATCAAAGAACGTAATTTGGAAATAGTCGATTCAGTTGAACTATTTGGAATAATATATACTTCCAACCATTTTCTGAAACTATCCACAACTAACAGTGTTTACAATGTTTTCCGAATTGTGAAAAATCTACATGAACTCTTTGGAAATTTTGATGAGATTTTGGCCAGGGGCAAATTGTATGAACCATAAATATTTGACATGGTTCACATGATTTCACAAACAGAAATAAACACATCTCATTTGGTTCGGTCTTCCTGACGATCATCGGCTCGAATCGTTTCTTTTTTATTAGAGCAATTTGTCCTTCATTGGACGAGACTTATCCGTTGCCCATAACCTACAAGTCCAATTAGCCAAGCTACTGCCGAATGTACCGAGTACGAACCGTACAAACATGCGTACCGAACACTCCAAGAGTGTTCCGTAACCCTCGTTACCACCCTTCCTAGGCAGGGCCAAAGCATTTGCACCAGCTTTATAACAGAAACTCACAACCATTTGTTTCTGCTGTGTACTGGATGGTCAAATAACTTGAGATGATTGCTAGAAATTACGATTTATTTCCCAACGTGTTACCAGTGCCACTGGCTAGCCGTGAGTGGCCCTTTTATTACAAAACTCCTGCGCCCTCTCTTGGCTAAATACCTTACACTCTATTTTGCTTAATCTAGTACACTACAATATCCCCCTTTTATAAATTCAATCTCACTGGAGGATTAATTTTCCTTCTAGGTCGAGAATTAATACCTTCGTTACTTTTTCTCGTCGTATCTACGCCTCCTTCCCTAACCGCTAGCCTAGTCAAACCTTGTGATTCAAACGAGCTATTTGCCTCTACATCCCCGTTCTCTACCGATACTGGCATCATAACATCCTCTCTTGTTTCCACCTCTCTATTTTCCCTATCTCTCTCATTAACATCCAACCCAGGTGGGACTATTTCACTCAAAACTGCATCTGGATCATTTCTAATCTCATTTTTGTCCTTTGCTTCATCTGTTACAAATTTAATGATTTGATCCAAATGACGTTTCCACACCAGGTCCTCATCACTTACTTTACATAAATACACAAAATCACCTAATTTTTCGTCAATAACCGCCTTTGCCCAACTTTTCTTATTCGGATTCCTGTAATCCCTACAATATACTGTTTCTCCTACATCAAATTGTTTAAATCTTTTTCCTTTTTGCGTGCTCACAACCTTTTCTCCCCCAATCACATTTTTCAATAAATCTAGCCGTGTCTTCGGTTTAAATGAGAACAACAAACTCGCAGGGGTGACTCCAGTAGAACTGTGATTGTTATTTCTATAACTAAATAAGAATCGGTTCATTAACGTTTCAAAACTCACATTTCTATTAGAATCATCCTTTACATTTTTTAATAAACTATTCTTAAAACTTTTGACTAAATTTTCTGCTTGTCCGTTACTCGATGGGTGGCACACAGGAGAAGTCATAAATTTAATTCCATTTAACGACAAAAAATTTGAAAACTCCGCCGAAGTAAACTGCCTACCATTGTCAGAAACTAGCAACTCCGGAAACCCAAAACGAGCGAAACATTCCCTCATTTTCTCAACCGTCTCCTTGGCATCCATTCCCCTGTTCATTACATAAGCCTCCGGCCACTTTGAGTAAGAATCAATCACTACTAATACCGTCTTGCCCATAAAAGGGCCTAAAAAATCTACATGTACCCTTTGAAATGGCTTATTCGTGCGCGTCCACGAACTGAGAACAGACTTTGGTGGATCAGGTCTCTGTCTTATACAGATCTCACATTTTTGTACCCATTTTTCAATATCTTGATCCAACGAAGGCCACCAAAAATAAGACCTTGCCACTGTTTTCATCTTAACAATTCCTTCATGATTTGCATGTAATTCCTTTAATAATGGTTGCCTCAACCTAAATGGTATAACGACCCGGTAACCCCACATTATTACATCTCTCTCCACCGATAACTCGTGTTTTCTAATAAAAAATGGTTTCATTGTTTGATCGCACTGTATTTTCTCAAAACCATATCGAATAAAGTTATAAAGTTTTCCTAAAATAGGGTCTTTCCGCGTTTCTAATTTTACTCTATTAATATCAATCACGTTTGCGTTTTCTACAAAATTTAAATAATCCAACTCCACATTATTTCCGCTTAGCCTATCCACGGGTAACCTTGATAACGCGTCCGCTCGACTATTATCCGAGTTCTTCACACATTTAAAAGTGTAATCAAAATTCGACAAAAACAGAGACCATCTTTGAATACGACCAGCTGCCATGTGTGGTAAACTTTTGTTTTCACCAAATAACGTCATTAAAGCTGTGTGGTCGGAAATAATTTCAAAATGACGACCCGCCACAAAATTATACAATTTTTTTACTGCCCAGTAAATACTTAACCCTTCTTTATGCGTAATTGAATAGTTAAGCTCCGATTTATTTAAAACTCGTGATATATAACAAATTGGCTTTTCCGACTGATCCTCCTCAATTTGAGCTAAACAAGCTCCAATTCCATAGAACGAAGCATCACAATACAACTTCAATTTTTTTTTTGGATCATAATGAGCCAAAATTTTATCCGACAATAATTTTTCCTTTGCCAATTCAAATGCTTCGTCGCATTCTTTAGTCCACACAAATTTTGAGTTCTTTTCACAAAGTCTATATAACGGCTTTACTATTGTCGAAAGATTTTCCACAAATTTATGATAATAATTAATCATACCACAAAAAGCTTTTACTTCTGTAACATTTTTAGGTTTAGGGCAGTGGACAATTCCCGAGACTTTGTCTACATCTTTTTTCAGACCGGCTTCCGAAATAGTATGCCCCAGATAACTAATACTATTTTGGAAAAATTCACATTTTTCTTTATTTAACCGCAACCCAAACTTTCCCAACCTTTTGAATACCTCTTCTAAATTTTTTAAATGATCTTCTGCCGTAATTCCCGTTACTACTATATCATCAATGAAAACCACTACTCCCGGTATTCCTACTAAAACCTTCTCTAAAATTTGCTGAAAAATAGCACAAGCCGGCTTAGTGCCAAAAGGCAGTCTGTTCAACTTAAATATTCCCAATTCCGTACTCTACGCTAACAACCTTCCCGTTCTCTCGTCGACTTCTAATTGATTATAAGCGTCTTTACAATCTAATTTTGAAAATTGTTTACCCCCTTGGAGTGTTGCAAAAATGGACTCAATTAATGGCAAAGGATGGTTTGCACTTGCTAAATATTTATTCACGGTTGCCTTGTAATTAGCACATAATCGAATATCCTTTCCGTTTGACTTTAATGCCACCACCAAAGGTGTTCCCCACTGAGCATTATCTACTTTTTCTATTACGCCTAATTCTACCAGTCGCTTAATTTCTTTTTTTACTGCTTCCCTGTAGGCGTAAGGAACCGGCCTAGGTTTACAAAAAAAGGGTTTTACGTCCGGCCCGATCTCTAAATTAATTTTCGAGCCGTTGTAACACCCCAACCCACTTTCAAACAATGCCTTATTGACCTCCAATACTTTACTTAACTTCTTCTCCACGCTTTCCTTGTTTAAGTAAAAATTCATTCTTTTCGCTTCGTTCCTTTGTTCAAAATAATCTGCAACATTAATGCTAAACAACCCCAACAAATCTCTTCCTAACAACAATCTGCACCCGTTTTCCACTACCAATAAACTACCCCGTTTTACCTTCCTGTTTAAACCAATTACCATACTAATTTCCCCTCTTGGCCTAATTATTGACCCGTCATACGTTTTTAATTTTATCTGAGTTCCTGACAATGGTACAGTTCTAAAATACCTTTGATAAATTTCCCACGGCATGCACGAAATTCCTGCTCCTGTGTCCACCTCCATCCTCAATTGCTTTCCATTTAACGTTACGTCTACCATAATCGCATCGGACCTAAAATCATTCTCTTTTAAATTAAACATCTCCACAATTTCATCAGTTTCCTCTAAGAAATGATTCGACGACTTGCATGCAACCTCAATATGCCCTCTCCTCTTACATCTATTACAAACATATTTCCTAAATTTACAACTAGAAAAATCATGATCACTTTTATTGCATGCAAAACACAACGATCCTCTTCTCACGCTACCCGCCGTCGAACTTAATCCACCTTTATTTTTACTTTGCTCTGCTTGGTACACTTTTTGCACTTTGTTTACTTCCACGTGTTCTCTCTCTCTTCTGCTTTCTTTTAATACCGACTCCTTACTTATTGCTATTTCGTACAAATCTGTCAAACTTCTCGTTTCTCTTTCTTCACATAGCCTGTCTAAAATTGGCCCATTCTTTAATCCCGTAACGAATTTGTCCTTCACTCTCCCTGTCAAAGCCGTTCCAAAACTACATGGAGCCGCGACTTGTTTAACTTTCGCATACCACTGCGCCACTGTCTCTTCGCCTTGTTTTAAATCGTTAAATAAAATACGTTTTCGAAAAACACTTACTCGTACTTTATACTGGCCTTCCAAAAGCTCTAACAACTGCTGCAAGGACTTGGATTTAGGAAGTTCCGGATCGCACAGATTTTTAAGTGTTCGATACACTTCCTCATCGATTAATGTCAACAACACCGCTGTTCTTCTTCCAACTTCCACGTTGTTTGCCTCAAAGTATTGTTCCAAACGCTCCGCAAATATTTCCCAATCATCCCCGGGCTTAAATCCACTTATTTGCGAAACACTGTTGTTTACTACCACGTGCACCGGATCCCCCATCGTTGCACCAACTTTTTAGGTTACCAAAACTTGTGAAAAACTCGTGAAACTATTCTCACTAAATAAATATTTTCCACAATCACTTGTTCATCCTCGTCGCCATAATTTGCTGTGTACTGGATGGTCAAATAACTTGAGATGATTGCTAGAAATTACGATTTATTTCCCAACGTGTTACCAGTGCCACTGGCTAGCCGTGAGTGGCCCTTTTATTACAAAACTCCTGCGCCCTCTCTTGGCTAAATACCTTACACTCTATTTTGCTTAATCTAGTACACTACAGTTTCTAAACATTTTATTACAAACGAACTGTTAATTACATTTAACGCTCTTTTCGGGGTATATGAAACAAAACTTGGTATAGACGTCTATCGCGACTAGTACTTACGTGTTACCTCCTGCAGTACATACAAATGCTTCCAAATGGTCTAAGTGTATTGTGTGAAAAGGACGAGGGTGTTTACGGATAGGATGAAGGAATCCTTGTTTTCTACCACTTGCCGCCTTATAATACATACACGGAATACATGCGTGCACATATTTGTCAATAAAATGCCGCATATGTGAAAACCAATAACTAGCAGCAATTCGTTCAAACACTTTTCCCTTAGAAAAGTGTCCCGCATCGTCGTGATTCATTCTGACGATCTGCCAACAGCAAGCTTTTGGGATTACTACTCGGTTTCCATACTGAGTCTGTCTGAATACCTTACCGTCACTTAGAATATATTTATTGGTTAAGTCGCAACTATTTTTATTCAATAAGCTATCTTTAATTATTACGAGCTCGGAATCTAGTGCTTGAGCGGCTAAAAGCCAGTCATCCTCAGCAATAATGACAGCATTTATGGTTTGGCTTAGGTGGGATGGATTACGGCTGAGAGCGTCAGCATGAAGCATATGTATTCCAGGCCTGTGCAGGATCTCGTAATTATATTCCTGAAGCTCCAGAGCCCACCGCCCAATTCGTTGGTTCAGCTCCTTTTTGATCAATGCTGCGCGTACAGCGCTACAGTCAGTAAATATCTTAAAACGAATTCCGATCAAATAATGCCTAAATCGTTCGACCGCGGAAACTATAGCTAATGTCTGAAATGAATGGTTTTATGAAATGAAACTATAGCTCAAATGAGTGGTAACGTTGTCCTACAATAGATGTATGACGACTATAGTAAGCCACGACAACCTCTTTATTCTCATTCTTCTGAGTCAAAATGCCACCCAACCCCAATCTACTTGCATCGGTATACAGGACAGTGTCTTTACTGGAACTGAACAATGCTAAAATAGGTTTACTAATCAGAGTATTTTTTAGAATCTCAAACGAACGTTGTTGATCACTGTCACGAATTTTCGAAAATAGCCAACTAGTCCTAAAAACTGTCGGACTTGATGAACGTCAATGGGGACGGGAAATTCATTGAGAGCTTCAATTTTATTTGGATTCGGAAAAATTTCATCGCAACTCACTACATAGCCTAGATAAATTATGCTTGTTTGAAAGAAACTACATTTTTAGAAACTACAAGTTTAACATTACGTTATTCTCTTTGAATAATGTCAAGACCTTATTTAACAATCTCATACCTTCATCTACAGTTTTATGGTAAAAGGACATCATCTAGATAAACAACTACTTCATTAAATCTTAGTTCGCCGAGAATTTTATCGATAGCTCTTTGGAAAGCACATTGCATAAGCCAAAAGGAACCTTTACGTATTCGTACTTGCCATCGGGTGTTATAAAAGCAGTAAGAGGGATAGAATCTTCCGTGACTTTTATCTGATGGTATCCGCTAAGAAGATCAAGCGTCGTGAAGTATTTGTATCCGGCTAAACGGTCGATTTGTTGCTCAATTAAGTTGCTCAAGAGTTTCGAATGGGACCTTATTTAATTCGCGATAGTCCACGCAAAGGCGCTTCGCTCCGTTTTTCTTTTTTACGAGTAAAGCGGGGCTCGAGTGTGGGGAGTTTGAATGACGAACGATTTTACTGGCCAACAAATCATCAATAATATTCCGCATTTCTTCACGTTCTGTGATTGCTAACGGATAAAGACGATGCGAGATTGGATTATCGTTAGTGAGTTGGATTTTCATTTCGGTATTAGAAATAGTCTGAATGGATTGATTGTCGAATGCATTTGACATATTTGTTTGTTATTGTCCGAGGGGTCACAATATGTGAAATTATTCCCGATCCGAGCATACGCGATAGTTAAATTCTCCGTAAAATTCTGTCCGATTAGGATATCTGCATTTTCTAAACATTTATCGACAATATACAAAACTATAGGTAATCCTACATTGTCAATGGTACAATACCACACATACAACAGAATCATACACTTCTAATTTGGCTGTGACTAGAGGCACGTTAACGTTCCGCGAACTGAGATATTAGAGGCACGCTAATACGTCATCATCGTTTATACGTCACTATAATTTCGCTGTGACTGGAGGCACGCTAACGTTTTGAACTATAGGGGCACGCTAATACATCATCATCGAGTATATGTCATAATATTGTTACGTCAGCGTCACTATTTTAAATAATAAAGATAATATAAATACTAATATAAGAAAAGTACTAAAAATGTGACAAGTATTTTTGTTTCAAAATAATGATTAGACTCGGGTTAGACCTACAACAGTATAAATAAGAATCCATTTAAGAGTACAACAGCTCAACTGTTATTTTTATTCACAGTTGAATTTTTTTTTTACAAAATAACAAATTATAATTATTTACTCGATTATTTAGTTGTTGGCTCGGTTGCTGGTATAGCACAAGTGACAAAACCATGTTTTTATTTTCGGCACTTTCGTAAGTGCCGAACACTTCGGCTTAAGGTGAAACCAAGATAAGCAAGATTCGCAAACAATAGACGGCTCATTTGTTAATGACTCTGAGCATATTCCGCAAAACCATTCATTTTTATTTTTTTTTTGTTGAATTTTTTCTTTAAACATAATCCATGCATTAGCGGCAAAATATTTTTTTAAATTTTTCAACTCAATAACTGGATCTAAAAATAAAAATAAGTAGTGAGCATTAATAAACAAAAATATAGTAGTTGAAAAATCATAAAATTTTTATGATTTTAAGGTACATTAAAAGGTTCAATCTCTAAAAAAACAATCTGATATATAACTACCCAATATTATATCTGGCATTTGTTCTTTCAAATCCATAATGCCAATTCGACAAGTTTGGTTTTTAATAGCTTCATAAGTAATCAGTTCATTTTTATTTGCTATAACATTTAAAATATGAAATATTTGTAAATTTTTTGATTTTAAAGTAAATTTAATTGGCAGATTCAGTTTTCTGTTCTTCTTCAAACCAATAACGGTCATATCATGTCCTTTAGGTCGCCCTCGCAATTTTATTTTTGGAGGCAAGATAATTGTTTCAATATCTGTTGCATAGCATGTATCATTAGTAGAGCTATTATCATCCAGTATTAGTTCATCAGGTGTGATAGGATTAAGAGAATCACAAATGTTATCTTCCAAGCTTACACATTTATTCTCGGAATCAACAATTTGATTAATCAGCATAACGTTTTTATTTTCAAAATTGTTATTTGGAATACTTGGTTCCAAAATAATGCTATTTAGTTGGTTCACATCACCATCAAATAATATTTCAACATCTCGCCCAGAAGACATGTTGTTATTTTGATCTTCAATTCTATTTATTTCAGGACTACGACTGCTACTATGTATTATATCAAGTGACACTTCTTTTCCAGTTTTCCAACAATGTTCAAGTTTTTTCAATAATTCTATCTTATTATTGAAATCGCTGCCACTTGCTAGACTTAGTAAATTTACTAGTGAATTAGTAACTAAGATACCAGCTTTTCGCTTTTCTGTCAATGTCTTTGGTTGTTTAGTTGTTGCACTCCTTGTTGCATACGCAGGACTCGCGATAATATTCGATTGTAATTGGCCAACTCTTTGTTTTGACAAATAGTAATTTTTTGTCCACCTGACGTTGCACAAATTTTTCGAAAATAGTGATAATTTTTTTTTATTTCTCACGCCTACAATATGTCGATATGGTAGCATCATCGAAATAAAATCAGCGCACTGGCAACTCTCAGTGGTTACAAAAATTACCCCCTTTGAAGTTGAGATTTCAAATATTTCTGAATCAATATCCCCTTTAATAATTTTAATTTTATCAATTTCATTAATTTGCGTTTGAATGTATTGAAAAGCATAATTCGTTAAAAAATCCGAGTATAGTATCATGTCTTTTTCATGTTTTTCAAATCGCTGAAAAGACTTTTTGAGAATATGGTTGGCAGCTTTAGCATCGCGTTCTTGATTATGAGTGTCAATAAAAATAAAAAAATTCTTTATAAATTCAATTAATGTTGAATTTTTTGGGACTACTTTTTTAGTTTTGTTATTCAATGATTCCATTCTGTTGTTTGTTGTATTTTTAAAATTACTGTTTGTCATTTTACAGATAAGCCAATCACTACGAATATTATGCCAGTTTTTATCAAAATATGCCAAAATACTTTGTGAAACACATTCCCTGAATTGAGTATACATGGTATTGTATTCAGTCTCATTTTTACTATAGACTAGCTTTTGCAGATACTCTAGAGCCAAATCTCTCTCTTGTTTTGTTATATGTAATTTATCACAGTTAATCTCACGCCTGAATGTCTTAAGCGTATGAAAAACACACAAACACACAGGTACACCAGGAAATTGTTCTTTTATTACATTACGCTCTACTAAGTCTTTATCTCCCATAAAACACATTATTTTTTCGATATTCATTTCATTCCTAAATATTTTGAAAATCCACTCATAAGTCTCTTTGTCTTCAACAGAAAGTAGTGACACACATACAATTTCAGCTTGTCCATTAGAGTCTTCAACCAACCATAGAAACACTGTGCAACCTATATCTAATAACTTGTACGTGCCATCCACGCTAACAAATTCTGGCCAAGCAGTCATTGCGTTTCTCATACTTTCAGTAGTAATTACCAAAGCTTTGAAATTATTTTCTTCATCACAATGTATATGAACGTTGCAGCCTATTTATTGAAAGAAATTTTAATTTGACATTAATATTTAGTAATCGCATCAGCTCATCAATTTATAATAGATAGATAGCAACTTCTAAATTTGTTCTAAAACACTAATCCCCTGTATCGAAAAAAATTTAAACATGACTGAAACACTACTTCGATTTACCCGAGGATTTACTTAAGCACAAAACGCAAGTTAACTTCCTCTCGAGAGGAAGTTAACTTGCAATGAATTATTATTATAAAACTATATTTATAAAACTTAAATAATATATAGGATCATACAAAACAAAATGATAGTATAATATATGTATAAATTATTAGTGTGGAATTATTGAGATTTTTTTTTTCAAATTTCTATAACGTCGTCCCAAGTTTTATAAATTCATTTTGAGCCATTCTGTAGTCGTATTGTTATAATGTTTATTAACTTACAGTATTCAGTTTTCAATAAATGAACTGCTTCTGTTAAGTCGTTTTTTCCCATATTTTAATCTTGTAATGAATATTATGAAGATCTTTTAGGGTTGTTTTCTTGCCAGTTTCCAATAATATTTTGTTTTGAATTTTTTTTTTTATTTCCATCCAGAGATAGATAGTATTTTACTTTTAGCAATTCACCATTATTTAACGTACGGTTTTGATACAAATGTTCAAATACATTCTAAAAATTAGTTGCAAATTTTATAAAAAATATTTCACAATAACTCGTATAAGAGTACAATAATATAAATAACTTATGTTACCTTGGAAGAATCATGATTTGAATGTAGCAAATTAGCATAATAAACTTTTAAACATTCTCCAAGGGGACATATGCGCAACTTGAAATTAACACCACATCCTAGCCGCAAAGTACTGTAATTTAAAAAAAATAACTTTATTTAAGAAAAATCTAATCCAAATCTTCTATCAAACCTGGTATGTCGTAAGCCATTTCCCCTCTTGTTGCGTTCTTTGCCATGGATACATGCATATTCGACTTCATAATACTGTAAAGCAGAATTTAGACTTCTTTTGAGAATCTTTTTGGAAGTCTCAATTGTACGACTTCTTTTTTTATAAAATTTTTGTTTATGAACAATTTCATGCTGATTAATGTATTCAGTTAGTTCTTGTTAAACCTGAGGCACGTAAGGTGACAATAAACGAGAATAAACGTTTTATGAACTGGATGATGTTTAATCGACAGAAGTAGTTACAAGAATTATCGAACAAAGGACAAAATCAATTATGTATATATTGTGTATATTTTGTAAGTAGAGTGCGCTATAGGTGCACGGCGCGAAGTTCAAAATTGGATGGGTTGAGAGTTGCATATTCAACACCCTCCCTCAAATCGAACTTCCATCCTGCTTGACATTGTTAAGGCCAAGCTCCTTGGAACACTTCTCATGTTTAAGGCGAGATAAAGCCTTTGTCAGAATGTCAGCTACCATACGTTCTGTGCAGGGCCGATCCTAGAGGTGATTGCGCCTTCGTGCAAATTGAATTTTGGCGCCCTTCAATTTAAAATGAGTGCCATACTGAGGACCATGTGACTACCATGTGAGTACTTTTGGCTACGCCAGAAGTAGTCATATGCCGACACTAAAAAATATACCCCAAAAATTTTGGAGATAATAAGATCACGTACTCTTCTTATGACTTTGTTAGTCATGATTATATTTCAATTTATATTGGTTTAAAAAAAAATATTTTAATTCAAATATCATTTATTTTGAAACAAAAAATGATTGAACATTTTTTTAATACATATTTTCAATTATTTACATTTATCGGATATAAGTAGAACAAAACTTTAATATAAAATTATTGCAAACTAAATTTGCGTGCTTTCCTATACGAAAATTCACGAATTAAATCTTTATAATCAATTTTTTCACTAATTTCATGCTCAATTGACATGATTGCTAGGCCCGAAAGTCTTGTTTGGGACATGGAAGATCGCAAATAATTTTTGATTAGCTTCAATTTGCTAAAACTTCGTTCTCCCGAAGCAACCGTTAATGGTAAGGTTAAGAAAAGCCTTAATACAATGCATAAATTAGGAAAAATGTTTTTAAGATTTTTGTCAAAAATGTACTGTAACATTTTAATTGGCGTCATATCTTCCGAAATAAACGTTTTCAGTGTATCAATTTCAACACACAACTCAACCGCGTTGAAATCACAATTCGTGTCGTCGACGTCGGAACCTTTAAATTTAATATACAGATCATCAACAAATTTGCGGATTGTTTGATCTTCCATGGTCTTTAGTTTATAAAGAAAACTAAAATTATTGTTTTGATCTTTCAATGCCGAAAATCGACTTTCCACAGAATTTATGGCCGTGTCCAAAATAACAAAATAAAAATTTATTTTGAAATTCTGTTTGGCGTCACCTACAGCTTCATCGGGATTTTCGTAATCAAACAGCTTTTTTACTTTTCGTCTGCGAACAATGGGAAATTCTACTGCAATATTTAATTCTTGGGCTAATTCGGATGCTACTTGGAAAGTATTTTCAAACGATGTATCATTCCTTAAATTTTTCAAAAAAATTAGCAAATTTTCTAATGCTTCGACTCCATCATTTAAATCTAAATTAACCGTTTGTAACAGTTTACTAACCACGTTAATTTTAGACAGAACGTCGTGCCATAAAACAGTAGACAATATAAAGCTAAAAGATTCGATTTTATTAGCCAAAGCAGAAGCTTGATGTCTTGTAGTAATATCTCTTATACCATCATTTTCTAATTCCCCAAAAGCAGCAAGCACCTCTTTTAAATAAAAACGAATTGGCCTTATATCTTGTACTCGACTCGCCCATCTGTTATGTATTGTTTATATTATAGGGTTATAATAATTGAGTCGCACTGAATACTAACTAGGTCTTTATTAACTGTGTTACAAGTGTCGTCTGGCGGTCTTGCCGTGCTGACTGCGACTGGCCAGTATTACTAGTATTACAACTTAATCTACTTATCAGTAGGCAACCATACATACAGTACATCATATTCAATATATATAACATCTTCCCTCTTTACGTTAACACATAGTCCTTAAATTTAGTTGGTAACTTTACAGTCCTAGTTGTACGTCGAGGTTCAACAACTTCTGAATTCCTTAGATCTAAATTAACAATATTTTCTTGCTCAACATGACGGTCTTCATTGACCACTTCAGGTTGACCATTACAATTAAGACCACCAAGATCTTCATCATCATTTTGACAGGTTGCAAATTTATTTTTTGATTTGGCTAAGTGCTGACTATTACGTCGCAATTTTTGTTCCTTGTCATCAATGACAATGTATGACCTTGGTGTTACACATTTGTCAGTTATTAACCCTGGCTCCCATTTATTGTTCTTTCTGATACATACATTTTCCCCTATCTTAAAACCATTTCTAGTCTTTGACAGTTTGTCATGATATTGTTTACTGGTACTCTGTTTTTTCACTAATTTATTCCTAATTTCCTTATTATCTGTGTCTTGTTTTATTAAATTATTTGTTAGCTCTGGAATTTTTGTTTTTAACCTTCTATTCAATAATAATTGAGCTGGACTTTTCCCCACGCCCTCAATTACTGTATTATTGTAATTTAGCAATGCAATTGTTACATCTGTGTTTTTCTTTATAATATTTTTTGCAATTTTTACTGCACTTTCCGCCATACCATTTGATCTTGGATATCTCGGACTCGAGTAATTAAATTCAAAATTCCACTCATCCGCAAAACGTTTGCATTCATACGAATTAAATGGTACATTATCACATATTATAACATCTGGAATCCCGTGATTACTAAATAGTTCCTTAAGTTTCAAAATTATTTCGTTTGAATTTTTACTTTGAATTTTTTGTACCGAGATCCATTTTGAAAAATAATCAACAGATATAAGATAATCTACTTTTCCGTATTCTGCAATATCTATTCCTATTTTTGAAAATGGTCTATCAGGGATTTCATGGCCAATTAAAGGTTCTCTTGTATTATTTCGTCTATATTTTTCACAGATTTTACATTTGGAGACATATGCTTCTATATCATCACTCATGCCAGGCCAATAAAATTTTTCCCTCCCCCTACTTTTACACTTAACAATACCAAAGTGACCTTCATCGTGAATCAATTGCAGCATAAGGCTACGCAGTTTATCAGGAATTACCAGTTTATGTCCTTTAAAAACTAATCCTTCAATGACAACAATATCTTGTCGATATTTGTAATAGTGTTTAACTGATTTTTCAATTTTGGCTTCAATTGGCCAACCCTGTTGCACAAAATTGATTATTTTTTTTAGAATTTCATCTTTTGCTGTTTCCTCTTGAAACAGAAGTTTCTTTTCATCACTGATGGTGATAAACTTACTTACGCTATGTACAACGTCTAGCAAATAATCCTCGCCCGGCTTATTGTCATTTTTTAAATAGTTTCGAGATAAACAATCAGCAACCGTAATTGACTTTCCTGGAGCATACACAAGTTCAAAGTTATATCTTAGCAGTCTAATTTTCATTCGCTGTAATCGAGGTGATGCCACGTCAGCTAGTTTTTTATTTGAAATTGACACCAATGGTTTATGGTCTGTTATTATTTGAAGTTTTCTCCCATAAATATAAAAATGAAACTTTTTTACTGCAAAACAAACTGCTAGGTATTCTTTTTCAATCTGAGCATAATTGAGTTCTGCGTTTGTTAATGATCTCGACGCGTATGCCACTGGACGACCTTCTTGCATTAAACAACAACCTAACCCGCTTTTACTGGCATCCGCTTGGATTGTAATTTGTTTTGTATCATCAAAATTTGTTAGTACAGGTGCATTGCATAATGCTTTTTTAAGGTCCTCCAATGCGTTTGTGCAATTTGTATTCCACTGGTATTCGACCGATTCTTTCAGTAATTCCCTTAACGGTGAAGTTATCTCAGACATTCGAGGGATAAATGATCTAAAATAATTTATAAGTCCTAATACTTGTTGCAATTGCTTTTTGTTTTTTGGTATTTCAATTTCCTTTACGGCTTTAACGCGATTTACGTCTGGTCTAATTCCTTGCTTAGAAAATGTATGCCCTATATAATCTACTTGATCTACTCTAAACTGAACTTTATTCTTATTAAATCTAATATTATGTTTTCTTGCTCGCTCAATAACTTTTTTTAATATCCCGTCATGTTCTTCTTTTGTATGTCCCGCAATTAAAATATCATCAAAATACACGCAAACTCCCTTAATATCCCCAAAATATTTCATGTTCAGCCTTTGAAATATTTCCGGAGCCACATTCAACCCAAAAGGTAATCTTTTAAATCTATAACAACCAAACGGACTATTAAATGTGCACAGTTTGCTAGAAAATTCATCAAGTTCTAAATGATAAAAGCCTTCTTTTAAATCTAGTACAGTAAAACACGATTTATCTTTTAAAGTGTGACACACGTCTTGTATTGTTGGAATTATATAATAGTCTCTCTTTAAACACTTATTCAACTCCTGCGGGTCTAAACAGATTCTAATTGACTTATCAGGTTTTTCTATAATAACCAAGTTACTCACCCAATCTGACGGTTCGTTTACTTTGCAAATAACTTTATTTTCTTCCATTTCCTTTAATTTGTCAAACAATTTATTTTTGATTGATAACGGAACACGTCTAGGTGGACGAGCAACTGGTGTTGAGCCAGGCTTTAGACTTAGTCTAATGCTAGTATTAAATTTTCCCAGTCCCGTAAACAAATCTGCATTATTTTCTATAAAACTTTCCTTATTCCTGTTTTCATTTATACAATCAATTCTCACTACTAATCCTAACTTTTCACACAAATTGCCACTTAATAATGGTGTTGAATTGAATTTAACAATTAAAAATGACTGGTTATTAACAGTTTGATCTTTAAACTTACAGTTCAATTTTACTTTCCCTTCCGGTTTAATTTTTGACCCACCGTAGGCCACCAACACTGTCGACGCTTTGATCATTGGCTCATTTTTGAAGAACTTTTTATACATCTCATATGGCATTATATTCACTTCCGCACCAGTATCAATTTTCACTTGAATTTGCTCATCACCAATTTTTATCATTTCACACCACTTGCTGGACTTGACTTCACTTATATCAACAACTTGATATATTTCCACTTCACTGTCGCTGTCTTCTCCCTTTTTGACTACTTCTATCTTCCTTTCATTCCTCTCTCTTCTAATAGGTTTGCAAGCTGATGCGTAGTGATTTGGCTTTTGGCATTTGAAGCATGTTTTTCCGAATGCCGGACACTTACCCATTTCATGACGAAATAGGCACCGCGTACAATTGCCGTTTTCTGCCACATTTTTCTTGACTGCTCCGGTCTTTCTTATCGAGTCAATTTTAAAGTTGTTTTGGACCTCTTTTACCTGCATGTTTGCCACTTCCTTATTCCTGCACATTTCTACAGCCTTGTGAAAAGTAAGTTCGCCACAATTCAGCATTTTTTCTTGCACTCTTGTGTCATTGACCCCTAATACAATACGGTCTCTCAGCATAGACTCCAATTGTGTTCCAAATTCGCAGCTTTGCCCCAGTTTTTTCAGGTCAGTTAGAAAGTGATCGAACGTCTCACCGTCTTCCTGTTTCCTATTGTAAAACACAAACCTCTCATACACTTCATTTTTTCTCGGTGTGACATATCTTTCGAATTCTTCTCTAACCCTCGCATAGTCAAACTTTTCTTCATCTGATAGCTGTAATGTGTTGTATACTTTTACACCATCCTCACCAATAATATTGAGCATTAAGGCGACTTTAATCTTGCTACTACAAGCTTCCTTTTCTGTAGCTAGTAGATACAAATCGAAATTTTGGCAAAATTGCTTATAATTCTGCGCGACATTTCCGTCAAAGCTCATTTTTTCTGGTAGCCGAACGTCCATTTTGTTTGCTTGTTGGCTTCCTTTTACACTAAGTTTTCGTTTTTCTTTGCGTTGCTTCTCGTTTTGAAACTTTTCTTTGTTTCAGAATACCGACTGCGCCATGTTATGTATTGTTTATATTATAGGGTTATAATAATTGAGTCGCACTGAATACTAACTAGGTCTTTATTAACTGTGTTACAAGTGTCGTCTGGCGGTCTTGCCGTGCTGACTGCGACTGGCCAGTATTACTAGTATTACAACTTAATCTACTTATCAGTAGGCAACCATACATACAGTACATCATATTCAATATATATAACACCATCGAGTATCACTAAGTGGTTGTAAATTGATGTTCTTTACATGGTTCTTGAAAATTTGCCATCTGTGAGTGGATGATGAAAAGAAAACGTACGTTTCTTGTACTATTCCGAAATAAGACACTGTTTGATTGGTGACCTTAGCAGCATCATTTACTACCAAATTAAGCGTATGAGCTGCACAAGGTATAAAAAATGCTTTTTCGTTAACATTGAGCATTTTCCGCTGCAATCCAATATGTACTCCCTTCATGTTAGCCCCGTTGTCATACCCTTGCCCTCTTAAATTTGTAATACTTAAACTCATATTTTCCAGTTCAGTAGTGATAACATTAAAGAAACCTTGGCCAGTAGTGTCATTAATTTCAAAGAAACCCATAAAGTGCTCTTCAATTTTCACATGCTTTTCATCAGACATGTTGACATATCTCAAAATCAGTGTAATTTGCTCTTTATGGGTTGTGTCTGGAGTACTATCCACGATGATTGAATAATATTTCGAATTTTTTACATTCGAAATAATAGTTTCTTTAATTTTTTCCGCTACAAGTCCAATAAGCTCATTTTGAATTTTTTCTCCCAAATAATGCGGCATTCGCGTTTTTTCAACATTCGAAATTTCTATTCTTCTTAAATGTTCCGACATTACTGGATCAAATTTTGCAATCATTTCAACAGCTTTTAAAAAGTTTCCATTATTGCTTTCATATAAATTGCTTGAAGTACCACGTAAAGCTAGACTACATGTGGCCAAATATTGAATAATTGCAATAAGTCGTTCGATAACCCCATACCAATGTTTCTGTTCTATTTCATACAATTTTAGTTGTCTGTTGTCAATTGTGGTATAATTTTGCAATGACAATTGCAGCAATTTCCATTTTTTAAAACTGTTTATATGGGCGGTGGATATTTCGTGTTTAGTTAAAACGTCTGAAATGTGCCTCCAATCTGAAAATCCTGACGATTCAGTCAGTTTTTGTTTTATTTTATTGTCGCCGAAAACTCTACAGCAGAAGCAGATAACGAAATCTGATTTAATGGAATAAAACAACAATTCCCGAAAAATTTCTTCGCCATTTGTTAAACGCCTTTTAAAATATGCATTAGAAAAACTTCTGTTGCTTTGATTTTTAGGCAGATTCTCATTATTTGGTACCGATGTTTTAAAATGAATGGCTAGATAATCGACAATTTTTTGCGAAAGGTATGATGGCCAGTTTGCAGGATCCGTTAATAGTTGACTAGAAATATCAAATTCTGATTCAGACTGAAAAGTAGACGACGGAACAGGTGGATCTATACTTTCAGATTCAGGATCAGAATCAGAAGCACCCGAAGCAGAATTACGACGAAAAGTAGAGGTCGAATTTTCCAAAGACGAGGACGTTGACGTAGAAGGTCCTAAGTTTAAATCTGCATCGCGAGCTGTGTGAACTATCGTAGACGAAAACGGAGCAGATGCTTCTATATTTTCAGATTCAGAAGCAGAGTTGCATTAATTTTACTAGGAGTAAAATTAATGACTAGGAGTTCCATTAATTTTATCAGAATTAGTATCATCATGCTTCAAAAACTTGTCCATAAAACCTTCTAATTTTCTTTGCTCTACTTCACGTTTTTGTCTCTTCTTTTTAAATTCATAACCTGATGGTTTGGTACGTTTTCCCGACATTTGTTAATTTGTTATTTATTTTTAAAAGTTGAAAAACTGTGATCTAAAATGTATATTTGTTTTAGATTTTTAATTCGTTTTTTAATTTTATAAACGCAAGACTGTACAGGCGCATTATCTTACCTTTTCAGTAAACAATAGCACTAAAGTAATGTGATATTTTTAATTATTATAAATTAAAGAAAACAATAGAAATGAGCAGTTTAGCGTCTTTTTGAACAAACTAACTTGGAATCAATAACATTTCTAGACAGAGCTATACCAGCAATGGAATTTAGGGCAAGTGCCTAAAATGGTTTGAAACTGATAAAATTGCTGCAAAAAAGCGCGTCTGAACAAAATCCAGTCTATAAGGGAAAACAGTGCGACTTCTTATTACATAGTCTAGTAATGTAAAAGAGAGAGACAAAAAATATCCCATAAAATGTTAATCGTATTTAACACATTGTGGAATAATTACTGAAATTTTTATAGATTTTTTTGACAGTTTTGCAATAATGATTAACTATACTTTTGAAGATGAATGGTCCAAAACAATAGATTTGTATATACCTATGTAGGAATAAAAAGTACCTACGTTTTTATTTTCATTATAAAATAATAGACAAACAAAATAATAATAAAAAAATTACAATACCAATAGCATCATCTTCAAAAGTATAGTTAATCATCATTGTCATTGCAAAACTGTCAAAAAATCAATAAAAAGTTCAGTAATTATTCCACAATTCGAGAAATCATATTACCATTTTATGGGATATCTGTTGTCTCTTTCTTTCACATTGCTAGACTGTGCAATAAGCGAGAGATTTGGTAGGACGCGCAGGAAAGATGTACAAAAATACATTCGAAGTGAACTCACACTGTCTTCCCATAAATGCGTGTAACAATCTAACTCAGTAGCGGAGTCACTGATTGTACAAACCCTGGAAATTATTTTGAAATATTTTGGACTGTTCTTTATAACAACAACTAATTGTTTATTTTTGTTAATACATAAAGAAACAAACTGTTATAAAATTTTATAAAAAATAACACATTTTAAGGATTTTGCGCCCTCTTTACTTTGCCGCCTTCGTGCGGGGCACGACGTCGCCCCCCCCCTAGGATCGGCCCTGGTTCTGTGGACAGGTACTCGAGTTTGATCGGATAGTCTCGTAGTGCCTGACGAATGAAATGGTGGCGAATGTCGATATGCTTCGACCTAGAATGAAACATAGGGTTGGAGGCTAATTTGCCAGCCCCCTGATTATCATTGTATAACATAGTTTCTGTTAATCTTTCGAACCCAAGTTCCGAAAGGAACCCAATAAGATGAATGGCCTCCTTAGCAGCGTCGGTGAGGCCCATATATTCGGCCTCTGTTGACGAGAGAGCAACGGTTGCTTGCGGGATTCCCAGGAAACAGCGGCACCAGCAAGGATAAACGTCAGACCTGTGTAGGAGCGACGGTCTACGGTGCAGTTACCCCAATCGGCGTCAACATAGCCCACCAGATTTTTCCCCGTTTTGTTGTAGGACAATCCATGAGAAATAGTACCAGCCAGGTACCGCAGAATGTGTTTTCCCGCAGTCCAGTGCACTTTCGTGTAACTTGTGCAAAATTGGCTGAGGGCGCTCACGGCGTGAGCGATGTCCGGTCGAGTACCCACAGACAAGTACAGTAGAACTCGGATATAACGAACCACCAAGGGGTTATAATATCGGTTCGTTATAGCCGAGGTTCGTTATAACCAAACGAACTTTATTTGGTAAGTATGCATTGCACTTCTACGGAAAAGGGTTTTAATGAGTTTATAATGCTTAAGAAATATGTTTAAATTTTTTTATTCTATACAACGTAGAAAAAATACAAGCGACTAATAAAAAAGACTAATAAAAGTCAGTAATCCTAGATTGGTTCTTTTTTTCTAACAATTTTTTATAAAGTTTTTTTTCTAAAATATTAGAAAAGGCTAAAAAATTGTTATTGTCATTTTCCTCAGGCAATGACAACCGTACAAAGCGGGTTACGGTTTGCAATGCTTCAAGAGCTTTTTGTGGAGTGGCTTCTATGTGTGTTTCGGCTTCAATTTCTTCATCACTTTCACTTAGAATTGTGCTGTCTTTGGTTCCTTCTTGTTCCATTACCGATCTAACAATTTCAGAATCATTAGGGAATTCTGCGACTTCCAATTCTTCATCTATTCTCTCATAATCGGTTAAGTCATGATTTTCAAAATCATGAATGTAATTTTTTTGAGTCCAATGGTACAGATCGTCTTCGTCGGCTTCTTCCTCTCTTTGCATTAAAATCCACTGATTAAGGGGAATGTCATCTTCTTCTGTGAATCCTACATCAACATAAAAACCAGCATGACGAAAACAGTTTGAAATCGTTTTTGAAGACACGTTTTTCCAAGCGGTATCTAACATTAAAATAGCATCGAGCAAGGATATTTTCATTTTGACATTTTGGTCTTCAGACTGAATCAATTTTAGGAGCAACTGTCTTCGATAGTACGTCTTTAAGCATTTGATTATGCCTGTAATAGAAAAAGTAAGAAAACTGTTTGTCTTGGTCATACAGTTTTACCTTGATCCATGGGCTGAAGGACTGACGTTACATTTGGAGGAAGAAAAACCACTTCGATCCACTCCAAGTTATCCAATTTAGGGTGTGCAGGACAGTTATCGATCACTAGAAGAATTTTTCTTTTTTTCTTTGCAAGTTCTTGATTCCAGGATAGTAGGAGATTCGAAAAAATTTCGCCTGTCATCCAGGCTCTTTTATTTGCTTCATAAAATACTGGAAGCTTCTGAACGTTTTTGAAACATCGAGGCGACTTCGATTTTCCAATTATCAAAAGTTCTTTTTTTTCTGAACCGTCCTGATTTGCACATACCCAAGCAGTAACTCTTTCTTTGGAATGCTTTCCTCCAGAGCACGTTTGTCCTTTAAAATTCAGGGTTCGGTCAGGGGTTAGTCGGTAAAAAAGGCCTGTTTCGTCACCGTTAAAAATATCACTGTCAGCATATCGTCGCCGAATACCTAAATTACATAAAGAAATTGCAGACACAAGCTTTCTAAAAAAAAGACTTTAGTTCATACCAGGCCAGACTGTAGTGAGCCAATTTTCTGGCACTTGTTTGTCTACAGCACCAGCTTCACCATGAATTTTACCGCTTTTTATATTATGCCTTGTTTTAAAGCGATCAATCCAGCTTCGTGAGCAACAAAAATTTTCTAGATTTGACGTTCCTGTTGCCTCATTGCGTAACTGAGCCAATTGATTCGCTTTTTCTTGCAAAATAGGACCACTGATCGGTACATTCTGGCTTCGTTTCAATGCAAACCACTTAATCAATGACTTGTCTATGTCGGGCCTATTTGCTTGGCGTAGTTTTTTAACCGAAGAACTTACACTTAATTGCACTTTTAAAAGTTTGTCTCTTTGAGCCCAAATTGTCGACACAGTCGACTTTGATAAACTGTATTCACGGCCAATTTGAGCATTTGCACAACCACTTTGTAATTTGCGTATAATTTCTAGTTTTATAGATAAGGGAAGAGATTTCCGGGAAGGCATTTTTGCATAAAAATAGGAAAACACTAACGCAACGTAATCATTTGTTGTTTAGACATGTAATACTTTGTTCGGTAAAGTTCGGTGAGCGTCATTTCCTCGGTAGTTCGTTATAGCCGAGTTAACTCGTCGCACGTGACAAAAAATTGCGTTCGTTATAGCCGAGAGTTCGTTATATCCGGGTTCCTTATAGCCGATCAGTAAAACATGATAACAATAGGAACTTTTGAAGGGACTTTGAAATTTGTTCGTTATAACCGAGCGTTCGTTATATCCCATGGCCGTTATAGCCGAGTTCTACTGTACATCAGGGCGCCAATGAGTTCCCGAAAAGGTAGAGGATTTTCAACTATCTTGTCATCCAAAGCGTCTTCGGTAAGCTTCGTCCCTAGTACGAGTGGAGTATTCGCCGTTTTGCAGCTTTTCATATCAAATTGTTCCAAAATATTTCGAACGTAGCCAGACTGCGAAATACAGTATCCCTCCCTATTTCGAGAGATCTCTATACCAAGGCAGTATTTGGCATTTCCGAGGTCCTTGACGGTGAAATTTCTTTGCAGCTCGACTTTTACGCGGTCGGCTTGCTCTTGGATTTTTGAAGCGACCAAGATATCGTCCACGTAGATTAACACAAACGTGCATTTTTCTTCATTGACGTACACGCACGGGTCGGCGTTGGTCGGGAAGAATCCGATGCATTGAAGAACTTCGTCTAGCTTGGCATGCCATTGGCGGCCCGATTGGCGCAGACCGTACAATGCCTTTTTCAGCTTGCACACACCGCTCCCTTTGCGCAACTGCTTCTGCATCTCTTTCGCTCTGGAAACG
Source organism: Cryptophagus acutangulus (assembly GCA_963556235.1). NCBI lineage: Eukaryota > Metazoa > Arthropoda > Insecta > Coleoptera > Cryptophagidae > Cryptophagus > Cryptophagus acutangulus. The sequence goes on along the minus strand of OY744572.1, from coordinate 268,881 downwards.
AGCACTTTGTTGTTTTCATCGTGGATAATTCGCGTGAGCATTTCTTCCAAAAGCTCAGGCGGCTCCATAAAAATTTCGGCGTCGATTTCTCCATTTAGATATGCCGTAGTGATGTCTAGCTGGGAAATCTCCAAGTCTGCTTCGGCCGCAAGAGCAACGAGCGTCCTTAAGGAACTCAGCCTGGCCACAGGCGCAAAAGTTTCGTGAAAATCGATCCCGGGTCGTTGGGCGAATCCTTTCGCTACGACGCGCGCTTTTCTTCGTTCCAGTGTCCCATCGGCTTGAAGTTTATTCCTGAGCACAGTTCGGCATCCAATGACTTTGGAATCTATTGGTCGCTCGACAATTTCCCAAGTGTCGTTGTCGACAAGAGACTTTATTTCGCAATAAATTGCGTTTTTCCAATCTTCTTCGTCTGGACCTGAGATCGCTTGCAAAACTGGTGTTTCTGGCGAAACGAATTGTGATGGGCAAGTGTGCCTTAACAACAATTACACTAAAAGTGTTGATTCATTAGTCAAACAGGTCGTTTACCTAATGCCTACCACAGCACCTTGCATTATTGGTATCCGCCAATAATGCAGTAATAGCATAATAGGGAAAGAGGACATGAACCCACAAAAAGCTGGCGAGTACACTTTGTGTGTTTGGTTCAGTTGAATGGACAAATTAGTAATTTAGTTGTTTAGGATTATTCTGGATATGAAATAGAGTAGACATATTCAAGCGGGGCATGTAGTTTATCTTACCCTTAAAACCTCCAATATTCCTTCGGCGTTACATGGCGATCTTGCCAGTGCAAATTCCATTTTGAATTTGATTTGATCGGAATAAGTTGTAAAACGCGTGTTGCATTAAAGCCGTGGGTGTTAGTGAGAACGTTAAAATGGGGAAAAATCAGAGCAAAGAAGAAAAGAAAGAAGAAGTCATCATCGCACAATCAGCGGGTGGCCAAGTGAACTTTGAGGTATCACATTTTGAAGTTATGGGCGTGCTTGCGTTCGGTCTAGTCTTGATTCTAAGTGTTTTCCTGATATACCGTTACATCCAAAGAAGTTTAAGAAAAATGGTACGCCGGGCAGCCAATGAAGAAGCCATCCGCATGTCGATGCTAAATCTCCAAAGCGTCTAGGCTCAAAGGCCGGGAACATCAGCAACTGTCGTAAATCAACCAAAAGGTAGTGACTGAACATTTACTAAAACTACACTAATGGACTAATATCAATAAACCAAAACGAGGTTAGCTAATAAATTCTGTTAGTATTAATATACAATAAATATTTAAGATGTAATGAGTAAAGACGCAGATAAATTTAACTTATTGTATGCACAAATTAAAAACTTTCAATGTAATTTAAATAAAGATGCAAAAGAAAGGCGGGTATGTTTAATTAAAACCAACAAGAAACTTGCCATTTTAGAAGACACGGTAGAAAAATTTAAAGCAGAGCAATATTCATTTTATGCGGAAGTAAAGAAAGGTGGAATTACATCTGAGGAAATAGAAGTAGTAAGAAATGTAATAGATAATATCGATAAAGTTATTGAGGATGTTAGATTAATATTAACAAGTAGAATAGATCATATTAACATATTAGAAGTAGCAAAATCTACTGCAACAAATAGTAACCAAAGTGGTAATTTAAATATAAATTTAGATAACAACATGGCTGAGAAATTTGATGTAAAAACTGCCGTAACCATGTTACCAAAAATGAATGGCACAGAGGATGTAACTACTCAACTTATCGGTTGAGGGTATTGAATTTTATGATAGTATGCTAGAGGAATCGGGAAAAAAATTGTTAACTACGTTTGTGTTAAAAATGAGGCTGTCTGCTAGTGCAAAAATCGCGATTAGAAAAAACTTACAATTCAAATAGTGATCTAATAAAAGATATGAAAGTAAATCTTTTACAAAAACGATCAATTTCTTCACTTTGTGCAGAAATAAACACAAGTAAGCAAACTCATAAATCGGTTCAACAATATGGTGCTGGTATTGAGGAGTTAATGGAAAAGTTAACTTTAGCTCAAGCAAATGGTAATGATGTGGTTATGCGGGCTTTAGCAGAAGTTAATGAAAAAATGGCTTTAGAAGCATTTGCAAATGGGTTAAATGATAGTGAGATAAAAATAATTATTAAAAGCCGGAACCATTCCAAACTCAAAGATGCTATAAATAGTGCAGTAGAAGAAGAAAGGGTAAAAAATAATGATAGCAAAGAACAACTTTTTTATACTCGTGAACACAAACAAAATCAATTCAGTCACAGAGGTAACTTTAACGGGAATAGGTACCATAACAAAGGGAACAGTTTTCAAAATAATAAATACTTTCCGAGATATCAAAATAAAACGCGCGGGTCAAGTCGCGGTTATTATAATAATTCAAACCGTGGTGGAAACAATTACAGACGCGATGATACACCGAATAGTTATAATAATAGAAATAGTAATAGGAGACAAGAAGGGGTTCAATGTATGAATGCGGAAGTTGGGGAATCCTCACAGAATGTGGAGGAGCAGCACATTCTTGAAAATGCTGAGTGTGATAACAGTGAACCCGAGAAAGACGAGGTTCAAAAAATTTTTCGTGCCCATTACTAATATAATTAATAATAAAGTATTTGTTTTAAATATAAATGGCTTAAGTTACTTACGTATAAATTATAAAATGAAAGAATTGATATTTTTAATAGATACTGGGGCGTCAATTAGTGTAATTTCTAAGGACGTTCTGTTAGAGGGTGAAGTAGTGGATAATAATAGACAAATAATCATTAAAGGATTTACAGGTAGTACTAAGGCACTAGGTACAGTTAGTATTAAATTTAGATTGACAAATATGATGGCGCGAAATTCTGATTTAATTACACATGAATTTCATGTAGTGAATGAGTTGAATGATAATAGTATGCATGGGATAATAGGGTCAGATTTCTTTCATAAGAATAAGGTGCATATAAATTACGAAGCATTGCTTTTACAATTACAAATTAACAATAATCTAGTGACGGTTCCGTTAGAATCTAAATGCGATATATTAACCCTGATCCCACCAAGATGCGAAATTGTCAGATACCTTAGAGCAGATCTGGACGAAGAGTGTATTATCGTTTCTCAAGAAATTTGTGAAGGGGTTTATTCAGGGGGTGCAATAGCCAAACCAGACAAAAACAAGTTGATTCCTATTCGGTTATTAAATACTACTGATAGGGAAATCAAATTAAAAAACTTTAAGCCGTTAATAGAAAAACTTTCTGCATTCAATGTATTTAATTTTGGCAACGTTGAACCTTCAGTAAATAGAATTGATAAGTTATTAGATGAAATTAAACTACAGTCGTTAAACTCCGAAGAGAGAGATACGATTCAAAAAATCTGTGCTAAATATTGTGACGTGTTTTACTGCAAAAATGACCCATTTTCTGTTACAAATGTTTATAAACAAAACATCATGTTACAAAGCAATGCAGCGCCTGTATATATTAAACCGTACAGGCTGCCACAAGCACAGAAGCTTGAAATTTATAAGCAAATTGATACCATGCTGGGAGATGGAGTAATTGAACCTAGCAGTTCGGCATGGTCAGCTCCTCTTTTAATTGTGCCCAAAAAGACAGATAGTGAGGGTAATAAAAAATGGAGAATAGTTATTGACTATCGTCAACTAAATAAAAAAGTAGTAGATGACAAGTTTCCCTTGCCATGTATAGAAGAGATCTTAGATGCACTTTCAGGAGCTGTATATTTTTCACACTTAGACTTGTATCAAGGTTATTATCAAATTGAATTAGAAAAAAAATCGCGACCGTGTACGGCATTCACAACGGGAAGAGGTCAATTTCAAATGACTAGATTGCCTATGGGTCTTAAAATAAGCCCAAATGCTTTTTCTAGAGCCATGACAGTTGCAATGTCTGGCCTAAACTATGAAAATTGTTTCATCTACCTTGACGATCTTATTGTTTTTGGCAATAACCTACAAACGCACAATAGAAATTTAATAAAAGTTTTTGAAAGATTGCGAAAAGTTAATCTAAAATTAAATCCGAATAAATGTAATTTTTTAAGGAAAGAAATTTTGTATTTAGGTCACGTAATTTCTTCAAATGGCGTGTCACCTGATCCGGAAAAAATTAGAGTTATGCAAAATTATCCAACACCTAAAAATGCAGACGAAACAAAACGGTTTGTCGCTTTTGCCAATTACTATCGTAAGTTCATAAAAAACTTTGCGGAGATTGCAAATCCGTTAAATCACTTATCAAAGAAAAACGTAGAATTTAACTGGTCCGAAGAGTGTCAAAATTCATTTCATAAGCTAAAGCAAGCACTGCTTAACCCTCCAATACTACAATATCCTGATTTCTCAAAAGAAAATACGTTTATTTTGAGAACTGACGCGTCGGGCTATGCAGTAGGTGCAGTTCTATCGAATGCAAACGACAAACCTGTCGCGTATGCTAGTAGGAGTTTGGCGGCCGGAGAAAAAAATTACTGTACTATTGAAAAGGAACTTTTAGCGATAGTATGGGCAGTAACGAAATTTAGACCATATTTATTTGGTCGCAAATTTGACATTTTTACAGATCACAGACCGTTAGTTTATTTATTTTGGATGGCTAACCCATCCAGTAGACTAACAAAATTTAGATTGCGGTTAGAAGAATACGATTTTACGATAACATATATCAAAGGTAAAGAAAATGTAACCGCGGATGCATTGTCAAGAATATCAATTGATTCAAATGAGTTAAAAGCAATGACTAAAAATATTGACAAACAGATACACGTTCTAACGAGAGCACAAACCAAAAAACTTAGTAATACAAGTGATGAAAGTTCATCAACTAAGGAAATACTAGGAAACAGAACTGGCCATCCGGGTATGATCGAACTTTTAAAACCACCTAACAATGGCACTGAAATAAGATTAGTTAATAAAAAAGAATTTGAAAAACTTCCAATTAATAAATCAAAGTCGGCTATAAGTTATGATAATAAAATAAACGTAATTTATATTAACGAGCAGGTTACTCGATCGGCGTTCGACTTAGGTAAAACGTTGAGGGAACTTGCGTATATTTGCACAAAAAATACTATAAAGGAAATAGTAATAATAAAAAATAAAAACAATCTAAATTTGATTGAAGGAATATGTAAACAATTAAATATTTTAAAGACAGCCGACGTAAACATTTGTGTCATTAAAGATAAAATTAAAATTGAAGATAGTGAAACTCAAAAAATAATTATGAATGATTATCACATTTTGGCCACAGGTGGACATGCAGGGATAAAAAGAATGTTCAACAATATTTCTAGATTTTATTATTGGAATAGCATACGAAAAGACATCGAAAACTTTGTCAAACGGTGCGATTCTTGTCAACGCTATAAGTATTCAAATATTAAAAAACAACCGCTCACGATCACAACCACCGCAGGTTCGGCTTTTGAGAAAGTATTTATTGACCTAGTAGGTCCGTTGTCTCCCGATTTAAATAGTAACCGTTATATTTTGACCCTGCAATGCGAACTTAGCAAATTTGTAGAATGCTATCCAATTATAAATAAAGAAGCCAACACAGTAGCAAAAGAGTTTGTTGAAAATTTCATTCTTAGATTTGGAATACCTTCTTCGATTGTCACGGATAGAGGTACAGAATTTATGGCACAAGTATTTAAGGAAGCTTGTAATCTGTTAGGTATTAAACAATTAAATTCTACTGCTTATCATCATGAAACACTTGGAGCACTAGAAAACTCTCACAAACATCTATCAGCAAATCTTAGAATGTATGCATCTCAACATGAAAGAGATTGGGGGTCGTGGGCCAAGTATTGGTGTTTTGCTTATAATAATACAGTGCATACGGAAACGCTGTATACACCACATGAATTAGTTTTTGGTAAAACGAATTGGTTACCGTCAAACATAACGCGGAACGTTGAACCGCTTTATGAGTTTAATAATTATCCAAATGAACTAAAATATCGTTTGCAAATAGCATGGAAAGACGCTCAGACAAATTTGATACACTCGAAAAGTCGTAGAAAGATAAATTGTAATCATAATAGGAAACAATCAATGTATAGTGAAAATGATAAAGTATTAGTACGCAATAGTTCGGGAAATAAAAGCGACCCAATTTTCCTAGGACCTTATAGTGTTGTGAAAGACGAAGATCCTAATGTGCGGTTACAAGTGAATAACAAAAGTGTAATAGTCCATAAAAACAGAGTGAAAATATATCAGGAGTGAAAAACATAAACTATCTCAAATGTAATTAAAATCTGTTGCAGTGTTTAATTGTAATTTATTGATTTATTTATTTATACTAGTTTTTTTTTTTTTTTTTTTTATTATTTATTTATTTATTAATTAAGCAACAGAAATGTATTATTACTAGTTAGTATATTATGTATTTATATTTATGTTAGTATATTATGTATTTATACTAGTTAGGTTAAACATTTTTTTTTATGTTTTTTTTTTTAGTTTTTAAGAGGGGTGGTGTGATGGGCAAGTGTGCCTTAACAACAATTACACTAAAAGTGTTGATTCATTAGTCAAACAGGTCGTTTACCTAATGGTTACCACAGCACCTTGCATTATTGGTATCCGCCAATAATGCAGTAATAGCATAATAGGGAAAGAGGACATGAACCCACAAAAAGCTGGCGAGTACACTTTTTGTGTTTGGTTCAGTTGAATGGACAAATTAGTAATTTAGTTGTTTAGGATTATTCTGGATATGAAATAGAGTAGACATATTCAAGCGGGGCATGTAGTTTATCTTACCCTTAAAACCTCCAATATTCCTTCGGCGTTACAGAATTGTGCTTCGGGCCAAAATAGATCTTCGGGCTGATTCAATTCTACATTCACATTTGGAATTACATTGGTTGGGACCAAATTGTATTGTTTGGATGGACGTCCTCTTCGCCCGGTTCTTTCTATAAAAGGCCTTCCAGGGCCGCGCCTCATTGCTGGTCTTACTTCGTAGTCTGCGTCACCTTCGGGTAGCTGAACGACGTCGTTTCCATCCTCGGCAATGTTCGGAGCTAGTACAACTGGTGTACTGGTATCATCGGCAGGATTTTCCAGATTGCAACCAGTTTCGGTTTGTTGCATTCCCAAGAGTTCCTTGGTAATAAACTCTTCATGTTCTTCTGAATTTTCACATTCACCAAAGAATTTCACATCACGAGTGACTCGAATTTTCTTCTCGCTCGGGATCCAAACGCGATAAGCTTTGGAAGTCTCAGAATATCCCACAAAGATCCCGTCGATGGCTTTTGCGTCAAACTTCCCCTTCCCAGGTGATTTGTTTAGGACGTAGACCTTGCTGCCAAAGGTACGCAAGTGTCTGAGATCGGGCACTTTTCCGTTCCAGTGTTCAAAAGGTGTTCCTTTGTCAAGACTTTTGGTTATACATCTATTTGTGATGTAGTTTGCGGTTGCGATAGCCTCGGCCCAAAAAGATGGCGGAAGTCCCGACTGAAGCATCATGCACCGAGCAGCTTCCACAAGTGTGCGGTTTTTCCGCTCGGATACCCCATTTTGTTGGGGGGTGTGTGGAACAGTGAGGCGCCGATGAATGCCTGCATTCTGTAAAAGCTTGTTCATATCATTGTTTACGTACTCCTTACCATTGTCTGACTGAAGTGCCTTTATTTTTCTTTCCTTCTGTGTTTCGACGTAATTCTTGTACTCGAGGAATTTTGATATAACCTCGTTTTTGGATTGCAGAAAATAAACTTCGGTCCAACGGCTCAGATCGTCCGTAAACGTTACAAAATAGCGGGCTCCTCCAATTGAATGCGTGCGCATTGGGCCGCATACGTCCGAGTGCACAATCCCGAGAATTTCGGTTGATCGATCCACCCTCGTCGGGAACGGCATACTTGTAAGCTTTCCCGCGGTGCAGATTTTGCAGTCGGTAGTATGGTGTTCACCTTTGCTAAATTTTAGCCCTGTCGCGTTACTTGGCATCAAGGCGAGGTCTTTCTGGTTTAAATGCCCAAGGCGCTCGTGCCAAGAATTCCCTCTTGATTTTTCCTCGGCGTTGTTTGCGATGCAGGCTTGTTGAGTACCTTCTCTGAGATAGAATAAGTCCCCTTTGCGGTCGGCGATCATCTTCGTGTTGCCATCATTGTCCCTTACAATTGCTTGATTTTTAGTGAACAGAATATCGTGTTGTTTGTCCACAATTTTGGCAACGGATAACAAATTTGTCCTTAGGTCTGGAACGTACAAAGTGTTTTCAAGTTTTATCGACTTACTCTTAGTTCCGTCCGAGGTCGAGATGATGACGTTTCCCTTTGCTTTGACTTGCGCGGTTGCGTTGCTAGCCAAGTTTAGTCCACATTTAACTTTCTTGATGTCCAGAAGGCGCTGACTGTCGTTGCACAAGTGCGATGTACATCCGCTGTCCAAACACCATCTGTCACTTTCAGCAAAGTTTGCTATTTCGTGGATGTTGTGATTTGAAAGGAACGCGTCGTCTGCGTAGCTCGCTTTTTCGTTGGACTCTCGCTTCTTTTGCTTTGACCAGCACTGGGAAGTTTTGTGGCCAACTTTCTTACAGTATCCACATTTGTATTTGACAGGCGTCGATGATGATTGTTTATCGCCTCGGGATTGTTCGTTGGGTCCGCTTTTCGATGCGCGTGCATCTGGCCGATTTCTTCTCACGAACATTGCGCCCGATTCGCTCTCGCTCTCTTTCTGTGTTCTCGCGTGGCTTTCTTCGGTTATTTTGATTTTCAGGGACTCGACGTCCGGAAGTTTATCGCGCGATTCTATTGCACACCGAAAATTTTCAAAGCTGCTTGGTAGGCTGTACAGCAACATTATTGTAAGTAGGTCACTGTTGATATGCACTTCCATGGCTTCTAATTTGTCCACAGCGTCGAAGAATTTTGCAAGATGATCTCTTACGTCAGCTCCTTCAGGCATTTTCTGCTGCGTAAGCTGCTTCAGTAATGTCGCTTTACGAGCCGGTCCTTTCGAAGCATAAATAGACTGGAGTTTATCCCAAACTTCCTTAGATGTAGTGCAGCCGCGTATTTGCTTTAGTTGCGATGGTGAAATTGCGAGGATGAGGTCTGACTTAGCTTTGCGGTCTTGACTTACCCACATTGCGTGGTCGGCTTGCCATGTTGCGAGGATAACGCCGTCGTCGTCTATATTTGGCCGCGGCTTTTCTCCACTGACGTATGCCCACATATCGTTTTTAACAAGAAGAGCTTCTACCTGAATTTTCCAGGTGTCGTAGTTGTCCTTTGTCAGCATTTCTAGCCTGGTGGAGTTGATTATTCCGCCGTGTGCCATTGTGGTTGAAGAAACGTTTGTAATTGGTAAATTGTTTTGTTCACTGGATTTACACGAATGGTAACCGTACGTGACACTGGTAATACTATGCTTCGGCCGGTCGAACGTATATACGTTGTTGTTTTCCCGTTCGTGTCTCGTGGTAATTTTGAGGTTACCTTTTTGGTCGCGCTTACGTATTCCGCACAATTTATGATGGATGTTCGATTTATTATATCTTTGAATATTGCCTACGTGTCTGGGCCCATAACCTGTTAAACCTGAGGCACGTAAGGTGACAATAAACGAGAATAAACGTTTTATGAACTGGATGATGTTTAATCGACAGAAGTAGTTACAAGAATTATCGAACAAAGGACAAAATCAATTATGTATATATTGTGTATATTTTGTAAGTAGAGTGCGCTATAGGTGCACGGCGCGAAGTTCAAAATTGGATGGGTTGAGAGTTGCATATTCAACAGTTCTGAATAACTTGAAAATGTCAGGCCAACAGCTATAACATATTTCCCCTCAGCTTCTGGTTGCAATACGCTTGGACCGGCATCATTACTGCTACTGCTATTACTACCTACATATACAATACATTAATAGGTTTGTTCTTTCAAGTATTGGATAAATCGAGAGATATTTATGATACGAAAAAAATAAATCCCGTAAAAGTAAACAGTAGATAGAAGAGGAGAGTTCTGAATCCTCCCTGGTAGTCCGGACTCTTTCTAACACATACAAACATATGTTTTTCTCACTCGCACTCATTTGTGAAATTTTTTTTTATTTTGTTGGTAGTAGATTTACGTGCAGAATGATTTGAAATTTAAAATACGTCACAAATTATTGGTAGCACTGCTACATTGCGGGAAATTTTTAAATTTAAATTATGTACCCCCAAAAATCGTCGTACAACCCTCTAATTATCACCAAAAATCAATTTTAATTTAACCCTCCCAAAAATACATAAATAATAATATTTTTCTCCCCCGATTATTATCCAACCCTTAAAATATAAATTAAATATGAAAAAAAGCAACACCTGTACAGGAATCGAACCTGGGACCATTGAATGAGAAGCCGGAGCTCCTAACGCTACACCATCGAGCTAATTAACAATTGCAAGTTTACTTGATCTACATATAAAAAAAAAGTAACTTGACGTCATAGATCGCTTCTCGCAGATACATCGCATTTAGAGTAAATTATTTTATAATACTTACCTGTTCTTTAATTTAATAATTTTTCCTAATATTAATTAAATAAAAAAAAAATACAAACAGAATAAAATTACAAAAGCAATTTATTTAAAAAAATAAAAAAATTACACATTTTACAAGATATTAATTACTCTGGCAATCTATCAATGTTGATAAGAGCTGAAGGCTTATTACAAATAAGTTTCACTTTTAGTACCTCTAAAAACATTTTGCATTTGTAAACATTATTACATTCTTCAATAGCTTCATCAGAGAAAACATCGTTGTATCGTTTCGGTAGCCATATATTAAATTCACCCAAATCTGCCAGCACGGTTCTTCCAACGGCTGTTTCGATAGCTTCAAATCCGTGTATAACGTATTTTCGATTTAATTTTAGCTCAGCCAACTTTCTAATTTCTTTAACATTTGTAACTTCAGACAATGCTTGGAAATCCATTATAGAAATAATCTAAAAAATATTAATAAAAGAAAACATAAGTTATAATAATACCGATTTAATAAATAAAAGTGTACTTACATCGTAGTATTCGTAGTGTTATTGGAAAGATGATTTGATGCAGAATGAATAAATTAATTACTATAATCTAAAATGTAAACTATTTTTTGCTACAATTGCAATAAATATGTTTTAACAATTTTATCAGATTACAATAAAATACAATAACTTACAATCTAATATTACTTATACATATACATAATTGAAACTAACAGCATCCGAGACAGAATCATATTTCAATGGAGCTATGACCCCAAGCCAATGTTTTAAAAGAACCGGGTAAAATAAAGCGTTTGTCATCATTATGTGATAATGCTACTTTATTTTTTAAAACACTGTACATATTGTGCAAATGTGATTGAAACGTTGTTATTTTTTTTATAGATTTTGGTATTCTCTATTTTAACAGAATTCTTATAGTGCTCTAAATTCAAATCATTTTCAACAACACATTTACTGACACCCTTAGCTTTTTTCGTCAAGCTTCCCTCAACATTAACACAATATGCCTTCGCCCCGGTCCCATAAAACTCCCAAATAATTTTTCCGGCATATTCGTCCTTCATTTTTCCCAACACTGAAGGGTTCACCGATATTCCGTGCAAATTATTTGGCTGAAAATTGCTAGTATCAAATCTATCTGAATGCAGCTTAATATCATTGTAAAAATGATCTGTTACAATTTCCAAAATCAAACTATCAGTATCGGTATATAAAAGTGTAGCATTTTCTCCATACATTTCCTTAATATACCCATAATAGAATTCATACATAATTATTTTTGATAAATCTAAAATACTGAATCCTAAATATATAGGTTTATCATAAACAATTCTAACTTTTTCCATTTGTATAGCAACGAAATTATCTGTGAAAATCCTACAATTTTTATAGTTTGGTTTTGAAATCAGTGCTTCTGCTCCTATTTTATGTTCAATATTTTCCCAATGAGTAACTAATTTGATATTTACCCTTTTGTCTACGTTTTCCATAGTTTTTCCATAAACACTATTATTCATTAATTTATAGTAATCTTTCTCAAATTTGTTGGTGCTAAGGTTTCGCTTGGAAGTGTTTAAATCTATATATGGTTTTAGCCATGGACTCTGTTCAAACGAAAGTACTCTGTATACATGAGTCAATTTCAAACCATACCTAATAGCTTGTTTTAAATTTTGATAGTGAATTATGTAGTTTTTTTTATCACATAAATTAGGAATCAGTTTTTTAATGTTTAACTTAGATTTTGGAGAAACTATGGATTCCGGACAAAAGGGTAAATCATTATGCTGGTCATGTAAATTTAAAGGATATTCTAAATCCACTTCAAAAATAAATCCGCAATTAGATTCATCTGAAATATTTTCAATATCCAATGCATCAATTTCTGATTGATTTAACCATTTGAAATTATCTTTGGGTAAATATTGAGACATAGCAGCCCCGTATAAATTTGTGGCATCCAAGTATGAAATAAATGAAGTTGGTTTCGACGCGTCAAAATTTGGGATGAATGAATTATTAGCTACGGCTTTTCTTTTACTGCATTGACTAACCCCGCCCCGAATGCCCTTTTTCAAAAAATGCATCATATCAATATCTGTTATTAGTTCCAGCTCAATATCAGTGTACTTTAACATAGCATCCCAACTTAAGCCAGGCGCTGTGTAATATTGAGCTGGATCCAGTTTATATGTTGATATGCATACATTTCTGAAATTTTCAAAAATGTCGGCTAGTATTAAAACATCCGATTTTAAATATATATCGGAATAGTCACCGAGAGTACTGCATTGAAACAAATTCCACACTTTGCAGGCGCGCTCATAATCATCCATTGAAATATGTTCTTGTTTTAAGTCATTATAGAAATCTTTGTGTGATGGTAATTTATCATCATTTAATTTCTCGATATCAGACACATATGAATATGGAAATACTCCTTTCTGTCGAATTAAATTGAACTGTTCAGAAAGAGGAAAATATTTCTTCACTTCACAACATTGTTCATTACTCAAATTATTTGCCAATTGACTTAAACCAGAAGCGCAAAATTTCAAAGAATCGACAAATCGCAATTTTAAATAAACATTTCTATCAATACCAGTTTTGCGATCTTGATAGGTATCTACTAAAATTTCTTTACTAAATGAAATATACCTTTCTTTATTTTGTGCAATAACTGAGATATTTTCCTGATTATATGCCAAGTCTTTAATGAACAAATGTGCGTCATATCCACTTAAATTGTGAAAGAAAATTGGAATAAAATTTCTAATTTGAAAATTTAGATTACAATTTACATGAGCCGCACCCCGAAAATTTCCCGTTACATGACAATGATCTCTTACTCGTATGTCGTCATCTTTAAACAATTTATCGCAAATATGACAAGTTTCATCTGTTAAAAACACAAATTCTTCATCAAGGGTTAAAGGTTTCATTGGTATAACTTCTTTTAGATAGTTAATATAAATGTATTTAGCGTCGGATTCTAAACGCTCAATAAAAACTTTAACACAATTTTCACCCCGATACGTTTCAAATTTTGATAAAGAATCGTTATAATCGCATTTAATGTAATAAGCAAACGAGTAAGGTTCATGCATGGATGTCTTTATCGAAAAGGAACTATCTGAGTTAGGCTCACACAGCAGTTTGGGTTTTAAAACAGTTTCAAAATCTGCATAAATAACAAATGGCACTTTAAGCTTTTTTTGAAAATTTTCAAATTTTAAGATATTTTCGGGGCACTTATTTCCAAATTTATCCGTTCTGATATCGGTACTCGGTAGTTTCGTATAAACTTTGTTACAATCGGCTAATTTATGTTTTGCTAAATGCTCAGGATTAGAAAATCGCGTCAAACAACCATCACACAGAGATACCCCACCATTATGTTTACTTAATTGCTTGGATAATAATCTAGTCATGCTCTTAATTAAACAATAGTGATTATTACCACTATTATCACTTATTAATAAAATATTTACATGTTGCAATTTACGAGATTTCGTTAAATGTAGTGGACCAACTACTTCATACTTTGAAACATTGTTTTCAAACACTTTTTCCAGTCCATATACATTTATCGAAATTTCGTTTAAAACCTCGAATTTTTCAATATCGCATAATTTAACGGGAAACTCAATACCGGTAAAAATTAAATCATCTACATACTGTCTGTATTGTCCAATTCGATTGGCATTCACTCTCACTGGATGAAGACTAGCTAAAACGCAGTATTTGAAGCACTCATCATCCTCGACGTTTTGAAAATTGATGATTGCTTTTCGATCTTCGATTTCTTTCGGCAGTTTTATGTATGAAGATGCACGTAACGGATTGTATTTATTTACATTCAGCTCAACATAGCAAAACTGCTGTAAAGCCCATCCTATGAAATAGAAACAAATTAATAAAATATAATCTAAAAAAAAAAAAAAAAATTGAACTTACCGCTTTTTTTCTCCTGAAATTCGCTAGCCTTTTCATCAATATCTGCTTTTAAATTCAAATAAACGCTATCAATGCGAGTACTAGAAGTAATAACAGCATTGCGTGTATTGAAGGACTTCACTTCTTCTTCACCAGTGTGTGGTAAGAGATAGTTGCCAAATAATTCGATGTAAATTTTAATTTGACCATGTTGATTCAAACATCGTTTTATGAGTTCAATCACTCTTGCTTCAACATCCTCCAAATATGCAGTAGCACTCATCAAATTTGGCACAGTTGCAACAATGCGATAGCTATTTATTCGCGATTTAAAAGCAGTATTGATTAAGGCCACTCCATCCAAATCGTCAATTGCAGTACCTTTTTTCGATTTATGCGCTAAACTGCGCAAGTGTCCAATATATTTATTTCTATTTTCAAAATAAATATCGCACACATCACAATATACAGCAGCTGAAACAAAATTAAATTAATTTAAAATATAAAATTAAAATTAAAAAAAACTTACCACTAGTAGAGGGTTGTTCTAATCTAACACGTTTATTGGCCGTTTCATTGTGTTTATTCCAATCTGCTGAATTGGCAAAAACACTTCCACATTTTTCACACAAAACACTATTTTTGGAACAATTCCCTAAACGATGCCTTTTCAAATTATCCTTTCGTGTAAAGGACTTCGCGCAAACTTCGCAAGAGAACATTTTTTTTGGATTTCGTTATTGTACGGTTAAACAAGAACTAATTATTTTTTGTAAATGTGTATGATTTTATGCATTAATTAGCAATGTCAACAATAAAAATAATTTACTTATTAAGTAACTGGATCTGATGATTTTATCTAATTACATAATTTTATATGTAAAAAGTTCATCTTATTCTATAACATAGACAAAGAAATAAAATACATTACGTTTTCTTTTTTTTATAATCATTATTTATTTTTCTAACATTGATAAAATATATTCACATAAAACATTAGAATTATTAACACTACAAATACATTTATTATTAAAACTATGATTTGTGCAAATCGGTACAATTTTTGTAAGATTAGGACATATTTTATCATTTTCTAAATTAATAATTTCAGGTGGATTCATCGTAATTTGATGTAACAGTTTTCGAAGAAATATTTCCTTGACATTTCCTTTCACATATATTCTATCTACATTTGATTCTATAATGTGTTTCTTCAAAATGGCAACCAATTGATCCAATTCGACCACACCACTGTTATAGGTAATACAATGATGATTGAAAACCAAATATCGCACTTGTTTCTGTTCATCATTACTTAAACTATTAAATGATACATTTGGTTTAAACAAATAAGTTGATATATCTTTTCCATCGTGTATTGCCAATTCTTTGGCTATTAAATTAGAATTTATAATAAATCCCTGCACATCAATTACGACAAACTTCATCGTCTTAACAGCTCTAATATTAAACTAATAATAATTCAATAAAAACTTAAATTTATATAATTTTTTTCACCATTCCACTTAGTGGTGTATATTCTAGAACACTATCGTGGATAATTAAACAATATGCTTTGGTTTTATCTGGAAATGGAAAACTACTTAAAATCTCCAACTTCACATCGACTGTAGAAGATTTTAATGCATCAGATTGCTTTGAACAATCCATTACAAACAAACATCTCAATTTAAACTGTGTATAATTTAATAGTGGTTCCGTATGATTAATATTATAGAAATTTTTCCGGAAATCTATATACATTTGATAAACTTCGGTGTATGCCATTTTTTCAAAATTCATTTTTAACGATTCATAGGGATAACATTCTGAATTCAAATGAACCCTCAAATCAACTAAATTAAGATGATTGAAATATGTTACATCTTTGGTAGCATTATCTTTTAAATCAGTATGGAATGCAACAATAACGTATCTAGGTTTCTCCAAATTAGTACTAGTTTTAACCGACCATATTTCCTTATCAGTTTTTCTTAAAGACGGCAATTCATGCAGTTCCCACTGCCTAAAGGGAATTTTGATAGGGACATCCTTACCAATATGTTTCAACATTTCTAATTTTACAACATCGTTGGGATAGACGTGTTTAACTTTTAATTCAATATTGGATATAGTTATGTTTGCTCGCTTCACACCACTAGCTTTATAACAATTCAAATCAGTTCGAGAACGTACCAATCTGATTTTATGACGACCTGTGATAACTCGTGCATAATCTTGAAATACACCCAAAATGCATTTTAATGGAATGCGAAATGTAAAAGTATTTACAACAAAGGTTGGTAGAATGGTTCCAGACAAATCCCATCCTGCACCAATCAAAGCTTGAGATTCATTCGTATTACACAATAAAATATTTCGCATTGTACTAACTGTTCCAGGATCTCGGACTTTATCTACTTCTCTACCATTTAATTCATAGCTGATTGATTCGAATAAGTATAAGCCAGCATTATTGGTTAATTTACACGTACCCTCACCTACAGCCTCTTCTTTAAATTCACCTTCAATACAAAGATAAGCATCATACATTGCCATTAATACATCCTGTTGATTTATTGAAATCTCAATTTCGTCACTATTTTCAAACGATTTTGTGTGTGGGTGATATGTGTGAATTTCCTCGCGCACCACTGAATCATCATAGTTTGGATCGTTGAATATTTCTAACTGTTCGGACATTATAACCCAAAGATTGTAAAAATTTAATATTTTCCACAGATAAAGTTGACTTATGTTGTGATAAAGGTTGATGATTGAATGAACCATTAACGGATTTACGATCTTTTTTTATAGAATTTTGTTTAAATATTAGACCCATATTTCTTCAATTCCAAACGTATAATAATATCCTCCCCTCTGAAATTGATATATTCCGAGTTTTGATTCAATAGTTTAAGTGTAATATTATCAATCAATTTTCGCTTAACAGGCAAATAAACAATATTATGGGGTTGCACGTCTATACTGTAGCCCGGATTGGATGATGGTGAAAACTCGTATAGTGTATGAGATTGCTGATTTCCGTAATAGGAACCGGACACAATGTTACATTCAACTCGTATGGTGTATACTTTAACAATGTTTACCGGTAAAGTGGATTCATGATATATATTAGCTCCCAAATATTCAAGTCCAAATCCCAAAATTGATCCAATACTATCTTCAGATGTAAAGTCCACATCATAAGCACATTTAATTTCACACTTCAGGGTATTGTGATTAGGTTTTATTGATAAATATTTCTCAGGTTCATTTGTGTTAGGATGCAAACATTTCTGTAGATATAATTCAATATCAGCTAATTCATAGGCTCCCGTTGGAATTTCGATGAATTTTAAAACATCTGCACTATCATAATAATAAAATTTATTATTTATTCCTTCTTCAATATTTGGTATACTATTAAAAGTGTATAAGCCGATAAGAGCGAGTGCATAATTATACTTCTCATCCAGTTCAATGGGTGGATAAAAATTTGCTGACAGGAGGCTGCTCTGACCTTTCAATGTAAACGTTTGCGACATGACTGATAATTTTAATAATTCAATTTATTTTTATTAATTAAAAACTCCAAACATAAGTGTCCACAATTATATGTATTATAACTTTGATAGTTTTCATGGTTATATGAAATATTATTTGTCTCACCAAAATATTTAATCAACTCCAATGGTGGTCGTAAATTGCCAAAACTATCAAAGTAAATTATGTTATTATTACGTTTTTTATAAGCCACCCAATGTGTACCTTCATTATCAAAATCATCCAAATTTATTATAGCACTTTCATTTTTCAATGGTCCATTATTGGGTAGCCGGTTTCGCATATACACACCACGAAAATATGGAATTTTATAATTTTCTGCGTATTTACAAATATCCAAATCAGTTAGAGCTCTTTGGGGTAATTTTAAAGTTTTTTTTTTTTTTTAATTTTTTTATCTCGTCTACATGCAAACCAAAGCCATTATTTCGCTTTTTCAAATACATTCCGGATCCATGTTTTCCCAATGCAATTGACTCCATTGCACGATTATGACGTTCGGCTTCAATCAGTTTCTTCTTACCATTTTGCACATCTTTGACAGTTTTTACAATAGACGCCGCACCTCCGCTCAGAGCTCCCAGTGCAGATAATCCGGCAAATAATGGTATAATAAATGGTAAAACTCCACCAGTTTTCGGAATTGGTATGATCCTAGGCGTTTCAATATTTTTTCGACCTCCTGCCCGCTTTACAGCCATGCGACCTGCATGTAGTGCCTTCTTTGAAACATCCAGTAAATTGCTACACTGATTTTCATTTTTTAAAGCACTTTTAATATTTTTCACTACAACACTTTGAAATCTTTTACGTTTAATCTTTCTATTAGCCACCCCCATGCCAAATTTTTGTTTAATCTTCATTGCATTCGTCACTAGCCAAGCCGCACTTTTTTCCCCAAAACTTGCGTCTCGCGATTGAACCCGTTCCCACGCTCGATGTTCCAACACCTTATCCGCCAAGTGTCGTTCACTTAATTTTTTATTTATTGAATACGCAATATCGTGTTGTTTACAAGCCTTGTCCAATGGATTAATACCAAGATCACCACGAGCTAACCGTTTTTTTAATTTCGTACCCGGGCCACAATATTGATATCCTGGCAAATGCAATTCAATCGGTAATTTATTTATAGCAGTATTTACCACACCTGCACCCTTTGCTGTCTTCATTAAGAATAAAATAAAACAGTATAAAAACAAGTATTTATTAAAAATATTTTTAATTGTTATCAAGATGCATATCAAGAAACAAGAGCTACAATTACCAATAATTAATTTGGACAATGAACAAGATGTTCAAATTCATAGACATGGTGCACTATTTCCTAATACAATAAGAGCAATAATAAGTGGACCTAGTGGCTGCGGTAAAACGAATGTGATGATGAGTTTATTGTTTAATTCAAATGGTTTGAGATTTGAAAATATCTATATTTATTCAAAATCGCTGTATCAGCCCAAATATAGACAGCTTGAAAGTGTGTTAAAGCAAGTGTCGGAAATTAAATATTTTCCATATAGTGACAATCAAGAAATTTTGGATCCATCCGAATCCCTTCCAAATTCCATATTTATATTTGACGATGTATCATGTGATAAGCAAGATAAAATTCGAAACTATTTTTGCATGGGTCGTCATAAACTAGTGGATAGCTTCTATCTCTGTCAAACATATTCAAGAATACCTAAACAATTAATACGTGATAATGCTAACACTATAGTACTATTTAAACAAGATGAAAAAAATTTAAAACATGCATACGACGATCATGTAAACACGGATATGTCATTTGATATGTTTAAAAAAATATGCGGCGAGTGCTGGAAAGATAAGCATGGTATAATTGTTATAGTAAAAGATTGTGAATTAATGGGTGGGCGATATAGAAAAGGATTTGATTCCTTTATTTTGTTATAAATTTGTATTTAAAATCGAGTGATCGGATATACTACTGGGCCGCCACACCGATGATTATCGATGTGATCGATCTATGCAGGTCTGACCGATCAATGCAGATCTCACCTATCAATGCAGATCTCACCGATCAATGCAGGTCTCACCGATCAATGCAGGTCTCACCGATCAATAAAGGTGTGATCGATAAAAATAATAGGTTAGGTTAGGTTATCTACATATTCGATTAATACATGTGTAGAAATAAATCAATATTTGGTAGTAACTCTAACTGATAAATTGTGCTATCGAGACTTATTCCGATTGCATCAGAGCTGTTATAAAATAAAGCTGATAAAAACTGTACCTGTTTTATACAGATACAGATTGCAACAGATATTAATGGATATGTCCAATCCAATTAAAATTGCAATTCTATTGGTTTATTGAATCAGTTCCTTCTCAGTTGTACAACTACCCACATCGTGTTGTGTGTGTGTGTATGTATGTGGCGATGACAATGGCATCCAAAAATGAGGAACATATTAAAAAACAAATAATTGATGCATCTAATGTAATTAGACAAAAATATTTAGCTTTGAAATCGAATAGGAATGAATACGAAAATGATTTAAATAAGTTTTTTAAACCTATAATGGAACCATTACAAGAAATTTCAGAAAATATTAATTTAACATCGAAATATACTAGAAGAGAAGATGAAGAGATAAAAGGTAGAAAAAGAAAGGGTAGTGTTGCTAAACCCGACATAGTTCCAAAAAAACTTATTAAGTACGACGGAAATCATGAGTCTGATACTTTAATGACAGAATTTAAGACCCAAGTCGACAAAGCAACTATTTCTACATATTTACATCAATATCCACCTATAGCTAGAGAATTTGTGCAAATGTATATATCTGGGGGTAAGCACTCACAGTTTGGTCAATTTGATAAAGTTAATGGTATAAAACTTGATACTGTAGATGATAAATGGACAATTGGTTCAAAAGAAATATATTTTGCAAAAAATGATATAATTGTTATTGAAAATCAAAAGTTTCCTGGTACATGGGGCCTTTATGAACTATTATTTATGAAAAATCCTTTAAAGTATACGAAAACCGATCAAGAACATTATAATGAAATCGTAGAATTGACGAATGCTTATAGACGAGATTATAATTCTGATAACCAAATTAAGGGAAGTAAATCTCATAAGTATAGAAAACTAATTAAACCATTGTTAGTTAAAAAAATTAATAAGACGGGTGGTAAACTGAAAAAAATTAGTGACTTGATGTTACTCAATTCAAAACCGATAGAATACGTATATTGGAATGATATAAATGAAGTTGTTGATAGACTTAGACTGTTACTTGCATCTAAAGCAGCTGGAAATAATGCACATAATAACGAAATTATGTCAATTATTGAGGAACTAGTTGAAGAAAAAATTATATATTAAATTAAATAGTTTGCTTAAAAAATATTCATTGATAATATGAGTGTCAGCAAGTTCGGTTGTACATTTAATGTGGCTTCAAAAAATTCCAAAACAATTGTTATTCAATTTCCACGAAATAGTGAGGGAAATTATGATTTAGAAAATTGCAAGATATGTAATGTTGATACACCTACTCAACCATTGGATGTCACTAATAAGAAATATGTGGATGATTGTCTAGAAAATATTATTTCAAATATAATTGAAGAGAAGTTAAAAAGGCATACGGAAGAAATTGAAGAATTTGTGGATAAGTTGCTAAAACAATATCATACAACATTTATGAAATATGAGTAAAAAAGTGATTGTAAATGAATTACACAAACCAGCTCGTCATAATTTTAAGCGAAGACGAACTATTATCTTAGGTTTTGATGATTTATGGCAAGCAGATTTAGCCGAATTAACAAATTATTCATATCAGAACAATGGATTCAAATATATTTTTGTGGTTATAGATTGTTTCTCTAAATATGTATGGGCAGAACCATTGAAAACCAAATCCGCAGATGAAGTTACAAATGCACTGAGGAAAGTCTTGAAAAATAGTGGTAAGCGTTTACCAAAAAATTTACAAACCGATCAAGGAAAGGAGTTTTTTAATAAACAGTTTGGAGGTTTATTGAGCAAATTTAAAATCAACCATTACAATACATATAGTTTAAAAAAAGCGGCAATAGTGGAGAGGGTTATCCGAACAATTAAAGAAAAACTGTATAAACTGTTTAGTTTAAATGGGAAATATGATTGGATAAATAATTTAACTAAAGTAATAAAAGAATATAATAATACCAAACATAGTACTATATTGATGAAACCAAAAAATGTGAAAAAGTCAAATGAAAAAGACTTTTTGAATACAGTGTATAATCATGTGAAAATTGTTGATAAACAAAAATATCAGATTGGGGATACGGTTCGAATAAGTAAAGCAAAACATGTTTTTGATAAGGGCTACACTCCAAATTGGACGACAGAATTATTTAAAATTAGAAAAGTGTGCATTACCAATCCAACTACATACTTATTAGATGACATTTATGGTGTACCAATAAGTGGAGGTTTTTATACAGAAGAGTTGCAAAAAACAGCACAGCCGGATGTTTATTTAATAGAAAAAATATTATCCAGAAAGAATGATAAATTATTTGTTAAGTGGTTGGGGTTTGATAAATCTCACAATAGCTGGATTAATATTAAAAATATTACCTGATTTGCGCATGTGATCTATTTTTTAATTAGCTACTATAAATATTAATCATATAGATATATTGATAGCAGTATTGTAAATTTAATTGAAAATGAATGAAGCAACAGCCTATTCAGATTTTGTTGATAATATTTTTGCAAACTATCGCAAAAATATTTATAATGATAAACGATTGATACTGGACACTAGTTATATGTTGGAAAAATCAAAGATATGTGAAATTTCGGTTGGTTTGTGTTATTCCATGGGATTAGAATCTGCAGTGAAATTCATAAATTCAAGAAAGAAAGAAGATCATGTTACCTTTGGTGAAGTAGAGTGGAATGACTTTATAAACATTTTGATCAAATATTTTGAAAAAGGTGATGCAATTGTTTTCGATGAATTCAATTCAATTTCAAACATATGCCAATTGGAGGAGTCTACTTTTATGGAAATAAAAATGGTTAAACTAAAAAGTGATTATATTACTCCAATATTTGTTGGCCTACAGACTATTGAAGAAATAATATCGATTAATGATATTATAACATCAAGATTAGCATTGTTGAAAAATATAAACTTTGTAAATTATTACAATAATTTAATGTTAACAGTTGTAAAGATTCATCATGAATATAATAGCCTTGAAAAATGTATTGACCTGACGCGAACTTTATGCAAGGTATCCAATTCCATACAATCACATTGTATGTTGGAGTGTTTGCAATATTTTGGTGAAAAAATGAAAACTGATTATAATTTAATATTAGAAGTAAATGGGATACATAATATCGATCAACAATAAAATATTGATTAGTTTATTATAAAATGTCATTCAATAAGGATGTTGTAGAAAAAGTCGGAAAAATGATTGTAAATCATTTGGAATTGAAGAAAGGTTTGGATCAATTTGAACCATCGGATTTGGTATTTTTTCCACTAGTTTACTTACAAAAATATGCTCAAGCTTTAGAACTAGAAAAAGTATGGAAACATTTACCGGAAGAATATCGAAATGATGAAATTTTAAAACAGTGTTTACCATGTAATGAACATTATAATCAACCTGAAGATTTTGATCAATATGATGGCCCATCACCACCAAAAAATAAATGTAATCTATGTAATAATTCACAAAATATTTGTTGTTTAAATATATGTTTTTAATAAAATACTTGTAAGCGTTAATCATTTTTTGTGTTTTTGTGATGAGCCCATTTAAAATTCTTTCCAATAGTATGTAATATTTAGATGATGAACATCTTTTCTATCTAATTTTAAAAGATTCAGCGATTTAAAAGAGGTGTATAGTGTAAAGATCATATTTATCACGTTTTCTGTTTTCGCAAAGAAATTTGATTTACATTTAAACTTTTTATTTAGTTATATTATTGTACTAGTGACAGAAGTTGCAAAATATTAATAAAAAAACAACGATCAAAATGTCTTTAAGTTTGTTGGAATTGAGCCGTAAAGTGGTGAATACTCAATGTGAGAGTTTGATGGATGTGGTCCATCTATTTTATAAAAAAAAACTACCAAAGTTTTTGGTGCAAGATTGCCTAAGCAATTG
The DNA here is from genome assembly GCA_963556235.1 of Cryptophagus acutangulus. Lineage (NCBI taxonomy): Eukaryota > Metazoa > Arthropoda > Insecta > Coleoptera > Cryptophagidae > Cryptophagus > Cryptophagus acutangulus. Next base: position 244,652 of record OY744572.1, on the reverse strand, counting down.
GGCAATGGATGTGTTAGAAAAAAGTGTTACAAGTGAATGTGACCAGGAGTATTGTCTGGACAGCTATCCGGTGGGTGATACATTTTTTCACGAAAAATTGAGAAATGTTGTGCTCAGTGAAATACCGGATGAAGATAGTGAAGAACTAACTTGGGTGGATGATGTGAAAACGCATATTTCTGGGCGAGCGGGTTGCATGGTATTGGACTACTATGAGACCAACTATGGCAATATATGCATCGGCTGTTTTGAAACAAGGCAGTTTTTCAAATGCAACGAGTGTATCGCTGGAAAACGTGTTAGTTGTAATATGTGTAAAAACTTTACTCTGCAAATGTTTGACAGAAAAGTTTTACATGAAACCATCGATTTTTCTAAAAAAAATATTGTAGAACTCTTCGCGGACCCGGAAATGTAAAGTACTATCCCAAATATTTTTAATTAAATTTTAAAATATTGAATTGATGTTTTTTTTTCTGATGATATGATCTAATTCGCATTCATGAGAAGCGATATGTGACATCACTTAATCTTTTTTTTTATATGTTTATGAAGTAAACTTACAATAAGTAAATTTGCAATTGTTAATTAGCTCGATGGTGTAGCGTTAGGAGCTCCGGCTTCTCATTCAATGGTCCCAGGTTCGATTCCTGTACAGCTGTTGCTTTTTTTCATATTTAATTTATATTTTAAGGGTTGGATAATAATCGGGGGAGAAAAATATTATTATTTATGTATTTTTGGGAGGGTTAAATTAAAATTGATTTTTGGTGATAATTAGAGGGTTGTACGACGATTTTTGGGGGTACATAATTTAAATTTAAAAATTTCCCGCAATGTAGCAGTGCTACCAATAATCTGTGACGTATTTTAAATTTCAAATCATTCTGCACGTAAATCTACTACCAACAAAATAAAAAAAAATTTCACAAATGAGTGCGAGTGAGAAAAACATATGTTTGTATGTGTTAGAAAGAGTCCGGACTACCAGGGAGGATTCAGAACTCTCCTCTTCTATCTACTGTAAACAATTACCACCTACCTGTAGTCGAAAGATTTTCCATACTTGACTTAAGTACACGGCAAACAGAAAACAGATTTCACTTCTTGCTACTTGCTATATTAAAATCACATATCAAATAATACTATCAATTCGTCAATCTATTAATGCGGTATCTTATCTTAGGTCTTTGTACTTCGAAAGAACTCACATTAAAATGTTAGGTTATTATTATGACACTAAACAATCGTGACGTATGTACTCTGTGACGTATTGCATGTCGATGACGTATTAGCGTGCCTCAAATATTTTAGTACGAGGTACGTTAGCGTGCCTCTAGCCACAGCGTTCAAATTTATGACCGCCAAAAACAACTAATCTAACCCTACTTTTCAACAATTTTATTGCGAAGCCCAGTTTATCAACTATTATCCTAGTTATTAGAGCATTTACTTCCCATATCAATATAAGCTTTTGCCTTAAAATTGTTGATACATATTTCTTTGAAAAATTTAGCATTCGGATCGCTTATGCTTACAACTTTAACTAGTTTATACTTTACCACCTCCTGCAAGGGTTTAGCTCCGTCTTTTTCATCTGTACTGTTGCAGTCTTTCGCTTTGTGGCATTTTCTGCTACATCTGTGGCATACCAGTTGCGCAGGACAATTGCGTTTAAAATGCCCGGTTCTCTTGCATCCATAACAAATCACACTCGTGCTTGATGCGGATTCAGGCCGCGGGGCAATATTTTCAGCTGATGTTTTCCCCACTGGCATGTAATATCACCTTGCTGAATGAAGAATGCAATTTGTTGGTTGCATAACCTTCCTTGTGCCATAAGTTGATAGAAAACCAGCTAAACGGGTTGGATCGTTAAAGCCCATCCCTCGCACAGCTAGTTTGAGCGAATCTGGCCGCAAATCTCCTACAATCAAGCTCACTTCATCAGTTCCAGTTAGGTTGATTTCCATTTTTTGTATAGCTGAGAGCTTATGAAAACAGTAGGTTGACAAGTTATTGTATTGACTGGGTTGAATAGCTTGTATGTTAGCGAGTAGAGCATGTAAATCTCTCACAGAAGCAAACGTCTTGCGGATTGACTGTTTCCATTCTTCCCAATTATTCGGCACATGTTTTAGACTGCTGTACCAAATAGCCGCATTACCAACCAGTTTGTTTGCTACCAGTTTCATCATTGACTGTAGAATTTAGGCAGTGAGTACGAACTGCGTCGATTTTAGAGCGGATGGTCCTGCAGCAGTTTTATCAGTGATCATGGATGTCGGAGTCGAAGAGTTTTCTTGCTGTCTCGGCACATTCACTACAGGTCTAAGCCAACTCGCTCTGTTCCGATGTTGGAGGAACTCTTCCTCATCATCTGACCAGTCGTTATTTCGCTTTGTCATAGTTTTCAATTTCCGTAAACACAAAGCTGTAGCACGTGGTACACAGAAATTTATTTTTGGTAAAATGTCTTCTGGTGATCCCACTTCTGATATTAAAACGGAATTCAAACTACAACTGCCCACCAAAACAGTATTTTATTATAGCTAATAGGTTCAGTACAATCACGATGATTATAGATTTTAATTAAGACGTATTACAACCTTCTTGTCTTAAGCCCACTAGACACTATGCTATTTTTCATAACATTTATTGTGCAATTTTTTATTGCGTGAAAAATGTTTATGTGTATTATACAAATTGCACAATTAATCATATACAATTCTTTTAAAAATTAGAATCTGTTCTAATTTTTAACGCAATGTTTGCGCCAATATCATGCGCACTCGTTGTACTAATATTTATTGCTCAATAAATGTTGTGAAAAATATCGTCGTGTCTAGTGGGCTTAAAGCCCATTAGAACAGGTTCTAATTTTTAATAGAATTGTATATGATTTATTGCGCAATTTGTGTAATACACATAACCATTTTTCACATAATAAAAAATGGCGCAATAAATGTTATGAAAAATAGCGTAGTGTCTAGTGGGCTTAAGATTAGCTGGTCCATAGAATAAGAAGATTATAGAAGCTTGTCTCTGTCTTTTACCCCCACTTTTGAACTTTAGTTAAGACAGCCATCGGTTAGGCGCTGGTGTGTACGTATAGCGGGCAGTTCAAGTTCAAATTTTGGCGCCGTTGAAATAAATTAAGGAACATTTAATGAAATTGCATATGTTTTAGATAACTTTTCATACTAACCCATATAGCACACAAAGGTTCTAATAACGTTCAATGTACGTCCGTTCAGATATATTTGAACATCCATCAGACATATGTTAAAGTTCTTTGGACATTCCATGTACGTTCATTTAAAACACATTTGACACAACTCTGTACATCCATATAACGTCCGTAGACAGGCATAGAATGTACGTAATGTTTGGGCGTTCTCTGTACGTCTTATACAGGGTGTTCCCAACACATTGCGGTTTCGGGGTTTTATAGGACACTATATAAACAATTAAGTTAAACAAAATTTACAACGAATATTCTTTATTTTCATAACTCAAATAGTCCATATATTATTGCTAACAAATCTATTTTTTTTTTTTTGCTTTTGCTCGCTCGGCACATCTTCTTAGCCACTTCATTATATTCTCCTCAATGACTTTTTCGGTAGCGGTGTCGAATAGCTTTTTTGAGGCATCTATAACATTCGATTTATTATTTAGTCGTGTTAAATAATATATATCTTACCTATTAATAATTTACATAAATGTAAGTTATTGAACGGTTCTTTTTGTTTACGTCCGTAGTAACTAAATTCTGCTCCACACGCATTGGTTATTAATTTTTGTGTAGCCCTCACAATAAATTCGTAAATATTACTTCCTCCTAGATTTGCAATTTTTTTTACCTAAATTATTATAATTAATTACTAAGGTTGTAAATAATTTTATTCCCTACTAGTATATTAGAAACGAATAATACCTTAGTTACGGGAGCTATAATGATAGTCATAACTCCCAAGGGAATTATGAGAGGGCTATTATAACCTCATAATAGCCCTCTTTTTTGTTTATTTAAAATCAATTTTAGAGAAAAACAAAAGAAATCAAAACAATTTTTTTTTAATTTTAACTAACAATAACAATATTTCATTCTTTAGCATTGTTTTGCTCAGGTTTATAAATAAAAAAGTGACAGTTTTCGAATTTGCCACTAAAGCTATTTTCAGTACCACTAGAAACGAAAGTTTTTTCTACCGCACTCATTTTTGCGAATTGTAACTTGTAAGAAACAATAGTTGTGACATAATTCAAAACCGTGGTAACCATGAACAAGTAACTTGATCAATTTTAAATGCATAGCAACATTCGGTTAAAATTACTTTTTTATTGCAATAAAAAACGTGATTTAGTAAGGAATAAAATTATGTATGTACCACAGGAATTAACAGATGATAATAACCTCGGGAAATTTACTATCCCTCGGGCCAGAGGCCCTCGGGATGATAAATTTTTCCCTCGGTCATTATCATCCTTATAATTCCCTTGATACATAAATAACTATAACGATATTGACTTACGGCTTTCTTCATTTCATCTTGATTATTTAAAAATGTTTCAAGTGATTGCAGGTCTTCTATACAACTTGTCGGCAATTTTTCAAGCTTTACAAATATATCCTCGTCATCGAATTCATAATTATCCACGTTAGTTTGTTCTTTCATTTTGTTGAATTCATTGCCGATGTCCGTCATAATAGACTGTAAAATATTTTGCTTTCGCACAACTTGCTGCAACATGGCTAGAAATTTTTATGTAAAAAATTATTTACCAAGTCTAATTTAAAAACATTTACTTTTTATTTCTTTGACATCTTGTTCTAATGTTTTAGACGTTTGGCATTGCAATAAAAACGGTGTCATAGATAGTTCATCAATATTTGAATTGTTATTTTGGGTATCATTCAACAAATTAAAGGCCGAGGTATTTTCTACAAGAATATTCTGTTTTTCAATTTGTTGACTGTGTTCAGTAGATAGAATCTCTTGGGTAGCTGTTTTTGGTGTATCTAGAAATATTATAATATTTTAAAATTTACTCTTCAAGTATTTGTTTTAGTACCTTTTTTTAATTTGGGTGGAGCCGGAAGAACGTTTTCATCATCATCTTCTTCAAATGACGAAAAAGATGTAGTGACTTTCTTAATAATTTTTCGCTTCCGTGACGAATAAGTTGGAGGTTCAGAATCTAAATCCGATGTCAACATAGCCTTTAAAGACTTTTTTTTGGCTTCTTTAAACTCATCTAAAACAGTCAATTTTTATTCAACTTCCTAAATTATTTTTAGAATGCTTATAATACCAAAAACATTATTTCGAAACGAGTTAACCTTATATTTAGCCCAATGCGTTTGTGGGGAATTACCAACTTTGATAGCCTCTTCTGCTTTCTGATTAGTAAAGGGAGGCCAATAACAAAAATCTCCATTTATCCAAGATGTTGGTACAACAGTAACCGCATCATTTTCTTCTGGAAATTTTACAACTGACCATGTTCTCTCCATCGTTCTGTAGTGAATAGATATTTTATATTTTAAATCGCTTTCCTTTGAAAGGAATTTAGATTTTCTAAAATTATTCTCTATAATCGACAGGTTTATAGATATAATGAGTGATATCAGGCAAAATGAGTAACTTTATAGTATTCATTATAATGTTTATTCATTTGAATGTAACAAAGGAATTACTACATAATTTAAACCAAACGGTAATTGTACAAATTTGTGAACTATTTCATTAATACTCCATATGGCTAAAGGTGCTGGATCTCCAACAATCAAAATATTTATATCTGAAGATTTGCATGGTTTTGTGTAAAAATCATTAACTAATCGATATTTTTGTCCTATTACAAATAAACCTTCAGCAGTTGTAATAAAATTTTTAACACAAATCACACTGTTATCTTTTAAAGAGCAACAACTATCTGCTTCAGAAGTTTTGAGAGTAAAAGTTTCAAATTTAACTTGGCGGTATTGATTTATAACATTTTTTATTATTACAGGCCCATTATTGTGTATATTTTTTGGCTTTGGTCTTGCCAATTCATTATCATTTATCGGTTCTGTTTCATAAGACATATTTAAATTACTAGCATCATACTCAAACTTCCTTTTAATGATTTGGCACAATGGTTTATCACCTTTTCGAATTAATTTTTTAAGATGCTGCAAATAGTTCTCAAAAGGAAACGCAGAAAAACGGTGTAATACTCCATAATTTTGAGCATCTTTGTAAAGATGAATCAAGTTATGTACATTATGCGAGACGTTTTCTTTTCCGTATAAAATGATAAAGGTTTGTATAAAATATTCGTACAACGAATGTGCATAATGACCTATTTCATTAAGAAGTCGTAAATTTGACAAAATTGTAGATGCTACATGAGGGCATAAAAAATTCTCGTACATGTTCTTGGGCAAAACGGTTTTTAAAACCAGCGGTCCTGTATAAAATAAAAATTGTCGAAATTCGGTTGCCTTAAAGCGTTTCACATTGGCAAGCGATCGAGGGTTTCTGGCAAATTCTAAAGGAATTTTATTTTTTAAAGCTACTAATTTATCAGATATTGTAGATATATTAGCAAATGATAGTTTATTTGGTGGTTTTCCATTTATCCATAGCAGTAATAATTTTTTCATTACTCCTAAGCAGATTAAATGCATGTAGTCTAAGGGTGTGTTAGCTACCATGTCAAAACTTATTAATTTTTCAATTGAAGAAGTGCCATTATGATAATTTTCATCAATTTTTTCTCTAAATTCGGAATTAACTCGGTGTCTAATGTTTGTTGTTTCGGGAAAACAAACTCGGTTGTTAATAAAATGTCCCTCAATATAACATTTGCTACAAGAATTGTATCCAGTGTGACCTTTTGTGTAAAAAATAAATGATTTAGCCGGTGCATCACAAATAAATGCAGCTATATCGAATTGATATACCCGTTCCTGGTATACAAATCCATTATCCACTAATATGAGTGCTTCATTTATCAAATCATCTAAGAAGTAGTTAGCATTATTCGGCTTTTCTAAACGATGGTATAAACCTATTATTTCGACCACTTTAGGATTAACGACTAAGCTACACAGAATGGGATAAAATTGACTGCCAGTACTTTTTGCTATAGGTAACCCATCAATATTAATAAAAATTTTGATACACTGTAAATTTTTTTTTAGATTGTATTTGTCAATTAATTTTCGCACAACGTTAAATACTCCAAAATGATAATATTGTCCAGGATCAATATCTTTCAATTTTATTTCTTTTGGTGTGTGTAACAATGTTCGAGCGTCTAACGGTAAGCTTTCATCATAATTTTTCAGTATACCCAATAAACTGTTTAAAGCATTGTGAGGAATTTGATACATGACGGCCCAGTCTGATAAAGATAATCTCAGATTAGTACCTGGCACACCATTTAAATTACACTTGTCATGATTTTCATTAGTTTCGAAATTATTTGTTACATTATCAGCAAATTGATTTTCCAAATCTGTGTTAGAACTACTGAAAGTATTATCACTACATAAGAAAGAGTTATTATCCGAACTATTGTTTGAGGCAATATTATCAAGACTATTATTAACACTAGTAACACTGTTATTTGAGGTATTTACACCAGAGTTTACACTAACATTACTTTCAATCATATTAACAGGGTTATTTAATACGTCATCTTTTTGCAAACACAAGGGCCCTTGATCTAACATCACATTCGATCTAGCTTGAGCGTGTCTATAAAGCGAACGTTTTAGTCTATATTTCGGCATTGTAAGTGCAAATATCCAAACTAAAATATAAATAAATAATATATTAGTTTATTCTTGAAATTCGCAGTTCTTAAATAAATTAAGTTATTATCGTAAAATTGGCCTGCCGGTAAGTCATTTCAAGCATTTAAAATTCCATATTTACTTTACAAAAATTCAAACGTTTTGATCCTTGGGCACAAGTTTAAAACCTCTAAAAAAATGTTAACCGGAACTATGAATACGATAACCGCAACTTTGTTAAAAATTGAAAAAGCAACAATTTGCAATATTTATATTTTTGTATGAAATTTGCAAAATGTTTGCAAATTGTAGAAATGTTAAGTGTATTATAAATCTTCTATTGGATTTCGCGAATGACAAGATTAGTCGCAAGTTTGGCTGCAAAAATCTAGAATTTCTATGCAAACTACTTTTACAATTTTGTACAAAAAGCTATTACAAATTGTTGCTTTATTATTGTTTTATCAATTTTTTTCAACAATGTTATTGATTGTAACTGGTTGCTAATTTAGATTTGTTTCCAAGCTTCAGAACATTTCAAATTTTAGCTTAGTGTTTTGCTTGAATGACTGGCCTACTACAATATAATAACTATAACGATGTTTCCTAACCTAACATATCGTGTATAGCGTACGCATTTCAAACATAAAAATAGAAATTTCAAGTATCTACAATCGTATTATTAATTACAATCGTTTTAAAATGTAACAAGAATTTACTCACCAATCAACAAAATAGAAAGAAACCGAAATATTTATCAGTCACATATGCGAAGGATGTGTGATGCACAATGATGCAGGAATGGTTCCGTTGTGTTGACAATACGACGAAACGAAACACACATCTACTAATGCTAAAACAAAGCGCCCAACTTAATATATATTGGATTAAATTATACAATTAATGTAAATTAACTTACTTTACGACTTCAAAGCCTTTTACACTTTTTGTGGAAATACAAAAACTCAGTCAAGCTACTGTGCTACCTGCTTTAGAAATGACGATGGCGCTAAAGTGCGGACGTCTACTGAAACACTTTTGACATTACACCAGTGGTTTTCTGGTGAAACAACTGATGCACTCTGCCCTGTTTTATTTGAAAGTTAAAATAAAACAAGAATATTTAGACGCTATAAATTAAGCTTTTTAATAATTATGTGTTTGATTAACACTATAATTCATAATTTATTGTTTAATATATATTTATTTAATAGAACAATTTAAAATGCAAACAAACTCATTATAATAGTTTTACTATTAAATTATTAATTATTAATGGCTGCCAATTATTGTCATAAACTTGAATGCAATGAGTGCAAAAATATTCACTAATTCTTTACATATGATTCTTTATTTTTATTTGCTTTCATTTCTAACGTTCGTCAAGGTACGTTTTAAGGACGTCCGTATATAGATCTTGTTTTCAAGTACCACGTTCAATCATTTATGTACGTCCATTTGAAGGGCATGGACGTACGTACTTAACATGTACTTAAAACGGACGTACATAAAACATTTGGTGCTATATGGGAAACTAATAGATTACTAGCGATATGCGTTAAAAATATATTTTAACTATATACATCACCAATAAACTATAATTAGTATTAAAATGTTAAATATATGCAATTTCATTCAAATAAAATGCATATATAAAAAATAAACATATAATATAACGTTTACATTAATTATAAAATAATATATCAAGTAATAATAGTAACACAATAAAAAGTCATAACACAACCTCTCAAAATGTTGTTGATGTTTTTACACCACGTAAAAATAAAAAAAATTTACAAATTCGTTCAAAAAAATATTATACAAATCATGTGTTTCACATTTGAACATGTTCTCAGCATACATTTTTATAATATTAACTAAGCCGCTTCTAATATTATTTTTTGTGCAATTAATTGGTAAAAGTGCCATTTGCCAAATAATTGCACAAAATTAGTTTTTGGGTTTTTCAAATATGCATTTGGATATTGCCTATTTTTAATTAGCGTAAATGATGTATGTTCTTCCGCTAAACTGTCCATGCATACATTACATGATCCCACAATTCTCATTAATTTCTTGATCATATAACCAGAAATGTATGTATGAACATTCAGCGTAACATTATCATAAAATGTAAACTGAATAGGAACCTCCAAAATCGGTTCGTCTGCTGAAGATTTCTTACTACTACTAGTACTTATTAACTCTGTATCTAAAAATGACCTCAAATTATTCAGCATTTTGTCACTATCATCTTCCATACAATTAGCCCCCGGATTATGACAACATGTAATGTTATTAATTATGCTAGTTTTAAAAGAAGATGAAAATGTTGAACAATTCGGGTTTATATTTCTTGCCCCGTGGCTTCGGATACAAGAAAAAAACTTCTCCAAGGGATCCTGATTTAGATTTTTAAGACAAAGATACCTAAATCCGGCGCCGCTTGTTATTTCCCACACTCGTTTAAGGCCACGAAGCGTATGTGACCAGTTTTTTTTCACTGATGGAACAGGTCGTGTTTTACCCTTCGAGTTAGTAAATACAATAGTATCGAGCACTTTTATGGCTTCCTCCCAAAACTTAACGTGTTCCGACGTTTTCGATATTGCCGATCGAAGAGTTTTTCCATCCGTTGGATGCTCACATGACCCATTGACACTATCGAAAAGCTTATCCAAAAATAGCAGAAAGTCCGCAGTACCCTCATTATCTATATTGGTCGAGGAATTAGCTATAAAATAATTGTAAATTAGAATCAGAGAATTGGAGAAAAGTTTGAGTCAATTACCCTTTTGTAAAAATCTCATCGTAGCGGAAACTCGTTGCGAAAAAACTTGGGCCGCCAACTTCACTTTTATGGATTTAATTTTCCGCGCGTACACATGAGAATCTGTTAACCGGGGCAGCATCTTAAAAAAATCAAAATCTTTGTTGTCCATCTCATACATTTCTATGATTTGTTTCCAACTAGCTTTTTGATTTTTCTTCTTCCAGGAAAATGTGGCGTTTTTAGTCAATAAATTGTTTCTAATGCCGTTTAATAAGTGTGGAGTATCGTACAAAGGTACCACTTCCTTGTTTTCCACTTCAAACCCAAATGTTCTTTTTTCTACGCCGCGTTCTTTGTATTCTAATGAATTGGCGTAATACAAGCGCGAGACTGCTTTCAAATTATTTTTATGTGGATCACACACAGTGGCAACAATCCGTAGTCCGGTTTTTGAGTTTATTTCCTTAATAATTGTGTGCAAGTTGACCGACAATTCTTCAGACTTCATTCCATGTTCGGAGAAATGGTATGAAATCGGCTGTTTCCACTTCTTTCGCAAACCTTAGCAAATTTTTCTTTGACCTCTTTTGGCGTCTCCTCAAATCCAATTGTTTAAAACACCCAAAAGTAGGAGATTGTAGTTCGGCATCAGATAAATAGGAATTGAAATGATGCACAATTTCAAAATAAAACGCTTCTTCCAACTTGTACCTTCAATGGCGGACCTTTCTAACGTGAAAGTATGAAAGTATATCGAACCACGCTGTCAGTCCTCTTGCTAAAACAGCAGCAGTTCGGTTTTTTCTTGAATCATGATAAAACGCATGAGCGACCTTTTGATGATAGCGAATCAATCACGTGACGCCTTATGAGCGCGAATTTCAAATATTTAAATTGTGCAGCGCCTGAGCCGCAACATACTCCACACCATTGAAAGCACAAGCTTTCAATCATCTAATGTACTAATTCCTAAGCAAGTAACAAACAAATATGTAACATGGACAACAGAAAGTGTAGTACAATAAATTAAATCAAATATAATAACTTAAAATATTAGAAAAATAATCAAACAAGAATTTTCATATATAATTAAAAAAAAAAGCAAATAACAAACAGTATTAAGAAGAATCGTTATATCACGCACTTAACAATGTTCAGCAATAGGAAGCGCGCATATCTTTATAAATGCGCGCCGTATGGTGCCAGTTGAAGTGCGGAGGTCCGCCACGCGCGGTACTCCATCCTTCCCGGGATGCAATCGGGTAATACGCCCTAATTTCCAACGAATTGGAGGTAGATTGTCCTCTTTGATCAACACCAGCGTGTTGGGAAGAAGGGTGGAACAATTTTGTTTCCACTTTGAGCGTTGTTGCAGCTCGCTAACGTACTCCTTGCTCCAACGGGACCATATATGCTGGGTGAGGTGCTGTACGCGTTGAAAACGATCCAGCCTTGATTCAGGAATTTCCCTTACATCTGGATCTGGGACGGAAACCATCCTTCGTCCCACCAAAAAATGAGCTGGCGTAAGTGGCTTTATATCGCTTGGATCCATGAATAGAGGGGTGAGGGGACGGGAGTTAACAATTGCCTCAATTTGCGTTAATGCTGTATAAAACTCCTCGAAAGTAAGAGAAGCATTAACCATAACCCGACGCATATGATGCTTAATAGATTTAACATCCGCCTCCCACAATCCCCCAAAATGGGGAGAATGAGCCGGGATAAAATGCCATGCAACACCTTGCTCCGCCGCAGCGCTCGTTAACAATTCATGGTTTGTCTGAAGAAAATTGCCAAGGTCTTTCAAAATTGCATTAGCACCGACAAAATTGGTGCCATTATCAGAATAAATGTGACCTGGCAATCCCCTTCGAGACACAAATCTTCGCATAGCAAGTAGAAACACTTCAGACGAGAGATCGGTGACAAGCTCCAAATGTATGGCCTTGGTCGCAAAACAAATGAATAGGCAAACGTAACACTTGGATACTTTGCCACCGCGCCCTTTTCGATCTTTACATAAAAATGGACCAGCATAATCGACTCCGGTGCAATAAAAGGGAAACGAATTCTCAACACGTTCTTTGGGTAAATTTCCCACAATTGGAGAGGTGACCTTTGCGGAAAATCGAAAACATCGAACGCAAGAGTGAACAACCTTTCTGCAAACGCCGCGACCACTTTCAATCCAGAAATTATCGCGAATAGAGGAAAGCAATAGCTGAGGTCCGCTAAACTTACTTGCTCCACTAAACGAAAGAGAAGTAAAGAGCCGCATAGTTCTAATCGCGGTATTGAGACGTAGTTTAGAGGAGCAACCCTTCCCTTTGCACAGAGCAGGTGACAAAAAACGTTTTCCAAATTGTTTACCGAGCGAACATAAACGCACGCGCCATAGCCTTTGAGTGAGGCATCACAAAAAGCATGAAGAGTAACAGATACAGGAGCCTCACAAATTACATTTCGGGGAAAACCCAATACATTCAACTCAGGAAGCGAATTCTTGAGTAACAACCAATCTTGTTTCAACTGACTGGGTATAGGATCATCCCAATTAATTTTTTCCAGCCACAAATTTTGCATCATGAACTTCGCATTCATTACGCATGGGGACACAAGGCCGAGCGGATCAAAGATCTGGGCAATATCAGAAAGGATAGTGCGCTTTGTTATGTCATCACGATTATGCTCAGAAATTGAGAACAGCAATTTATCAGAGTGACTTGACCACAACAACCCCAAAGTCTTAGCAGTTGACCAAAATTATGAAGATTAGGGTGTACATTAGAAATATAAATTTTTTCAGACTCTGGTGTCATTTGATAGCCATTTTCGAAGCGGAAACTCAGCTGACTCAAGAAGTTGACATAATAGCGCACATAGTTGTTGGGCATCGGCCAATGAATTACTTCCGCTCAAGCAATCATCGACGTAAAAATCATGCTCAATGATTTTTGCGATTTTAGGATGCGTAGCAGCACAATTTTTAGCTACTTCAATTAGACAGCGGGTTGCTAGGAAGCTGGCCGCAGCGGTCCCATATGTGACTGTATTTAAATTGTAAACTAAAAGTGGTTTATTAGGGTCTTGCCTCCATAAAATTCTTTGCAAGGGCCTTTGCTCTTCTGTCACTAACACCTGCCTATACATTTTTTCTACATCTGCGGAAAATGCATAGACATGTTTTCTAAACCGAATCAAAATCGAAAACAGATCAGACTGAACTACTGGACCGACCATCTGAATGTCATTTAAAGAAGTACCAGAAGTACTGCGGGCACTCCCATCAAAGACAACCCTCAACTTGGTTGTGAGGCTATCTTCCTTCAGCACCCCGTGATGCGGGAGATAAAAAGAATGTTCGGCCAGCTCGGGATTCTTACAAATTGACATATGGCCTAGGTCCTCATATTCGCGCATAAAATTTGTGTAACGTTCACGTAGTGCTAAATTAGACTGTAGACGTCGTTCGAGATTATGAAACCGGCGAGTTGCTTGTTCAAGTGAGTCGCCTAGAGCATTAGGACTCAGTTTCAAAAGAATTGTCACCACAAATTTTCCAGAAGCATCATATTTCAAAGACTCTCCAAATTGTTTCTCACAAGCGACTTCTTCCCCCGAAAGATGCCTGACAACTGGTATCTCTTCCAATTCCCAGAACTTGGATAGAGTTCTATCAACATTTTCAAAGGAAGAGAAGTTTGCACACTGAGTGATGTTTTGCTTGGAGCTAAACACCGAAATAGGACCGGAAACAACATAACCAAAACGAGTATCTTGTAAGACAGGCTTGCCTGGACCAAGAGAGATCTGCTTGTTGCCAAGCAACTTCCAAAAACAATTTGATCCAATAAGAATATCTATCTCGGATGGCGTTCCAAAATTGGGGTCAGCAAGCTGCACGCCTTCGGGAATTTTTAAATCAATCACATCAATATTCGAACACGCTAGGTTTCCCGTTATGTGTGACATTACAAAGCAAAATGTTTTTAGGATGTAAGCACTGGTCGCAGAGTGAAGGGTCACTTTACACCTTGAATTTAAGGAGGTACTAGAGTTACCAATGCCACGAATTTGAACTTCAGCGGGCATTTCAAAAAGTCCTAAACGTTTGACTAAATTAGAGATTATAAAGGACGACATGCTACCACAATCAAGCAATCCCTTTACACTATGAACCATGCCTTGGGCATCAAACATCTTGACAGCAACGGTGGGCAATAGAATTCTTTGATGGTTTGAAGCTAATGCAGTGACATTCAAATTTTCTGGCGCAGAGTTTGAATGATGAAAGGGAGGATTATCACTAGCGATGGGTCTTGAAGAGCTCCTTTGGTGAACCAGAGTGTGATGTCTGGCCTTACACTTTGAACAAGTATACTTCGATTGACATTTATGAGTGTAGTGCCCACGCTTTAAACAATTGAAGCACACTCTTAGTTCTTTAGTTTTAATTCTCCGTTCATCTATATTCAATGATTTGAATTTATCGCATAATGGCAGATCATGATCGCTGTTACAAAGTGGACACTGAGCAGAGGTAGCAACAAAACTTCTACTTGATGCACGATCATTCACAGGCTTAGTTCGTCGTTGATCAACACTTTCCAAAAGCGAGGCTCTTTTTTGCAAGAATTTAATAAGATTATCGAATGAAGGCAAATCGCTTTTTATATCAAAAATTTCAAAATCCTTTAAAGTATTCAAATCTAATTTGGAAGATACTATATATATGAGAAAGGCTTCAGGTAAATAATTTTTTTCTACAATTGAGTTCAATGACCTCAATTTTTTTTGAACATAGTCAATCATATGTCGAAGTTTTGTTGATGAATCTTTAGTGACGTTTTCTATTTCAAAAAGCGCCCGCACGTGATTATGCACAAGTAACCGATTATTATCGTATCGCGATTTTAAAGAATCCCACGCTATAGTATAATTTTCGGCCGTTAAATCTAATTTTTTTATTACTTCACTTGCTTTTTCTTTTAACGAAGACCGAAGGTAAACAAAACGATGAACGTCGGATAAAGTAGGATTTTCATGAATTAACGTGATAAATAAATCTTTGAAATTTAACCATTCTTCTATTTGACCGTTAAAAGAGGGCAAATCTATACGCGGCAATCTTGCAAAATTGTTCTGTATTTTAGCGCTGCTCGCAGCATCTGAAAGTGAAGAATGCGCGGTAGGAGAAATTGACCTAATAGGTGTTGAATTTTCCAGCAAAGCCTCAGCGTCAGACATGGCTTCAAAATACCGAGTCTCAAAAGCGCTCATTTCCAAGCGTTCAGCTTCTATATTCTCAGACACAGCTTCAATGCTTTCATTTAACGCCTCAAACTCGGCAAGCACATCGATCAAGTGGTCACGGCGTTTTCGCAGTTGAGAGGCCTCCTGCGAAGACAAATCCCGATCCCGTTCGTTATCAACAACGGACTTTAAACTCGCCCTTAAATTAACCAAATGTGTTTCAAAACGCGTAAGCTTCGCTTTTATTGCACCTCTCTGCCTAATAAGTCCCTCCATGCTGGTTAAAACCCGAAATCAAAATACGAAGAATGCGTACGTGCCGAACAAAGAACACAAAATGGCTACGCAGCGTCACAATGTGTTGCAATGGCAAATTCAATTCAAGAATTGATTTAACAAACTCTAACTCAAACGCAGCAAAGTGAAACAATTGCAATAATATTTAGGAAAGAATAAAAAAGGGTTTTACTTGCGATATTTCGTTTCCTCAGGCCTCACCTTCCAGCAATCTCCACAAGCCAATTCCGGAATTGATCCGGCTCGAAGGACCAAATGTTGAAAACACCCAAGAGTAGGAGATTGTAGTTCGGCAGCAGATAAATAGGAATTGAAATGATGCACAATTTCAAAATAAAACGCTTCTTCAAACTTGTACCTTCAATGGCGGACCTTTCTAACGTGAAAGTATGAAAGTATATCGAACCACGCTGTCAGTCCTCTTGCTAAAACGGCAGCAGTTCGGTTTTTTCTCGAATCATGATAAAACGCATGAGCGACCTTTCGATGATAGCGAATCAATCACGTGACGCCTTATGAGCGCGAATTTCAAATATTTAAATTGTGCAGCGCCTGAGCCGCAACACCAATAATATAGTCAGCATTTTGCTTGTAGGTCAAATTAAGTTGTAATGCCATTTCGCCAAACATCAAAACACTTAATAATATAATTTGTCTTCTTCTTGAAGTTTTTGAGCTGATCTTCAAAGAATTAATAATCTTTTGATTTATGCCGGATTTAAATGGCACTTTTTTTAATATTGACATTAAAGTTTGACGGGAGGGCATAGCAAACAGTTTCCTTAAAACATTGTTAGCTTTAGGGCCTTGCTTTAATAATGAAAGTCCCAGTATTTTCTGATCCATCGAAAACCTTCTGCCCTTTGGAAGCTTCTTTTGGTTAGCCAATTGAGACGAAGTAAAATTCATAGTCGTCTTATTTAGTTTAGCCTTCTTAAAAAAATCAGACTCGCCAAATTTAACGGTTTCTGCCAATCGAACTTGCACTGACGATTTTTCTAAATCCAAGCGCCTAGCGATAGCTTTAAAGGTTTTGGCAATTGTTGTTTTCGAGAGATACCCAGAGTACGCAAGTAGTTGATTTTTCTACGAATGTCTGAAAATTCAAAAGAAAATATTTGTTAAACCATTATTTCAATAAAAATGTATAAATTACAATAAATAATGAATAATTATTTAATAATTATCAAAATATTAAAAATTACTTCATTAATTCATAGGATTAATGTTGCACTTAATTAAAGTAAAATTACTAACACTATTGTTAATTGTAATGCTTCATTTTAAAGTTCAGTAAGCTACGATTAATTGTTTCAAGCTGAGTTTGTGTTGGATTAAAAAGTTACATTAAACTATAACAATTTCCAGCAAACAGAGTGACGTCAATATTACCTCAATTTTTAGTCACTTTCTATGACGGAGTTACGTTTCACTAAACGTGAAAGTCACGTTATAAAAAACGTCTAATTACACAGCTCTAAGACTTTACGTTTTTTTCACGTAAATTTGACGTCACAAATTGACGTCAAATTTACCACTTACAACGTTTAATTAACTAAAAAACAACGTCAAAATACTTGATTTAAAAGCATCTCAAAATCTTGTAATGAAATTACGTTTTTGTGACTATTGTATGTATATTACCGCATATTGAAAAAAAAATAAATTTAAAAAAAACAAACTTTTATTATTCTATAAATAGAATTTAACATTATATAAGAGATGAAAACAATAATAGTACAATAAAAACAAGTACTCAATAAGAGTACAATAAAAACGTTAAACGTAATGACAAATTTCTTATATAGTGTAATATTTGGCAGTTTACCCAGCTGACAAGCAAATGCAGTGCACGTTTTTGTATCCTGTACTTTTAAATACAAGCCCGCATATTGAGACGCAGTGCAAAGCAGCACACGAATGTGCTACACAAAGCGTGCGTCGCGCAGTGTTCAAGTCACAATTTTGTGTACTTGTGTGGCACACATCAACGGCTATGCAGGAGCAAATAATTGAATTAGTTCGAAAAAATTCAATTTTATTTGATACAAGTGATCCAGAGTATGTAAAATCCAATTTTTTTGTTTCGATAAATTATAAATTAAAACATCTGTTTCAAATGTCGCGTCTGAATCCGACTCAGAATTAAAATCCAGCAATTTTAATGTTGAATTGGTAGTCATTTTGTTTAAAATGCAATAGTACGTTTTCACGTAGGTACAGCTAATAGAAAACTGTCTGGCAATGTGCGCTCGGCTGTGTCGCACACTGATTGCGTGCACTGCCATGGGCTGCATAGGCTGCGTTGCGTGTGTCCCAATGTGCGCCTTGCCTTAACATCGTGGCAACCCCTTGCCAGACTTTGCTTTATGAAATATAATTCTACTTACGTTATAGAATAAAAGCTGATTTTTATATATAATACTTGGGTAATAATTAGATGATGTTTCCTAATTAGCCAGACATTTTTGATAGTTCCAACCCCTTGCCAGACATGCATGTAAGGTAGCTGTAGGAGCGAGCGCGGAACAGCATATATGGGTGGGTGCGAGTGAGATAGTAGGTCTAGCGCGATCCCTCACTGCGCACCATGAGACTAGAATAAAAATCAAATAATAAATAACATAAAATAATATCAAATAATAAATAAAATAACCACCTATGAGAGTAGAATAAAAATCAAATAATTCTTGTGGTATGGAAGCTTTATCTGCAATTAAATGCTGTGCTGAAAGATTTTTAGATGGTAGTTTTTTTGTTTATTGTCAAAATAGTTTTTCGTAAGGTTAATGCCGCTTTTTGAACATTTTCATATTTTAAGGTGTCCAATACTGTTTCGTAAATGGTCTTCATATAGTTGGGTGCTATTATTTTTTTATACCGGATTGTAAAGAATTTAACATTTTTGGAAAAGTTCTTATCAATTTTTTATTCCAGGTGGTGTGCAGTAAAAGTAGTATCTATTTCAATGGAATTTTCTGCATAAATTTTCTCCAATGAATTAGTATATTATTCATGTAAATAAATTAATAAATGACATCGGCCATTTTGTCATCGGCCAAATGACATCGGCCATTTTCTCCATTTGACAATGGACAAAAAAAATTACCATTTAAAAACGGGTTTGGCACCATTTTTTAATTTCAATTTAACTGTGTTGTACTTAAATCTACCTAACTTACTCGTAATCACGTCCGAGAACTCGTTTATTAACTCCTTCTCCGCGTTTTTGCTGATCGTTAACGCGTTAATGTCTATACTACTCAGGCTCCCCTGACATTCCAAGGTCATATTAAAAACGCCCATAAAATCCCGACCCAACAAATGCGGCCCGTCGTTGTGCACTACATAAAATCTTACTCTCTTGCTCATTCCCCTGAAGGTCGCGAGCGCCTCGAAATATCCGGCTGGCTTGATTCTATTCCCTGTATAACTTTTAAGCATTATCTGATCCTTACGCAAGGGCATGTTGTTAAATTTCGCATTATATTCTTTGAAACTAATGACTGTCAGGCTCGCGCCCGTGTCTACGATTGCCTGAATCGACTCGCCATTTACAATAATATCGGCCACAAACATGTTGTTCTTGCGCTGACTCCCTACATTGTACAAATGAAATTCCTCTTCTACCCTATTCTCACTAAACCTTCTGTCATTCAGCACCCTGCCGACTCCCCGACTGGCATTTGCTGCTCTTTCTAAAGAGTATTGAGGCTCTTCTGACTCGTCCTGCAGCAAATGCTGTCCCTTAAATCGGCAGACTGCTTTCAAATGACCCACCTTATTACAATTTCTACATTTAGCATCTCTGAACTTACATTTAGCGTTATTAAATGCATGCTTCCACCCACAAACCTTACACTCACCCGTCTTGGCTGCTTGTTGAGTTCGACTCTGGCCCCAGTGATGCTTCTCGCGGTCTAGAGCCTCGCCACCACTCTTGAAACCCTTGTCTTGTTACTGGCTCCACGTTGACTCTCCATCCAATTGCACGTTTCGGGACCGGCATCTTCTGCTACTACCGACTCTTTCTTTGCTGCCAGTTTGATGAGCTGCTCCATCGAAGCTGCCTCATCTTCTTCGCATAACTGACTCAGCACTTTGCCTGGACGCAGGCATGTCACAAATTTGTCCTTGAGCACCGCTTTCAAATTGTCGTTAAAGCGGCAATTCACAGTCAAACTCTTCAACCGGGCGTAATACTCGTTAACGAATTCGAACTCCTCCTGCTTGGCTTCGTAGAACTTGCTTCGCTCTCTGAACACTGAGACTTGGGGGGAGAACTGCTCCTTCAACAATTTCGATAAATCCGCGAAGCTCTTGTCCCTCGGCAGGTCCGGAAAACACAAATCCCTTAACAATTTATAGCACTGATTTCCTACCAGACTTAGAAGTGTGTATGCCGTCATCCTTGATGCCATTCGCCCTGAAGTATTGCTCGAGCTGCTCCGAATATACCACCCAATCGTCGTGGTCGGCAGAGAATTCGCTGATGGCCCCAGTTAGACCGGCCCGAGCCATTTTTCACACTTCGTCCACACTTGCTCACACTTGTGTTCACTTCACTTCATTGCCAAATCTACAATCATCGGCTTACTTGTTACTTTTTTCCAATTATCCTCGTCGCCATTAAGGTGTACCGCGTATTATCGGCGTTCTAGACAATGTATTTAATAAAACGAAGCGTTACTTAAAGCCTACAAGTATCTTTATTCATAGATGTTCTACAGGCGAGGACTAGAGAGAGAGTGGCGTCCTGGTCCGCTTACGTGCGGCGCTGCGCTTGTGCGCAGTGGCTTTACATACACCTTTCGAATACACCACAAGCTGAATTTTCGTGTGCCTAAGCTACCTCTTCGAACGCATAGGACATTCTACATCGAGACACCTCGTACAAATTTGCTTGTTTCGTCACCGCTTCACACTATTTGTAGCGAATTCGCGTTAGTTGAAAGCAGCCTGGATCTATTTTTTTGTAGCATAGCTGATGTGAAACGCATTTTTTATAGTCGTTAGTCATTGTTTTATTTACTTCATATTTATATTATTTTTTTGTTCGTTATTTACATTGTATGTTGTTTCGTTGTATTTCTCTGTTGTTATGTTCTCAATCTTACACTTTCTTCTAGTCGCTTCATGTTATTATTATTAATTAGTCAAATTTGTTTTCTTGTATTTTCCTACCCTATAACTGGCTTTGTGCCGTTGGGTAATGTAATAATAAATAAATAAATAAAAAGTCATTGTTCACTAACAAAAATAAACAAGGCGTTTGTAAGTTAATCGTTTATTAAATGTTATAGTGAAAAAAAATAAATACAATAGTGAAAATGGACAGTGCAAATTCCCTAGTCGGTAGAAAATACGACCGATGTGAGCTCTACGAAGGGTGAATAAAAATGCCAAGTAATCGATATGTTGGCGCAGACAAATCTGCCGCGCTGAGCGCAAGTATATAAAAAACGAATCTGTAACCACGTTTTACGTGGGAGTGAAACTTCTAGGTGGTTATTCTATGGTAGAACATCCAGGCATGTCTGATGCAGGTGTAATCAAAGCTTGAGCCTCTGACACTACTTCCATTACTTTTCTCGGCGATGCATTTTCCTTGTTTTCTGCTATATAAAATAATAAAATTACCTAAAAGTTAATAAGCATTCTTATACATACCATCTAATGCTCTATAAGGCAAATTGCATTTTGGATAACAATCAGCTTTTAAATTTGTTCGATTTCTGTTCTGTATAAATTTATCTTCATCAGCAAAATGAACATCACATAGTTACTACTAGATTTTTACGCTGCGTTGATGTTCTTGTCAGAAGATCTTCTCGCTGAATTTGAATGCACTATTTTTTAAATCTCTACAAAGAAAAAATATATTAAATATAATTATTTGACATTAAAAAGTGAATAATATTTATTTTATGGTGTATATGTTTAGATCGATTGCACTGAGATAGGTAGAATTGACTATCAAAATACTAATTGATCAAAAAAATACATAACACACAAAATAGTTAAAATACTAATAGACTCGCTTACCCCGTCATTATTTTTCGGCATTGAATGACCAATCACTTTGGTTTTGACTTAATAACCCATTTTTAAATGTTTAATGTTTATAAAAATCACAAAAACGTAATGATAATTACACAAAAGACAAATAACACAGGTTCAATTACTAGACTCACGAAAGCACAATAAATCGATGGAAGACTAAGCAACACAAAACGAATAATGAATTAATTTACAAACGACAAGCTTATTTATATTAATTATAACCAAAGATTAACATGCCCACCCGAATGTATTGGTGGTGCCGAAGCAGCTATTTTGAGGCGTTTTAAATTTTTAAGGGATTTGTATTTCGGAGGGTTGTAAAATTTTGATATGGTTGTGTTGATTAGTGTAGGGTTGGTGTGTTCGTTGATTCGGTCTATTGTTTTACTGTGTAGTTTGTCAAGGTGCTCCTCCAGAGTGGGGGTACCAGTTAGATTGTGGAGGTCGGTAGTTCTAGTAGTTCTTGGGGAGTTGCTGGTTAGTCGAAGGAATTTGTTTTCTATCGTCTGTAGTGCTTTTTTGTTAGTGTCTGTTGTAATTGGGTACCATCAAATTGAGGCGTATGTAAGTAGCGGTCCGCAGTATGATTTGTAAAGAAGAGTTTTGGTTTTTGTGGTGAATCGGGCGTTATTTAAAATGGGGAATAGTTTTTTCAGTCCAGTTGTTGATTTGATTTTACGTGCTTTGTGAAAGAGAGTTTTGTGTCTAAAATTATGCCTAAATATTTAATGTTGTGCTTTGTGTGTATGATTTTATTGTTTAGTTTGATTGGTTCTATTTGTTTTACGTTGTTTTTTGAAAAAATTATAGCTTTGGTTTTTTGAGTATTGGTCTGCATACCCCACCTTTTTAAGTGGTTTATGGCGTTTTCAGCCTGTTTTATCATGAGGTTTTTAAGTAGCGTTCTGTTACATGAAGACGTTATTTCTGCCGTGTCGTCTGCGTATTGCGCGATTGTGACTCTGTGGTCGTCTGGCTCCGGTAGGTCATTTATAAACAAGGAAAACAGGGCCGTCCCCAGGGCGGATCCTAGCGGCACACCCGATTTACCTCGCATAATTTGGAGTTTTCGTAGTCTACTTGAACGTAGAATGTTCTGTTGGTAATGTAGGATTGAATAATTTTTATTAGTCTTGGAGGATATTTGTAGTCAGTCAGTTTTAATATTAGTCCGTCGTGCCAGACTTTATCGAACGCTTTCTCCAAGTCAAGGGAGACTATCCCTGTGAAAAGTTTTCTGTTGAAGTTAGTTGTGATTTGTTCTGTAAGTCTGCCTAAAAGTATCGATGCTGAATGTTTGCTTCTAAATCCAAATTGTCTGTCCTGAAGAATTTTGTGATCGTCGGTGTGGTCGTTTAGTCTGTCTAATATTAGGCTTTCAAAAATTTTGCTTATTGTCGAGAGTAAATGTATGGGTCTGTAGCTTGTCGGGTTGTTGTAGCGTTTGTTTGTTTTGTGAATTGGAATTACTTTTGACACTTTCCAAGGGCTTGGAAAGTGACAAAAGGCGTATGCCACATTAAAAATGTACCGCAATAAGTTTAGATATGATTCAGGCAATTTTTTGACAACATAATTACTTATGTTGTCGTGGCCTGGTGCTTTCTTGTTTTTTAGTCGCTGTATTTTTGACTTTATCTCGTCTAAACTTATTTGTGGGTCGTTTAAATTTTTTGGAGTGGTTTCTTTTGTGAGCATGGTGGCCTCCTTGGCTTTTTGTAATAGGTCATTGTCCGTAATTGTGTCATTAGTGAATTGTTTTTCGAAAATGTTTGCAATGAAGTCACCTTTGTCTTTTTCCGTTTCGTAAATTTTATTGTTTTCGTCTTTGAGTGTCGGTATGTTTTGTCTCGTGTTTAGTAGGTTGTTTGGGATCAAATACGGATTATCAGAGTTTTCTAATTGGTTGATTAGTTTGTCTTCTCTGAACTTGGCAATTTCAATTTTGATTTCTCTTTGCAGAATATTTATTTTATTTTTGGTAGGCGGGTAGAGCGTCTGTTTATATACTTTTTGTAGTCGGTTTTTACTTTTAATTTTTTGTACTATGTTATTGGGAAGAGTTTCGATGTAGTTATTTAAGTTATTTGTATTTTTATGTTTTTCTGAATTTGAGAGTGGTATTTGTAATTGTCTGGTGAATTCGTTGACACTATCGTCTAGTTTTGATATGTTTCTAATTGGTTTGAATATCTCCTTATTTGATTCCAAACACCTACTAAATTTGTCCCAGTCGTAGTCAGTCCTTTTCTTGCGGTTGAGAAAGTTATGTGTCAAGGTAATGTCTGTTGTTGTTATCACAGGGAGGTGGTCAGAGTTTATTGCATTTATTACTTCGGTGTTGGTTTGGTATCTTCAGTTGTTGGTCATTACAATGTCTAGTATGTCGGATTGGTGTGATTGTGCATTGGGATAAAAGGTGGCGTCAGTTGGAGCTATTATGTTGGATTCAATGTGCAAATCTGTGAAATTTTTTAATTTTATTCCATTTACGTTTATTGTACGACAGCCCCAGCTGGTTTTTTTGCTGTTGAAATTTCCTCCAAGAAAGGAGATTGGGCAGTTTTTCTGAAGTGTATCTAAGTCGCTGTCGTATATTATTTGAGTTGGCCTTTTGTAAATGGCCCATATGAGTAATTGTTTGTTTTTTAGGTTAATTTTGATCATAGTAGCTTCTATTGATTTTAAATCTGGAGTTTCAACGTGGGAGTGTGAAATTGATTTTTTTATTAAAATTGCTGTGCCTCCTTTTATTGTCAGTCGGTCATTCCTGTATGCAATGTAATTTCTGATGTTAAATTTGTCCTTGTTTTTTAAAAATGTTTTGTTAAGTAGGCAGATGTCGATGTTTTCGTCTTGAAGTATTTGAATTAATTCAGCTTTTTGTGTTATCATACCGTTTGCATTAAAAAGCATTATTTTTAATGGGTCTACGTTTTTTGTTATGGTGGGTTTGTGATACATTAATCGAGAATGGTGCCTACTAATTCGATGAGCAAAAGAATTTTGTCAAATGGGTCCTGAATGAGTTTACTTTGTGTTGATATTGTTTTATTGCGGAGAATATTTTTTTGATATTGAATTTTTTTAACATGTTGAGTATTTCTTTTGATGGGTTTTCTGGGCTTTGTGGGATTGTATCCTGTAGATTCGTGTCGTGTGTGTAGTCAGTAGTCTGAAAGTTAGTTTGTTGGGGTGTGGTCTGAGTATTATTTGTAGGTGGATGTATTTGTGTGTGTTGGTTTACACGTTGTTTTCTGTTTCTAAATTCGGTCCATGTGTCTTCTGGTCTAGCTGTCTGTTGAGTGTCGGTCGTAGTTAATGGTGGAAATGATTGGTTAGTTAGGGTGATTTGGTTTGCTTGATGAGCCTGTTGTAGATTATTATGTTTCCTTTGATTTTGCGTAGCAACAAGTTGCTTGTGAGTTACGCACCCTCTAAACTGGCGGGGTGGTCACCACTGCAATTTGCGCAGACGGTCGGCGTAGTAGCGTCTTTTGCGCAACTTTTTGATTCATGATTTTTTGCGCATTTTACACACTTGGTGGGCAAGAAGCAGAATCTGCTTGAATGCCCAAACATCTGACAATTAAAAAATAAGGGGGATAGCTGTTTTGCGATATGGCTCTACCGTTATTTTCAGCATTAGTAGATATTTTAGATTGTAAATTGATTCTGCGCTAGTTTTTGGGATAGTAACGAGAACGCTACCTGTTGGAATGAATCTTGTTATGTTTAGGTTGTGTCATTTTGTTTTCAGTTTAGCAACGTCTGTGTGTTCAATATTGTTCTGCCGTAAGTCTGCTTTTATGTCATCTATTGGTATGTCAGTCGGTATGGTTTTTATTACAACTTTAAGCGGTCGATTGTCTTTATTGTTATAGGTGTAGTGGCATATACGGTTTGCTTTCAGGGCTGCGACAGCTTTGTAATGATCGTTTATGTTTTCAAGCATACATTTAAGTGTGTTAGAGCTAGAATTGAAAAACGCTTTCTTATTAATGTTTGCTTGAACCAGCTTCATAACCCTGAGAGTCTCAGTTGTAGTAATAAATATGGGGGGCGTTTTGTATTTTGTGGCGTTAGTGTCAGTTTGTGGTTGTGTTGTGTTGTCATTAGTAGATATTGTTAAATTATAAGGCCAAAATGACACCAAACAGAGTATTAATAACTGTTAGTTTATTAATATAAACAGATAAAAATTGCTACAAAACAAAGAACGATCGAAAACACGTCTGGCAACGAACAAGTGTTAAACGCAAGAGAGCGCTGACATCGGTTTCTGTTACCACCACTACAGCCTTGTCATTGCCAGTTACATATATGAAACATAGATGTCGCCAACATAATTTTACATTATAAAAAATAGATTTATAGTTAATAAATTCAACACTTTTCCTTAATGTTAAATTATTTTGAACATTTAAATAAAAATCAAAAGTAAATTTTACAAGCAATTAAACTATACTAAATACTAACATTTCCAAAAAACATTATTAAACATCGATTAAACACTAACATTTTTTAACACATTAGCATTGCAAAAAGAAAAAAGGAACATTACAATTTTCATGTATACATCGTTCTAAACAACAAGCTG
The DNA here is from genome assembly GCA_963556235.1 of Cryptophagus acutangulus. Lineage (NCBI taxonomy): Eukaryota > Metazoa > Arthropoda > Insecta > Coleoptera > Cryptophagidae > Cryptophagus > Cryptophagus acutangulus. The sequence continues at coordinate 217,868 of OY744572.1, read as the reverse complement.
ATTTTTGAATTGTTCAAATTTGATTCGCCCTAAGGGCTTTGTAAAAATATCAGCTGTTTGATTTTCAGTAGGACAGTATTCAACGTTAATAGTCCCTTCTTTCACTTTTTCACTGATAAATTTGTATCTCACGTCAATATGCTTGCTTCGTCGATTTAGCACACCGGTTTTAATTAGACAGATCGCACTTTGATTGTCCACGTTTAGGTTGATTTTAACACTTTTCACTAGCAGTTCCTCGATCAGCTGTTTTAAGAATATCAATTCTTTGGTGCACTCAGCTGCAGCAATGAATTCAGCTTCCGTACTTGACAACGCTACGATGGGTTGCCGTCGCGAACACCAACTAATTGGAGCGCCTCCAAAATAGATCACATATCCTGTTGTACTTTTTCTTGAACTCACGTCGCCCGCAAAGTCAGAGTCACAGAAGGCTTCTAGATTTTCGATTTTTGCGCCCAAGTTAAACTTCAGCCCATCTTTTATTGTTCCTTTTATGTATCGCATAATTCTTTTGACATTTGACACATTGGTTGCAGACGGGCTTTGAATAAAACGGCTACTATGGTTTACTGCAAACGATATGTCGGGCCTTGTTTTATTCGACAGATACAGTAGGCTTCCTATCGCTTCTCTGTAAGGAAAATCTTGGTCTTTAATTTCATCAATCTCTTCACAGTTGATTTTTTCAATTGGTGTCTTCATTGTTTTGGCGTCGGACATTCCAAATTTTTCAATTAATTTGTTCGAGTATTCTTCTTGTTTCATTTCGATTTCTGATCCATTTTTCTTGATTTCTATCCCAAGGAAATTTGTGATTTCATCATACACTTTAGCTTCAAACTCAGCTGTAAGTCTTGAGAGTAGATCAAAAATATCGTTTTCATTTTTGCCTATTATTATTCCGTCATCAACATATATGGCTAGAATAAGTTCTCCATTTTTGGTTTTGAATATGCATTGTTCGCACATCGATTGTTCGAGACCAAAACTTTTTAGCGAGTCAGTAAAAGTTCTGTTCCATAGCATTGGTGCTTGTTTTAAGCCATATAGAGACTTCCTTAGCTTGCAGACTTTGTCCTGGTTATCAAATCCTTTAGGCATTTTCATGAAGATTTCCTCATTCAGATTTCCGTATAGGAATGCTGTCTTGATATCAAATCCTTTAATGAAGTAATTTTTCGCCGCGGCTATTGCAAATATCACTCTCAGTGAGCTGCTGTTTACCACCGGGCTAAATATTTCGCTGTAATCGATAGAATCTTCTTGCTCGCATCCTCTTACGACTAATCTTGCTTTGAATCGACCATCACTCTTTTCCTTAAACACCCATTTGTTACTCAGAATCTTTTTCTCCTTTGAATCGGCTTTTTCAACAACATCCCAAACATTATTCTCGAATAGCGAATTCTTTTCTTCCTCAATTGCTTGAATCCACTTTTGTTTGTTGTCGCTGTTTATCGCTTGTTCGTAAGTTAGAAGCGAATAATCTTGCAACCTCTTTGGCAGCACCTTTTGTCGCCTTGGCCGATGAAGTATTTCTTGTGTTGCTTCAGTTTCTTCAATTGGCTGATTTTGGTCAGGGCTGTCATTGTTGTTTTCGATTGGTATAGCGTCTTCTTCTTCGGATTTGCTATCTTCGTTTTCCGAATCCGCATCTTCTAGAAATTTTATTCCACAAACATGTTCATTAAACTGCACGTCTCGGTTTGTGATTATCTTTCTTTCAGTCTCGTCCCACAGACGATACCCATTTTCACAGTATCCAACTAATTTCATCTTCTTACTGCGATAATCCAACTTCTTTAGTGTTCCTAAAATTTTTGAGTACGCATCGCATCCGAAAATTTTGATTTTAGATAAATCGGGTATCTTATTTGTCCATTTTTCATATGGCGTAGTGTCCACGGTTGATGATGGACTTCTATTAGTTAAGTAGGCCGCCATTCTTACCGCTTCTCCCCACATTTCCTTGTCCATCCCGCTGTCGAATAACAATGCTCTTGACTTTTCCATTATTGTTCGATTTAATCGTTCAGATTTTCCATTTAATTGTGGTGTGTGAGCTATTGTATAGTCTAATACAATTCCTCTTTTCCTACACCAGTTTTGAATTTCCTTGCTTGTGTACTCTCCGCCGTTATCACATCGAATTTTATGGATTTTCAAATTCCACTTGGCTTCGACTAGATTCACATAGTCTTTCATTACGTCACCAACCTCATGACGGTTTTCAATCAGAAATATCATGCAAAAATGTGTGTAGTCATCTAAGAATGTAATAAAATATTTCTTACCGTCCCAAGTAACTGGATTTATCGGTCCACACACATCTGTGTGCACCAGCTCCAATGGCCTGGTTGCTCTTGAACGTTCTGTTTTAAATGGATGGCGTATTTGTTTCGAGTACAAGCAAGTTTCACAAACTTCTTCTAGATTTTTCTCTTCCTCTTCAGTTAGCATCATTCCGATCGATAGTTGTTGCAGTTTTCTTAGGTTATCTTTGCCAAGGTGTCCCAATCGTCTATGCCAGAGATTCGTCACTTTTTCTTCGGTCAGTAGTAGGGCATCCTTTTCTTCCTCATGCAGTTGAACGTGGTAGAGACCGTTGTGTTTCTTTCCTTCGAAAATTAGCTCACTGTTTTTGAATACTTGCACTGAATTTCTGTCAAATTTCATTTCACCGCCATTTTCAGTAATTGCGTGAACCGAAAGTAGATTTTTGCTCAGTTCTGAAATGTATAAAACGTTACTTAAACTGCATTTTTGTGTATTTACCCGTCCAATGGCTTCTGCTTCCATGGTGTTGTTCTTCTTGGCCACATTTATTTTTGATCGGTACGGTTCACTATCCACTAGCCAGCTTCTGTTGTTTGTCATGTGTGCAGTCGACCCGGAGTCTATAACCCACTCGGTTGTCCCCGCTTCTGCTGTCAGGAACGACACATGATTTTTGTTTTCAGATTTTTCTGTTTTCTTCTTGAAGTAGCAGTCCTTTTCCAGATGATTTGTCTTCTTGCATATGTTGCACTTTGTCGTTTGAATTGCACTTCTACAGTCTTTCGCTAAGTGTCCTTTCCTTTTGCACTTAAAACATTTACGCGCTTCGGTTGTATTAAATGCTACGGCTTCTTCTAATCTTGGGTTTTCGTTGGACCTGGCTTCTTCTGCTAATAACCTTGAGGTTAGGTTCACTAGCTTTTGATGATCTGGTGCAGTCGAGTCCCACGCACTGGCGAAGTGTTTGTAGTTTGCGGGAAGTGTCGAGAGAATTTTAGAAATTACCATTTCATCGCTTATTTCGCAGTTGAGACTTTTCAACTTGAATGCGATATTTTCCAGTTCGGTTATGAACGTTGCCATTTTTGCCCCCTTTTTGTACGAATGATTAAAGAATTCTTGCATCAGTTTACATTTCTGCTGATTCAACTCGCCTTGGTATATTTCTGTCAACTTTTCATACATGTCCTTGCTCGTGGTGCAATTTAGGATGTATGTGAGGCATGTTTTCGAAATTGTTGTCGTAATTATTCGTTGACTTTTCGCGTCTTTTCTTCTCCATTCCGCCCGCACTGTATCGTTGTCCGTTTCACTTAGTATATTTGCCCCGGACACTATTTCAAACAGTCCTGATGCTTTCAGAATTATGTCTACCTGAAATTTCCACAATTTGAACGTTTCATGGTCCTTTAGCTTGATCACTTGATTTAATTCGTCACTCGACACGAGATTCGACATTGTTTTAGGGTTTTTAGGTTGCTTTTCGCGATATTACTTGTTTTAATTAACCACGTGATTTTCGCACTTTGTCCTTTTAGATCTGCCTTTATCTATTTAATCCTCGCGCTTTTTTACCTGGGCCCATAACCTGTTAAATTATAAGGCCAAAATGACACCAAACAGAGTATTAATAACTGTTAGTTTATTAATATAAACAGATAAAAATTGCTACAAAACAAAGAACGATCGAAAACACGTCTGGCAACGAACAAGTGTTAAACGCAAGAGAGCGCTGACATCGGTTTCTGTTACCACCACTACAGCCTTGTCATTGCCAGTTACATATATGAAACATAGATGTCGCCAACATAATTTTACATTATAAAAAATAGATTTATAGTTAATAAATTCAACAGATATATGTAGTATGTTGTGGGACCATATGACCTTGAAGCAGCACTACCTCTCTGTCTAATGCATGTGAATTATTCGTTTCTTACTCTTACTCATTACACATATATATTTTTATCAAGGTGGTACTACTGACGCCTTCTGCGCGAATTTAAATATTCAAATTATGTTACCAATAATTGTTGATAGCACTGCTTTGGCGGAAAAAATTCAAATTTGAATTAAGTAATACTAAACATCATCCAACAACCCTCAAAATATCACCAAAAAATCAATTACATTTTTAACCCTTTTAACTATTTAATCCCTCAAATATTAAATTAACCCCTTTATTTTTTTGCACCCTGATAAAGAAATAAATCTGAAAAAAAGTAAAGAATTAACCGAGATTCGAACCAAGGACCAACCGCTTGGAAATCACAAACAATACAATACAATACAACATAATTTATTTGACTCTTTACATTGACAATACATACACTTGTCTTGCAACAGCGCGAGACAGCACAAGACAATACATGTTTTAATATATTACTTAAACCTAACTAGACTCCTAGCAGAGAGCTTTAATCTAGTATACTAATATGACATTTACAGGCATTACTGCCCATTTAATGCCAATTGCCTGTGCATGTGCGTATGCAACACAACATACACAGACAATTGACTTACATTTTGTTGACATTAATTTGGGTGTGTGATAATTTGAACAGTACAGGAAAATTAGGTATAAAAACCTGTTTTACATGTGGTGACTCAAAGGCCGGTTAATACACCCACATAATCGCCTATGCAGGTACAGGCGGCCGTGGTGTCTAATTTGGGCGCGCCATCTATGTTTCGTGTGCGCGTACTATCACTTAGGCTTGGACAACGCGACATAGTAGCCTGTAATAGTACAGTGGCGGCCAAAAAAAACGCAACACCTAATATTGCCCTTTGTAAATACGACTTTTTAGCATACTTGATATTAGTCACATATTTGTTGTCAGTGTCAAAATAATTTTATAATAAATTATCACAAAAGACTTAAATCCTTCAAATAAATGCCTCAATTAAACACATTTCAAAAATCCAGAGCCATTGCCAAATTAGAAGACGGTTGGTCATTGCGAGAAGTTGCTGCAGGAAAAAAAATATATTTTTTGTTTTTTAAATATCATTTTTTTTTAATTTTGTTTTTCAATTTTAATATAAAGTAATTTTACAAAACTAAAACTTTTAAAATTACGCCTACTATTCGTTTAAAGGTGTTGCGTTTTTTTTGGCCGCCACTGTACAAGCAGTCGCGGTGTCCAAGTCTTGTGCGAATTAACAGTGATTTGACGATGCTGAAACTAGTACTAATTAATAAGTAAGTGTGGATAATAAGTGGGAGATAGTCGATTACAATTTATTATCGGGATATTTGTGGGGTAAGGTGAGTTGTTTTTTTTTTTTTTTGTTATTTATTGTTGTTGCAATATGTATGTACATTGTTTACATTATTTTGTTGGTAATTTTACATTATAGTGAGAATAAGCGATGGATTGTTGCTAGCAACTAAAAACAATGGTGATAGAAGCGAATCAATGAATACAAGTTGAAGTTGAAGAAGTGAATACAAGTTGTGGTGGTGTTACGCAAGGAGTTGTCGGACAGATTGACAGATTACAACTAAATTTAGAACATATGTGAATCGGTGAGTACAAAGGTGGTTAATCAACTAGTTTACATGATTATAAGTGCGACAGGAGTGTGTGTGTGTGTGATTAATCACACACACTTAATTACATATATTAATATTGCAGGTTACGATGAAGGATGAACCAGCGCGTACAAACAAACAACAGTGAGGTCGATGACCTTTGTTGACGAACTTTCACCAGATGATTTTGCACCGAAGCACTGAAACACATAAAAAACACAGCAAGTACGAGGCCTTGGCCAAGACCAAGAATACTTTTAAGAGACAAAAAGGTGAGTTTATAGAAGTTAAGTGATACTAGCAGTGATTGATTAATTAACATATTTGATATTTTGATTTTAGATTTAATGTCTAATGGGTGCATTGATAAGATTTTGTTCTAGTAGATGTTGAAAGGGGAGTCTATGCGTGATGCGCCCGTCGTCTTTGTGTTTTACCAAATCAATGGTTTCGACTATGTTTTTAGTTAATGGATTTGATCTGATTTTGTGATTATAAAAATTGATGGCTAGTCGGTCTATGTGATCACTGAGATATTCCATGTCAGTCCATTCGTGTAAGTCTGTGATTCTTGTATAGCAGTCCGAGTCTGTGGCAAGTCTTAGGCATTTGTTTTGAATTTTTTGAAGTGTATGCATAGATGATCGTGGGATTGAGCACCAAACTGGAGCTGCATATGTGAGTATCGGCCTAATTACGGTTTTATATAATAGTACTTTGTTTTTAGTGCCCAATGCCGAATATCTATTCATCAGTGGGAATATTCGTCTTAGCGCAGTCAGAGCCTTGCTTTTTTTGCTGTCAATATCCTTCAAAAAAGTCAACCTTTGATCCAATATCATACCTAGGTATTTGGTGTTGTTTTTTGGAAATAATTTAGCGTTTTCAACCACAAGAGGGTTGAAAACTCTACAATCATTCTTCAAGTTCCAAGTGAACAGTACGGTTTCGGTTTTCTCACTGTTGAGTTTAATCTTCCACTTCTGGCAATAGTCGACAAGAATTCGCGTATGGAACTGAACCTGTCTATTTGCGACTTCTGCACTGAAACTGTGCGCATACACAGCAGTGTCGTCAGCAAATTGTGACAGGTTCGTTCTCGTAAAGGTTGGAATATCCGATATAAAGATGTTGAACAAAACCGGGCCAAGGACTGATCCTTGTGGTACTCCGGCTTTTATTGTTCTCTTTCTCGATAACGAACCTCCAACCCTTACTTGAAAAGTTCGATCTTTCAGGTAGCTGGCTACCAGTTTGATTAGATATTGAGGATATTTAAGGGTAATCATTTTGCAAACTAGTGCCTGCTGCCATACTCGATCAAACGCTTTTTCGATGTCGAATATTGCCATTAGAGTGGAAAATTTGTTGTTATAATTACATTTGATGTCATTAACTATGCGAAGCAGTGAGTGCGACGTACTGTGACCCTGTCTGAAGCCGAATTGAAATTGCGGTATGATGTTGGATTTTTGGGTGTGTGTGTGTTAAGTCTTTTTAGGATTATTCTCTCCGTGATTTTGCCAATTGTGGAGAGCAGTGAAATTGGCCGATAGTTAATTGGGTTATTATGCTGCTTGCCCGTTTTTGGAATTGGAATAATTACAGCATTTTTCCAGTTACCGGGAAAATGCTGAGTTTTCAAGATTGCATTTATAATGTGAGTTAGTTGTACAAGCGTTTTCTGAGGGATGTTCTTAATTATTATATTGTTTATTTTGTCAAGTCCGGGTGCTTTTTTGGTTGTTAGGTATTTGATAATTTGTCGTAATTCGGATGGGGTAGTAAGGATATTAGCAAGTTGACTGTTAGTAAGCTGAGTGATAGTGCCATTGAGGAAGTCGTTATATTTATTGTTTATGTCTGTTTCAAAATTGTGATTTAATTGGGGATCAAGTTTGTGTATGTTGCTAAATGTTTGTGATAAAATTTCACATTTTTGTGAGTCACTGTAATGGTCAACACCGTTCACCTCAAGGGTTTCAACGCCCTTTTTGGTATTGTTGAAACGTTTCTTGACCATCCACAGTGAATTGTCTTTTGCTGATAAGTTAGACAAGAAACTATGCCATTCAGAGTTTCTGAATAGCACAATCTCCCGTCTAATCTCAGCTGTCAGTCGATTTGTCAGGATTCTGTCATTGACGGCGTGTGTGTGCTGAAAGCGTTTTCTTTGTTTATTTTTAATTTTAATCATGTCAAGAATGAATTTAGGTAGAATAGTTTTATGCTTGTCTGATTTTACTATGGCTGAATGTTTCTTGGTCATTTTGCTTAAATTGTCAGTCAGTTTGTCTATTTCTTCCTCAATTTTTCTATCACTCACTATGTCACTATTTATTACAGTCAACCTGTTTAGGTCGAAACGATAATGTGCCCAATCAGTGTTTTTAAAGCTAATATGGGTGGTGTTGGGATTAGTTCTGATGTGTCGGAGGGACACATCAACGTAAATGGGATTATGGTCGGAGTCAAGGTCGGAAAATTGTTTTAACTGGATTTGGGTTAGGATGTTTTTGGATATTAGGATGTCGATGGTGCTGGGCGTTTGACCATTGGATGGATAGTGAGTGGGATGGGTGGTGTGGTGGAGTTGAAGCAGATTGTTCTCGATGTAATTTTTCAAAGATCGACCATTTACGTTGCATCTCCTACTCCAGGCGGTGTGAACGCAATTGAGATCACCCACTAGAATAACCTTCTGAGCCAACGAAAATAGCCGGTCTAATTCGACTGTACTTAGGGAAGTTCTGGGTCTGTTGTATGCGGCGGCTATCACGGTATCATTTGTTAGCTGAATGGCTAATGTATCCATTGGGCTAGTTTGATGTTTTATTAGCTTAAAATTAATTCCGTGTTTGATAGCCATCACAACGCCACCAGACCTGAACTCGCCCAGTCTGTCATTACGAAGAACAATCATGCCTCGGAGTTTGAATTTGTCGGTGGGGATTAGTCGTGTTTCGTTAATGCAAAGTATGTCAATGTTGTTTTCAGCGACAAACTGTTCGACAATCTTCTGTTTTCCACGTAGGGTATTTGAATTCCATGAGCATAGGTGAATCTGGTTCATGGAAAATATCTTGTTAGATTATGAAGGAACTCGACAGAAAACAGAAGTCTGTCTGGACCAGTTTGTCGTTGAGCCAAGCCTGCGTTTAAGTCAGTCAGCACCCTAATTAATAAATTTAGATCAATCAGGTTATTAGTTTCTTTTAGTAGATTCGTGATCTGGCCAAAACGAGCATACTCACTTGTTGGTTGTGATGTGGATGTAGTCGATGTCGATGGTTGAGGTGGCTGCGTCGATTGACTTAGAGTTGGCCTCCTAAGCCAAGCGTTTGAAGTCGGAGGTGCTGCTGGGGTGTACGTTGGCCTAAGCATCGGGAAATGGCTGTTTGCTGTGGTGAACCCTCGTTGTGGTGTCCGCGTTGTTGTTTTTTAATATTTGCCCCATTTTTGCCTTGTATACAGGGCAAACGATGCTATTTGCGGTGTGTTCGCCACCACAATTAGCGCATGTAGGCTTTGAATCAGCCGGGAGTGCGCATGTTGAGGTCAAGTGCGCTTCTCCACACTTGACACACTTCGGCTGATGATGGCAGTTGCTGGTGGCGTGCCCCCATGTAAAATATACCTTTATTAAGGTTTTAAAAGACAAAATATTGACACATCATTTAACTACAAATTATGTCTAATAATAAACTAATTCCAAAGCCAACTAAATTATACAACATTCTTCCCCACTAATTATTTAAGTTTGTAGTCGGATAAATAATTGGGTAATTTTCTTATTCTCTTGGATAATCTAACTTCTGGAGATTTTGATTTAACATCATCTTTTTGATAACCAATACTATTGTCATTGTTAGTATTTTCATTTGTTGATATAAAGTTCTCTTCAGTTAAGACTTCTATATTACTATTATTACTATTGTTAGTAATGCTATCTTCGATAATTAATTCATTTTCTTGGACAACAGATTCTTTTTGATTATTATGAGCATCAGCATAATACGGTGCTACATCATCAGTATAGGACAGATCAGCATAACGCGGATGAATACATGCTTCCTCACTACTCTCGAGCAAGTCTAACTGATTCTCAGGATATTCTGCTAAATGTCTAAGGGATACTGCAGATTCTTTCCCATCTTGGAATCTAATGTATGCAAATTCGGGATTTGCCTCTATCAATTCTGCTTTATCAACCAACGGATCATTCTTACTATTGCGAATCATTCTTCTTACTAATACTGGCCCAGGAGTAGACAGCCATGTTGGTAGCGTTGTACCATTACTTGATCTACGATTAAACAGAAACATCCTTTCATGTGGAGTGCAATTTATAGTAGTACATAAAAGAGATCTAATACTGTGTAAGACTTCTTGAAGAACCGTTCCCCATTTATTTATGTCTAAATTCTTAGATTTAAGAGCAAGTTTTACAGTTTTCCAAATTATACCATTGTATCGTTCTACTTGTCCATTCCCTTTTGTCTTTTAAATTGTAAAATATACCTTTATTAAGGTTTTAAAAGACAAAATATTGACACATCATTTAACTACAAATTATGTCTAATAATAAACTAATTCCAAAGCCAACTAAATTATACAACACCCCATTTCTGGCATCGCTTGCACTGTATTATGTATTTGGAGTTCCTATGGACTTCCCAGGTTATTTTGGTATGATTAATAAACTGTACCTCTTTTGACAGCCTGTTTAGGGTTACAGAGCTGTCTGTGACTGCCATGTAGAGCGGTTGAGCGGTGGTCCTCATCTTGTAAATTTTAGTGATAGGAACGTTGTAGGTGGTCTTTAGTTCTTCTGCAATCTCCTCCAGGTCCATGTCCGTTTGTAAGCCTTTGATTACAAACGCGTGTGTCTTCTGGGCTTGCGGTGTGTACGAGTGGAACTCGGTGTTGTCCGACTTGTAATATTCAACTAGTTTGGTCTGCTCTTCAGGGTCTGTAACATAAATGCTCGTATTGTAGCGAGTATATTTAACATGATAGCCTTTTTTTATAAGCTGGTTAAGTAGTTGGATCAGCTCCTGGTGGCTTTGCGGCTTCCCGTTAAGGATGATCGGGGGTGGAGATTTTGTCTTCTTGGGCGCGGTTGTTGTAGGTGGCTTCGGCTTGGTGATGCGGTGGACTTCGGTGTTTTCGTCGATGTCGCTGCCATCAGTTGACTCATCCTCGATGCCATCGAAGCGATTTGAGGTAGAGGTGCAGGGTAGTGGTGTTTTTGAGGTCGATGTGCGTTGCAGTTTGATGGTTTTTCGTGGGACGGTGAATCCCGGTAGTGCTGGTGGTGATGTTGACGTTTTTCTTTTAATGGAAAAACTACCTTGTTCCCGTACCATCTTCACAGTTGGTTTCCTTATGTTATTTGGCTTCTTTACGTTATTTGGTTCAGTTGGTGGGTCAGTATCCATCTGGTTCGGATCGGTTGGGTTTGACGTGCTAAGTCGCATTCCGCCGGGTGTTGTTACACTGTTCGATGTTGCCGTGGTGACTGTAGTGGTGGTGGTTGTGGTTAACGTAGTCATTTTGGGAATTGGTCCAGTGGCAGGGCTTGTTAGTTCAATGCTTGATAAGGAGTCGGAATTTTTTACTGGGTCCAACCCTGTGCTATTGTCATCACTGAGGTCAGAGATGACGCTTGCGTTTGAGCTTAACAGCTCGGTACTGTTGCTATGCGGTGGAGATTCCAACTTGAAATGAACGCGACGAACACGGTATGTCTTGTAAGGAATGTTAACTGACAAAAAACTCGCACTTAAACAGATAGGACAAGGAATTCACTCAGTTCAAATTGTTTCAGGGGGGCTCAGAAGGGCCAAAGGCCACTTCTTAAAACTAGATGCTAACTACTCACTATTTATTAAAAACTAATTAAACTAATCACTATAGTTAATCCTTAGGCACTAAAACTTAACTATCACTAGCTAATGTTGTCTATATCAAAGTCAAATCACTTTATTCGCACACAACTCGCTTTATTTAATTAATACAGAATTTAATTAAATATTTAGACGATTAAGAATCGAAAGTAGTGGGGCGTTTGTGCGTCCACTCGATAGACCGGCTATGAGTAGAACGGAAATCACAAACGGTAGCGCTACACCACAGAGCTATTCATTAATTAGATGTATACTTTGTGTACAAAAAAAAAAACAGTTTCCATGTCTTATCGCTGATTTTTGAATATAATACTTAGAGAGAATATATTTTATAATATGTTTCCGTAATTTAAATCCTACAGTAACATATTGTTCACATGAGACCAACAGCAACGACCTTATACAATTATGCATTATTACATTTTTTTTCTGCTGTAATCCTATAAAAAATCAAAATGTAAGTCCTTGACTACAACATAATCAACAGTTTATTCAACAAAACGCCATGCAAGACCAATACGATAGCAAAAGACCGATTGATAGTGATGAAGAAACCGTGTGTCTTGATGAAGACGACGTCGATAAGATGAAGAGACTTCAGAAAAATAAAGCAAACAAGAAGAAAAAAGTAATGACTAAAAACGCAGCAAGAAGGTATAAAAGAAATCCTGTGATCGACATCAAACGTTACATGAAGCGAACAACAGTGCCCCCAACCGAATATTCAATGGAGGAGAGCTTCATTCGGATTCCTGGTTGTTTGTATGTGCATTGGTAATTTTATAAATGTTAAAGACAAAAACAAATGTATACTTTAAAATTAAATTTATTAAAGATATAGTAAATTACGATATATATATATATATTATTAGCAAAAATCGCAGAAACTACGGTGATTTTGATTGATTTAACAATAGCGGCTCAATTATCCAGGCACACACCCTCTCGCAAAGCTTGCTTCACCGCTAATGCCCTCCTTTTTCCCCGTCAGGGTAAGGTCGTGAGCGCCATCTCTTTGCAAGGGGCTGTGACAGGTGGCGGCTAATTCAAATAAATAATTCCATACAGGTTACAAACTTTATTTTCAAATGACTTCAAATACAATGCATTTGCCTACTCATCGACCGTCCACCTACATGGACCATGGCTTTTCTCCTAACACGGCCCTCCTGATGGTAGCTGAGCTCTCTCAGCTGTATCAAGTGCATCATCTCTGCAACATCAGTTCGCGTTAATTATCTCGAGTACAACCACGACTAAATGAATGGTGTACAACAACAGAACACAGCCAACAACTTTAGGCACAGCTTCAAACATTGCAGTCAACAAAACAATTTATTAGGCACAGCTTCAAACAGCGCAGCCAACAAAACAATTTATTAGGCACAGCTTCAAACAGCACAGCCAACAAAACAATTTATTAGGCACAGCTTCAAACAGCGCAGCCAACAAAACAATTTATTAGGCACAGCTTCAAACAGCACAGCCAACAAAACAATTTATTAGGCACAGCTTCAAACAGCGCAGCCAACAATACAATTTATTAGGCACAGCTTCAAACAGCGCAGCCAACAAAACAATTTATTAGGCACAGCTTCAAACAGCGCAGCCAACAAAACAATTTATTAGGCACAGCTTCAAACAGCGCAGCCAATAAAACAATTAAACACAAACAGATTGTCTTACCCATCTGTATTAAGTTCATCGTCTATTTCTAACACATCCAATAGATCATCAACCTCCTGAGACAAAGACCATTCTTTAGGCCACAAACGGATCTGTTCTTTAGCAGCTTTAGTAGTTCGCCGACTACTCAGGCGTTTTAGCAAATACCGCTCATTTTCCAAAACTTTAATTACTTCAAAAGGCCCTTGAAACTCATACTTCAATTTACTTTTATGCATTTCGGAATCTCGATGGATGATAACAAAATCGCCAACATTTACGCTGATGTTATCTCGTCGTTTGCGGTTTATCTCACTCATGCGATTTTTGTCAACACGGTTGAGCAAATCGGTGGCCCGTTGTCTATCAATTTCCTTACTGCGTATAGGAGATAAATCTTTGGATAAGTCTCGTACCACTTCACGCACAATAGGTACAGCACTATTAATATCTAGTATCAGTTGTAATGGAGTATTTTGAGTAGCCTTATGCACAGTAGTATTCAAAACTAACTGAATTCGCCACAATTTACTCGACCATTCTGACTGAATTTCAGTTTCTATTCGAATTAGATTCATCACGGTTCGCATGTAACGTTCCGCCTGCCCGTTGGCACGATGTACATCCGGAGTAATGTAGTGGCATGTGATGCCCAGTTCAGCCATAAATTTCGGTAACTGAGAATTTTTGAAGTTTGTGCCAGCATCCATTACAATTGACTGTGGCGTCCCAAATAACGAAATTGTTTGCTTTATGCGTTCTTGCGTTTCGGTACTAGTAAGAGTCATCAATGGCAAAAGTAAGCAATACTTCGTAAAAGCATCCACAATGACCAATACATATTTGTACTTGTTGATTCCAGACGGAGTTAAAGGTCCCAAACAGTCCATATGCAACGTTGCAAACGGGATTGCCAACTTCTCGACTTGCTTGACGAATCCTTGCAAAGGCTTGACGAATCCTTGTACGAGTCTTCTTGACATTACAGAGAATGCAGTGTTTGACATAATTACTTACAAATGCAGTCATTTTCGGGAACCAGAAATGCTCCTGAATAGATGCTAATGTCTTTGATCCTCCGATGTGGCATTGCTCATCGTGGTAAATTCGTAACAGTCCTAAACGACTATATCGTGGAACATACCATCTTAACAAGACAGTGCCATCTGTTTTTGTCAATTTTCTTTGTAACAAGCCCTCATGCTCGACATATTGTTTCGAATCAAGCTGACCGTCTCGTAGCTTTTTCAGCATTGACTGAATTTCAGGATTCTGGGACTGTTCGATGTACAACCAATGATCTTCTTTAATTCGTCGCACTTGTGCCGGATTGCGACTTAAGAAATCCACATGCTGTAATGTACTGCCTTTTCGGTAAACAATTTCAAAATCGAAATCCTGCATATAGGCCCACCATCTTGCAACGCGTGGAACCAAATCTCTTTTTGTTGCAGTTGATTTCACCGCGTTGCAGTCTGTCACGAGTTTAAATCGAATTCCTAACAAATAAACACGAAAGTGCTTAAATGCGTTTACAACGGCCAGTGTTTCCAGTTCGTACGAATGGTAACGAGGTTCTGCTCCTACAGTGCGCTTACTAAAATATGCAACCACTCGCAATTGGGCATCATGTTTCTGAAAAAGTATAGCGCCATATCCAAGACTTGATGCGTCGGTATGTAGTTCAGTAGGAAGCGCATGGTCAAACACAGCAAGTAAAGGTTTGGACGTCAAACACGATAACACATACTCCCGAGCAATTTCTTGTTCTTCTTTCCACTGAAAAGGTTCAATTTTCTTCGTAAGTTTCGTAATGCAAGCTGTGTGAGCAGCAAAATTCGGAATAAACTTCCGAAAGTATCCTGCAAGTCCCATAAATTGCCGTATTTGCCGAACATTAGTGGGTATTGGGGCGTCCAAAAGTGCCTGAATTTTCACATTACTTGGGCGAATTCCTTCAGCCGAAATTTCACGTCCCAAATATTCAACCGAAGTTTTTAAGAAATGGCATTTATTAACATTCAGCGAGAACCCAGCTTCATTCAGAACCTGCAGTACCTTTTCTAATGCGTCAAGTCCTTCTTCTGGCGTTGGCGAAGGAATCAAAATATCGTCTAAATACACAACCGCTGTTTCATGCCGTAAATTGCCCAAGGCTTTGTTAATAGCTCTCTGGAAGACAGCTGGACCATTTGCCACCCCAAACGGCATACGTAGGTATTCAAAATGCCCGTCCGGCGTAATAAATGCAGTTTTTTGGACAGAATTTGAAGCAACGCGAATTTGGTGATAACCTGCCTTCATATCTAAGGATGTAAAATATTTACGCTTGCCTAGCCGATCGATTTGGTCAGCAATCAATGGCAACGGAAAACGATCCTTCACTGTATTCGCATTTAACTCGCGATAATCGACGCAAAGACGGTAAGTACCTTCTTTCTTCTTAACAAGCAATACGGGGCTTGCAAAGGGAGACTCACTCTCTTGAATAATGCCTTGATTCAAAAGTTCCTCAGTAATTCCTCGTAGTAAACCACGCTCAGAAATAGACAAACGATAGGGAGCTCGATGTACCACTTTGTCATGTAACAGTTTGATTTCGAGTTGGGCTGTTTTAACGCAATTCAGTTTTCCATTAATCAAACTGGGAAATTGATGTAGAATTTCGTACAGCTTCTTACGATATGGTTCGTTAACATCTATATTTTGAAAGTTAAAGTCTTTTACATTTCGAACATCCTGAACTTTAATAACCTTCGTACCAGTGTGGTTGGTAATCGCTGCAAGAGTCTTATCAACAAACAAATCACATCCGATAAGAATATCACAATCAAGAGCATCATTGGGAATAAAATGTAATCGTAATTTAACTTCAATGTCTGATATTTGAACAACAGCATCTACGGCCAGTGTTGAAACAATCGTATTAGTTGCAATTCCTTTTAATTCGGAAAAACACGACAAAATTTTATCAGCGAAGAGGTACTTATGTTTATCAGCAATCAAAGAAACATCTGCACCGGTGTCAACAATAGCCTCATAGGTGTGACCGTCAACAGTGACTTCAACATGCGAATTTGTGTTATTGGTCTTACAAAATTGTACGCGTTTGCGTTTCTCGATAGTTTCTTTTAAAAAGCAAGAATCTACATGATGGCCTGGCTTAGCGCAAAATGAACAAACACTAGTCTTGCTAGATTCTGGTGATCGCTCATCAAATGATTTAATTTTACTTGACAGGCAATCTTTTCGTTTGTGACCCTGCTTTCCACAAGAAAAACATTTGAGAGTACCTCTTCTAGAAAAGCTACCATCCTCATTAATCCGACTGCGTTTTGGTGCATTGTTTTCTACGTCATCGCGGTGAAAAGATTTGGCATTAACATTTTTAACGAACGAGCTGAGAAAAGTTAACAATTCAGGAATAGTTTTACATTCTCGATTGATAACAGCGGTTTGGACATCACGCTCTTTAATTCCATAACAAATAATTTCAATTAAATCGGCTTCTTTCCATTCTACACGCAAGTTTCTAAGCAAACTTAACTTATCATGCACGTACATCTCATACGTATTAACATGCGAGCTATTAAGCATCGCGGCATCAGCAAATAGTTTGCCCAAATTTCGCTTAGCAGGAAATGCTTCGCAAAAATCTAATTTAAATCTATTCCACTCACGTGTATCAGGTGACCATTTCTCGAACCATCGCTTTGCAGAACCAACCAAGTATCTACCCATTCTAACCAGTACTTGTAAATCCGTCCAACCAAATTCACATTTTATGCGTTCTACTTCGGTTGTCCATTTAACAGAATCGTCGGTTTCTGGTCGATAAATAGGTAAATCCACTTGATCCGGTAGCATTCGTTGTGGTTGATGATTAAGGGCCGTTATCAATTGCTGTAGAACGCCGGCCATGTTAGTTGCGTCAGCCGATGATGTTGAGGCGTGTCCACTCGTTTCACTGTTATTAGGATCATTTTCAGACATTTTTCTTACTGATTCGATTGATTTTTGTGAGCAATAGTGAATCCCACTTCTGATATTAGCAAAAATCGCAGAAACTACGGTGATTTTGATTGATTTAACAATAGCGGCTCAATTATCCAGGCACACACCTTCTCGCAAAGCTTGCTTCACCGCTAATGCCCTCCTTTTTCCCCGTCAGGGTAAGGTCGTGAGCGCCATCTCTTTGCAAGGGGCTGTGACAGGTGGCGGCTAATTCAAATAAATAATTCCATACAGGTTACAAACTTTATTTTCAAATGACTTCAAATACAATGCATTTGCCTACTCATCGACCGTCCACCTACATGGACCATGGCTTTTCTCCTAACAATATATACATGTTTGAAATATTCTAGTCAAAATATCCCAGTGGTAATAACACCTGCAAAAAGTTACAATAATTAAAAAAATGTTAGAGACACATTTAATTATACTTTACCTTTTATAGTTTTCCAATGTTGGTTAAAGCACATAATTTTTCCATAATCACTTTCTTGTTCAAAACTTCTATGAACATTTTTTCCTTGTAGTTTTTATTACAGTCTTCCACAGCGGCATCAGTGAAAACAACATTATACCTTTTCGGCAACCATACGCAATATTCTCCCAAGTCAGCAAGAATGGCTCTTCCTACTGATGTTTGCACAACTTCTAAATTATAAATAATAAATTTGGTGTCAATCTCCAAATTCACCATTTTTTTGATTTCCATTGCATTAGATATATCGCCTAATGTTTTAAAGTCTATGTTGCTATATAATACAGAAATTATAATCTATAATATTACCATAAATGTTATAAATATTAATACTTACAATAGAATGATGCACAGTGGACAAGATGCACTTTTATTCTGAACTAGAGAAATTTTATGGTGGTAAGTATTTGTGTTTTATTTGAGGTTAAGGTTTGACTTTCAATTCTAAAAACGTATTTGTAAAGACTAATGTTTACATTTGTACTGAAAATTAGTATTGTAATTTGCTGACCAAAGGACTATAGGTATTTTCATTTACTTTTCAGACAAGAAAAATGCTCAAAAGAAACCGTGGTGTTCCGAACGAGTGGAAAATGTTATACAAATATTATTTGAAGCAAGATCAGCACTCCAAAATTCGAAAAGAAGAACAAATGAGCAACATTATTTTGGAAAGCAATATGATATAATTGAGATAGGTGGAATAAAAAAGATTATTAAAAAAAGATTGACTGACAACGATCCAATAATATTTGTTGTGCCTTTTGAAGATTATTATTCAAAACTTATGGAATGCCATGTATCTACGGGCCATGGAGGCAGAGATAAAACGAATGCTTCATTAAAAACAAAATACTCGATTCCGCGTACAGTTATTTAAATATTTAATTGTATTTAAATTATACAATCACCACTTTGACAAAAAAAATGGATTTAAGAAGAAGAAAAATTCAAAGTTCTACTAAATGGTAATACTGGCAGACTAGTTTCCACTATCTAAATTTAAATTACTATCTACTTTTTTTTTCTTCTTCTTAACGAATACTACTATTTGAGAAAGGACCTATTAAACAAGTTTAAACTGAATTTGCTTCAAAAATATTATGTTTATTTTCAAATAAAAATATAAAAACTTTTAATATACAAATTAGAATAACTAAACATTTAAAGGAATAATAAAAAAAAAAACAAAATTTAAAATTACTTATTGCAACATGGAGCGGTAAAGTGGCATCTACTGTGGCATTTTCTTTGAGCCTTAAAGCAGAGGCACCTGTTTGTACGACATTGAGTTTTACTCGGTTTACAAAGGCATTTCTTCACACCTTGCCCTCCAAACTTTGACACTTTAGAAACAGCTTCTCTTAATGAGATGACATTTTCTGGAATGGCCATTGCATTGGAATTTTGAGCAGCAACTAAATTAATTTCGTCCCGTGAAAACCATCGGTTAAGGCGGCCATTTTCAGTTCCTATCTGATAAACTCCGTTTCGTGAATCGACAATAATTCCCAATACATTCTTTGGGTCAAGTGGGCCTCTATCAAAATGTGGAACTGCTACAGAGACATGCTCTCCCACTTGTATATCTTTGAATTTCTTTTTGGTTGTCTGAATCATTTTTTCAGCAGCACGTTTTTGACCAATAGTGCATTTTAATCTCTCAGTTGTTGTTACTTTTTCTCTGCAATAGAGATTGCACATCCATCCAGTTTCATTTATTACACCGTCAGTAGAATTTGACAAAACGGAACAAAATTGACATACAATTTCATTGCAAGTCAAAGTTTGGTTATTGTCCGATTTGCCCGCAATTTCGATCACAATCGGAATATCATCAAGACTATTAAGTTCTTGTATTCCGCCGTTTTCCATGCCACTGTTGTCAATAGTGTCATTGTCATCTTCGTCTAGCTGAAGATTTGCTTCGATTTCAATATTATGGACAATAGGAATATCATCAAGGCTAGATATTTCGTCTATTCTGATATTTTCTACAACACTATTATCAATATCAACATTTTGATTGTCTATGTCATTGTTGTTAACTAAATCATTCTTCTGCAGCATGTCCTCCAATTCTTCTTCTGTTGAAATATTATCAACTGTTTCATTTGGTAAATTACAGGAGTAAAGGCCAACTTGAAAATCGGCACCAAAAAG
Source organism: Cryptophagus acutangulus (assembly GCA_963556235.1). Classification (NCBI taxonomy): domain Eukaryota; kingdom Metazoa; phylum Arthropoda; class Insecta; order Coleoptera; family Cryptophagidae; genus Cryptophagus; species Cryptophagus acutangulus. The sequence continues at coordinate 197,824 of OY744572.1, read as the reverse complement.
AGCCTTATATGGAGATCGTCCTATAGTCCTATGAAATGACGAATTTTTATGCCATTGGACAAAGTAGCAACCAAGCGACCAATTTTGAGAATTATTGTCCTGAAGCCAAACTCGCAGCATGTTTTCCACATCTTGATTGCTTCTTTCAACGCTTCCCTGACTTTGAGGGTGACGTGGGCGACCATTTATTATTTTGCAAGCGGGCCATTTTGACGTCATATCCCGAATAATGTAGTTAACAAATTCGCGGCCATTGTCGCTTTGCAAGATTTTTGGAGCACCAAATTCCAAGAATATTTTTAATAGCTCGTACGCAACATCTTCCGCACGCTTTGTCTTCAGTGGCCTCAAGTGAACAAATTTAGTTAAGTGGTCCTGATAATTCATTAACCATTTAAATTCCCCATCTGGAGTTGATTGAAAATCAATGAGATCAACTTGACCGCGATGGTTCCAATCTTTGGATAAAATAGGTTTTATTACTAGCCCTTTTAGAATTTGACCTCTTTTTTCGGCGCAGCGCGTACAACATTTGAGAAATATTTCAATAACTGTACGCGGAATCGAGTATTTTGTTTTTAATGAAGCATTCATTTTATCTCTGCCTCCATGGCCCGTAGATACATGGCATTCCATAAGTTTTGAATAATAATCTTCAAAAGGCACAACAAATATTATTGGATCGTTGTCAGTCAATCTTTTTTTAATAATCTTTTTTATTCCACCTATCTCAATTATATCATATTGCTTTCCAAAATAATGTTGCTCATTTGTTCTTCTTTTCGAATTTTGGAGTGCTGATCTTGCTTCAAATAATATTTGTAAAACATTTGCCACTCGTTCGGAAGACCACGGTTTCTTTTGAGCATTTTTCTTGTCTGAAAAGTAAATGAAAATACCTATAGTCCTTTGGTCAGCAAATTACAATACTAATTTTCAGTACAAATGTAAACATTAATCTTTACAAATACGTTTTTAGAATTGAAAGTCAAACCTTAACCTCAAATAAAACACAAATACTTACCACCATAAAAATTCTCTAGTTCAGAATAAAAGTGCATCTTGTCCACTCCATTACTGCTTTCATCCATAATATTAACTTTAGTTTTAGATAAACGTAATAAAAAAAACTGACACATATCATACAACTCTGTTCACAACAATAACGAAACAATCTGGCGAACAATACGTTAGCCAGAATGTAAAACGAGAAATGATTTAATACACTTGACAATTTGGCTATGAGCGGTTCGTCGATTTATAAAACGTCTAGCCCTTTTATTAAATGACTAGCCAGATTGTCAAACTAAGCTAAGTCAACGAAGATTTGACAATCTGGCCGCGTTTTATAAAACGACTAGACGTTTTATAAAACGGAGGATTTTGGATTCCGGCTGCGACATATATATAATATATACAAGTGCGCCCCATACATTTTTAAAATTTAATCCAACATCAGCAAAATAAATATACAATACGATAAATTCAGCATAAGCATATTAATCACTCAAATATCATTAAATTCTGAGATTTTACTTTTATACAAATGTAGCAAAATAAATCTGATATATGGAAAAAAACTATTTTAAATTTGACACAAACGCAATTTTACTGATTTGCGCTATTGCAAAATTTCTTGAAAGCGTTCTTCAAAAATTCTCTGACGATGATTTAACAGATTTTATACGCTTCTCAACATTTCTAATTCGATTTTCAAATCTTGCTCCATCTCTTGCATACTCCATCCATGGTCCTTTTCGAGCTGCTCGATAAGCAAACGACCAATGAATCATCGGATATATTTTATTTTGATCTTCTTCAAAATGAACGAACGTTATTCACTTTAGAGTTAATTATTCACTTTAGATATTTACAACTCACTATTATTACTGATAAGATTTTTTTTGTTTTATTATATTTCAAACTTTAAATTGTACATAGAATTATTCCAGTAGCTGGTAATATAATACTCATTAGGTGGACATTGTTTTACATCTTGTAACATCTTTTATGTAGATAACACAAAATCGTATTAATCACGTAGTACTTGCAGCAAAAATTTTCTGTGTTAGTTAGATTTTTGCTCTAAAGTACAATGGCTGAGTTTAACAACGTTCCGATTGTTCAGGTTGATAATGATGATTCGGATACATCAAGTAATTTATCCGATATCGTTCATCCGAACGATTTAATGATGTGGGATAGTGAAAGTGACGATGATATAGTGAATCCAGCAAGTGATTTGGATTCTGATTACATCAGTATCAGCTCTACTGATGAGGTGAACGAGGTGATAATTCAACATGAAGCTTTTGTGTATGCACCGGTACAACATGTATGTGTCATCGAATCGTATGTGTGGATCCATGGAAGGGGATACTGCATACACTGCTGGAGGGCCAATTATTTAAACCAACAATTTTCGTTTAGATCCAGACATCTGATTTGTCATGATTTGCCCTATTATGAAAACCACGAAATGCGGAGCTGCACCCGATGTGATGGTGCGCTCTACTTATACATGTTTCCATCCGCTTGCGTGCATTGTCATGCAAGTTAGGTAATAACATATAAATTTTTACCTAAAGTAAAAGAAAACACAAGAGCTATATTAAATAATTTATTTAAAACATATATTTAAACAACAAATATTGCTGGAACTATTATATAAATTACATTTATTTTTAGATGGTGCTTGTCCATCAAGTTGGTCTATATCCTGTGGCTGATTGTGATCATTGCAGGGTAGACATAGCTGTAGATCCTTATCTTGTTAATATTCTTCCGGCAAAGTATTCCAAGCTTGTTGCAACTCCAGTGGTTGAACAATTTTTTTCAAATAAACTAATGGTATGTATATCAAATCCGATTTATCAAATTGATCTAAACTTTTCTTCATTTCTAGATGCTTCACAATCAACTCACCTACTTTTTCCACAATATCTTTATCGGACAACATTTTCCAATAGACTATTCAATATCTTAGTTTTGTGCGGTGTTTTGTAATAAATTGATTTCAAGCAGTCAATTAAAATCGGTTTCTATTTCCTTATCAAAGTATTTTAAACACTCCAACATGCAATACGATTGTATAGAACTTGACACCTTACACAAAGACCGTATCAGGTCATTGTAATTTCCAAGGCTGTTGTATTCATATAGAATATTTACAGCTGTTACCAGTAAATTATTGTAATAGTTTACAAATTTTATATTTTTTAGCAACACTAATCTTGAACCAATAACTTCATTTAACGCTATAATTTCTTTAATAACAACATGATCAATATACATTGGACAGATATAATCACTTTTTATTTTAAGCATCTTTATTTCCATAAAATCCGAAGTTTCCAATTTGCATATGTTTGATATTGAATTAAAGTGATTTAACACTGCTACATCACCATTCACAAAATATCCAATCAGAGTTTTCATAAATTCATTCCAATCCAAAGCATTAAACGTAACACGTTCTTCTTTCCTCCTTGAGTTAATAAATTTTACTGCAGGTTCAAATCCCATAGAATAGCACAATCCAACCGAAATTTCACATATTTTAGAATTGTTTAACGTATAATTAGTTTCATAAATCAATCGTTTTTCGTTATGAATATTATTTTGATGATTTGAAAATGCATCATCAATAAAATGTAAATAAGGCGTTACCTCATTCATTTTCAAACTACTTTGCAATACTAACGCAAATATTTCAATATATATCCAATAGCTATGTATTATAATTAAACGATTAAACGAACTTACCTAAGTGAAGTTCGATCGTAATTATACGACCTGTCTCGTCCGAAGAGATCAATTACTAGTAGTAGCGCCAGTGTCAGGCGCATCGAACTCATTATTTTACAAAATTAACAAATTCATATTTAGGGTATTATTGGGTAGGGAGGGATTGATCTCTTCGGACGAGACAGGTCGTATAATTACGATCGAACTTCACTTAGGTAAGTTCGTTTAATCGTTTAATTATACTTCCCTGTCTCGTCCTCAAGATCAATTACTAGTAGTTGTTTACAAATTGCAAGATCAATTTGTTTATATGACAATATCGGTTTTCAACCTTATGTATTAAAGCACATTTTTTATTATTTATTTATTTATTTATTTATTTTTGTAGGAAGTGACATGAATTTTAAATAACATATAATTATTGTATTGAATCGCACACCACCTTAGCAAAAGATTCTTCATGAGCTATTGGTCTATTGTAGAAGTGAGCAATGGCAGCGGAGGAACTTGACCACCCTGCAGCCTTTCTTATTGTTTCAATGTTTAGGCCCTTTCTGGCTGCCGCAGAGGTGGAGGCATGTCTTGTGCTGTGAGAAGAATAAATGCTGGTATCAATCCCGCTTACTTCCATAGTTGCTTTAACCCATCTGCTTAGGGTTTGTGCAGTAGCAGCGTGATGAGGTTTTTTATATGTAAGAAAGAGGAAATCCTGTCCTTCGTCTCGAATAGTTTCGGTTATTTTTAAGTAGGCCTTTAAGGTAGACATGGCACATAGGGGCTTTTGGTCTGTAAACTTCCGTAGTAAAATCCGTAGTAAAGGTTGGACTCGGCCTAGTCCGGAAGTTTTGATTCGATCAGTTATTCTTATTTTAGCCTCTGATTGAGCGAAAGTAATGTTAGATATACGAACTTTTGAAATTGTCTGGATTCTCTCTGCTGTGATCAGTGTAAGAAGAGTAACTAATTTTTTCGAAAGCTGTTCCAAGGAGAGAGATTTAAGAGGATGTAGAGTGCTTAAGTGTTTAAGAACTATTTCGGGATCCCAAGTGTAATCGTACTTAGGCTTTTGAGGTTTCTTCATTGCGGCTCCTTTACAAAATCTCTTAATGATAGGATCGGAACCAATTTCTATCTCCGAGAATAGTGAGATAGCGGAACGGTACGTGTTAAGCGTGCTATACGTGTTACTATGATCGTACACTTCCGCGAGAAATTCCATAACCGAGGCCATTGAAGGCTTGTATGGCGAGAAGGATTTTTTGTTGCAGAAGGTCCACCAATCAGCTAGTGGCTTGTTATATTGTTTTCAAGTTGCTTCTGATAATGACGATATGATAAGCTTTAGTGCCTGTCGAGGAACTCCTCTCCTTGTAAATGCTTCGCCGACAGCCTCCCTGCTGCCAGGGTAATGGATTTCCATTGGGGATGGTATCTCCTAAAAGGTGAAGATAAGAGTTGTTTATCTGGTTCAAATAAGAACCAGATAAACTCATGATAAACTCATTCGATGTTTGCTTCAATTTTTCAACACCAAAGGGCCTAAATTGCGCCATTGTTCTTTAACAAATGACTCATAACTTTTGTAGCATTTATTTTCTCTACATTTTGAGAACGTACAAATAATGAACATCAATAGATTTAAAAAAAAATAATTTTGTTCTATCACGGTAAAATGAGCGGTTTTCAAAAGAAAGCTGTTTTGAATGGATATAGTACCATAATTTGCATATCAAATAAAGAAGAATTAATCCAATATTTTTAAATTTCAGAAAAACTGCTATGGACCTTGTGGCATTCATATTATATATGTGATCAGGCCCTGAATTTTTCACTCATAATTTTCGAACACTTTATATATTGTATATACAAATCTTTAAAGTCATCGATGAGTTCTGGTAAATTCCAATCATTCAATAATTCTTCGATTGAATCATACATTTTAATTAGGCGGTTATGGAAAACAACGACACTTTTCACTTTTCTCTATATGCTATAAACGTGCGTATACAATAGACACATAAGCTTAATTGAACAAGTCCAAGCACGCTCGCGGGTTTTAGAAGGGGTAAAAAAACAACCATTGAATCAAATACATCATATATTTGAATTTACTATTGATCAGGGTTTAAAAATATAATATGTTTAGTTTAATATTATTGAAAGTTAAATTAATATTTTGTTTGTTTTGAATTGACGCATTGTGTAAGGTAGTTTTAAAGTTTTAAAAGTTAGTTTAAAGTTACTAAGTATTTAAAATGAACATCTACTAAAATTGTTTTGATACAATTTGTATATTCACAATGACAACTTGATGGCATTATACGAATTATTTATTTTCTTTAAATTTAATATATATTTTTAAATTGAGTATATATTTTAAAAAAACAATATGTTTGGTGTGAATATATGGCACATTTTGTATCAAATATTTATTGTTGATTTAACCATATTTTTATTTAATTTAAACATATATTTTTAAAGATATTTATATTCTTTCATTAAAAATACGTTTTTATCTGTGTAATGATCTATTGACAATTCCTTCGATTCTCGCCTAGGGATATGTCGCTTCCCCAGTTGTATCACTTTTTAATAAGGTAACCAACGATACACTTCTGTGTTCCGCCCGCCACACACTCCCCTTTTGCATTCGAGCCCCGCAGGGTTGAATCCAGCACAATGATAAGATTTATTGGGTGCCACCCGAAGAACTAGGAGGCTTCTTCCTAGGTGTTTTTCTCTTTCGGATTGATACGATGGGCTCCGGATCTGGAGTCGAGTCTTCGACCAACTTACACAATGAAGAAACGTAGTACGTTCCCAGAGGGACCCTCGGAGTGTTGAGGCACACTACTTGATACGTCGTCGATGAGGTGCGAACTTCGCACTAAAACCCAGCGACGCTTTGCTTAAGGCATGCACAAGAACGAGCACTTTATCACCTGACTGGTAATGTTCCGATATCCGACTATGACGGTCAGCCCTGACCTTGGATGAGTCCTGGCGAAGTTCAGCATTTCCTAAGCGCGCGATAAATTTTTGGTTATACCCAGGAAAATCGGATATAATTGTTTTTGAGTTCTTTACGTGGTAGCAGAAGAGTCCATCTTGCCAACCGTCCACTCGGTGTTTTCATGTACATCAACCACCATGGAGAAATGCTCTAATTCTGTAAAAGCTAGCATCAGCCCGAAGCGTATAAGGTTCGTCAGGATCAGCTTTACGCAAAATGGGCCCGGTGGATAGCAATTTATTGACATTGTCGAAAGCGGATTGTTTGGACTCACCCCAGATCCAAGGCACAGGTGGGATTCGTTAGAGGTTTAAGGTCACGAAATCGCCTTGCAAAGTTATGCGTGAAACGTTGCTTGGCAGCTTAGGGTATTTAACGCGGAAAAGCAGTTTCAGACGTTATTAATTACCCTAGAAAATATCTAATGGTAGATTTAGAGAGAGAACAGATGAAGCAACAAATGGACGATTTTTTTTTTTTTATCTTCTTCCGCTAATTGGCTAGCGTGGGGTTAATATTTGAGCGAGGTTTTGTTGTTCATATTTCACTTATTTAATGGCTATTCGAACAAATCTTCGTCAAAACCTAAGTATTTTTTTTCTCTAATTTTTGGTAGCATTGGAAATTTTCTAGGAGTTATAACAAGGCCGCAAACTGCTTTACCAGTTTTTGAGAATTTTCCTCACCTCTCAATCTTTAGTAATGTTCTCGGCTAAAATACGTAGCAAATAAGTCAGATCTTGGTCCATCTATTCTTTAACAGATGTCGCAAAATTTGCAGTGAATTTAGATATGCAAAACCATATTTATTATTGTAAATAATCAAGTTTTAATAAATTGGCGTCTGTGAATTTTTGCAGATACATTTTTAAGCGCCTGGCCGCTCGTGCTCTGAACCGTAGAGAACAGTACCTTATTGCCAAAGCAATATTTTTCCTTTACACCGTTCTACTTCCATTATTGTTAATTTAATTAAAAAATACACAATAATACCAGTTTAAGATTGAAGTTTCAGGATTCCAAATCATTTTTTATTTTTTTATTACCGTCAATCAGTAGTTTTTAATACATTTTATTCAGAGCAACTTACAGTGATCTTTTAAGGTTGATTTTTCTTTGTTTTTACACAGCCGGGATTGTGTTACGGTTCACTGTTAGTTTTTATTTCTTCTTTATTTCTTTCTTTATAGAAATAAATAAATAAACAAACGGCTTATTGGCAATTTTTCTTTGTAATACTAATTAATATAGATTTATAAACTATGAATATATACTGAAGTTTTATTTTAATAAATGAGTAACTCGATATATAAATTAATTGTTATCTGAATCGGAACATGTATATTATCGAAATAGTACCGAGTTTTTAATTTCTTAGAATAAAATGGAAATTTTAATCTAAGAATATTAAGTATTATTAATCAATATTATGAAAAAATTGCAAAAAATGCGTTTGTTTATTTCTAAAATGTGCAACAGTGAACAACGAACACGCAGGGCCTCAAAGTCCCTGTGGGCCTTTTAAACAAAAGGCTGAAATTTTCAGAAATGAAAGCTTATGACCCAAATATAATACGTCTCACTTCGCCAAGCAATCGTCCTGAGCTAAAAAGCACTAATTAAAATTTTTTTTGAATGAGGTAATAGGTCATTGCATCTGTGACCATTTAGCCAAACAAAGATAGACAATTGCGTGGGCAGTATAGTAGTAATGCGCATGCGCTTGCAGTTTAGAACGCCTTCGAAATGAATAAATAAATAATCAATATTTTTGTCCTTATATTTTTTCCTATAATCGCATATCCGCGATCGATAATTGAGCGATAATGCGCATGCGTTAGAAATGTTCTATATATTCAAATGTTTGAACCCACGTAAAATTCATCAAATTTTCTTGCTTTTTGTAGAATATATCGAATTCTAGGTTATAACTCAAAAATGTTTTTTGGTTAAGTTGTTTCCCTATTATTTGTGATTCATACAGTACAGTACCATTATTAATTTTTTGTCATTCCTAATAAACAAGAAATAAAAATAAATGTAAGTTGGTGTAGAAATGCCAAAATCTAGCTCTCGCTGCTTCATGATACAAGCTCGGAGAGTGAATAAGAGTCATCTTTCAAAGTAAGGAAGCAAAAATATAAGATATGTTCATTCTGCCAAAATTCATCATGAGTTTTAACCCAAAGTTCAGATAAAAAAGTTATACTTTTATAGAAATAGTTATACTTTTCTGGCACCAAAACCAAGTTTCATGATTCTAAAGTCGAGAAAAAACATTTTTTTGGGATGTAAAGAAACATTTGAAATAAGATTTTGCTTTTCATCTGAAAGTGCAGACAGTAATCACAATTTGAGGTCCTTGGTTGTGTGAACTGTAGTGAATTATAGTCGCACTTTGGCAGACATACGTTCTTGATGCTAGATATACCTGTAATGCGCTACTACTACAGCGTACCAATAGAAAAGTACGTCTAGCGCATTTGATACAATAGGTCAGAACATAGTTGGCTTGTCTTTATTAGTGCAACAGTGTTCTAATACAACAATTGTTTATTCGATCTGTACTTGGCTAATGACCGTTTGCTAAATCATAATGGTTTTTAAAAAAAAGGCATCTAGAGCCGCAACAGATCGAGAGAGGAAAGCATTCGATAAATACAGGAGCGTAAGAGAAATTTCTGAAGATGTCTTGAGGGGCTTGGTAAATAGTGTTGTGACAAATAAACATCAAGAAACCCAATTAGAGATTCGAAAAATAGTTCGACATCAAAAAGAGTGAGTTTATAATAATTTATTTATGTAAGGAATGTTACTGTGATTTTTAATTTTTACTGCAATTGTTTCGATACTAGAGCGAGGGGGGGGGGGGTGATGCTAGCTTTATTTTTACTTTTCTCGTAGATCGTAGAGGAAGTATTGTATTCGTGAATTTTTGTTTTCCAAATTTCATTTTTTTCTACTTTGATCTGACTGACTTTGATCAAATGTCGAACATATGTTTTGTGTATACCCCAAGTAGTGAATGCTTTTAAAAAATCTGGAGTTTTTTCAAGGGTTGATTCTTTATTAAGGGTTGAAGGGTCAAAAAGTTGTAAAAATGAATAATTTGTAACGTGAATACCTGCCAGTTATCTTAGTAATATTTACATAAAGAGTGACTAAAAGTAATTTTTGTTCCTTACCACACACCCCTCACCCCCAATTATACCGTTTGAGTCATATAGTTCGGATTTTCTTCATATTTTCTTTCTACTATATTGTAAGGTAAATCATAGCTAAGTAATGGAAAATAATAGAATTAATTGATACTAATCAATTATAATAGGAAATAGAGTATTGTGTTACATTACTTAGCTATCTAAGCAATTCTATAGTTCGATGCACTTAAAACGATGATTAGTATTATTGGCAATAGCTAAAACTGAACTGTAAGCAGTTTAGAACACCTTCGATTAAAAGGGTATATTTTATAGTCAGTCTAATTAAGAACCTCAAATCGAGGAGACGTCCCGATTCGAGATTGCACATGAGTGCAGAAGTTAAATAAAGTTAAGTCGGAAAAAGGGAACTTTGAGTATTATTTAATACCCCAAATCCTGTGATATTACATGGCGATCTTGCCAGGATTAACCCAAGTGTTGTGAAGTTTTTTTTTTATCTCAATATGGGGAGCCAACTTTCAAAAAAAAAGGAAATTATTATCGCCCAAGCAGGGAACAGTGGAGGACAATCAAACAAAATAAACGATGCGGGAAACGAAAGTGAGAAGTGGTCAGTTCGAGAATTTGCAGAAGTTGCCCTATTAGTTGCGGCAGTGTTGGTGTTAATCTATTTTGTCTACAACAAATGCAAGAAAAACTGGGAACGAAAAATTAGAAGGGAAATTGCACGTTCTACAGAAAAATTATAAAGAAGCTGCCAATCGTCACCATAGCCTAACATCGCTCCAGAAAATGGTCTCCAGCATCTTCATCGTGGAAGGACATCAACGTGTCATCATCATCACCTCTGTCAAACATATGAAAAAATGAGATGCCCTCGCCAGCAGCTTCAGGTTTCAGCGACTTGGTGGATGAAATTAAAGGGTATTATAAAAACTTAATTAAAGACAACAGTGAGCGACGACAAAATATCGAGGTTACGCAACGTAAGTTAGAAAATCTAAATACATTTATATCTGATTGTAATAAATTAAAAGAATTGTTTAATAAAAGTGGAGCTCATTCAGCGGAAGTTATCGCGGAGGTTAAGTCAATTATCGAAAATTTTGATAAATATGCAGAAGAAATAGAAAGCATTCTAAATAGTAGATTACGCGAAATAGAAAACAAAACAAAAATTGCTTTAACCTCTAGTAATAATCCGAATAATAGCACAATGTCTGAAACATTTAATTTAAGAACGGCGGCTATGTCGCTGCCGCTTATGAATGGTACTACAGAGACCACAAAACAGTTAATTGATGCAATAGAAATGTACGATTCATTACTCGATGTTGAAGGAAAAAAAACTTTGACAAAATATGTCCTAAAAACGCGCTTGTCACAAGTTGCGAAAATTCGGCTACAGTCCACATATGTCTCAAACGCAGAGTTAATCTTAGATTTAAACAAGCATTTTATACCAAAAAGGTCGGTAACGCAGTTATCGACCCAATTAATTAATAGTAGGCAGGGTAATAAAACGATTGACGAATATAGTCAATTAATTGAGAGTTTAATGACGGATCTAACAATCGCACAGGCAGGGGGTAGAAATGGGGCTTTAGAAATTTTGCGCGAAACTAACGAAAAATTGGCAATTAACGGATTTGCAAACGGGTTAAGAAATGCAGAATTTCGAACTATTGTTAAAGCCGGGCGGTTCGAAAAACTTAGAGATGCTATTGATGGGACTAAAGAGGCTTCAGTTCTTGACTATGACTCCACATCAGCTCCGGTCCTTCATTTACAGGGAAGAAATTCTTTTCAAAGAGGTCGTAGCTATTCAAACCCACAAAATGACAGAGGAAGCCGAAATAGTGGAGCCTTTAACAGACGGCCAAATAACGAAAGGCAATCAAACTATTACAATAGCTATAACAATTCTCAACGGGAAAACACGCAACAAAATCGCGGTCATTTTCGGGGTAATCAACGCCAGAATTTCAATAACCGCGATTATAATAACAGCTACCGAAATAATAGTAATCCCCGATATACTAACTCCCGTTTTAATCAAAATTACCAAAGTAATAATCCACGCGCTCAGTTCAATAGACAGCAAAATGTGTTTATGAATAAAATTGAAGAAACTGGATACCCAACGGAAAATGCAGGGAACGAATCACCAACTTCGGGTGAAACGTTTTTTCGTGCCCAATAACAATATACAAAAAAAGGAGGAAGTAGAAGTTTTGAATTTAAACGGTCTAAATTTTATTCGTATCTGTTATAACCATAATAGTCCTAGCGGTACACAAAAAAAAACTGCAAATTGACTTACAAGCATGAAAATTGGTACACATGTTCTTTAGACTATTTTAAGCGATTTGGCCCGCAGCAGCTTTGTGCTGCCCCCCCTCAATCACCCCGGGGGAGGGGGAGCTTATTTTTTATAATTATTTTTTATATGGCTGAAAATATGTTATTTATGCAAATAATGATTCGATTCCATAAAAAAATGATAAAAGGAACTCACTAGCGAGGTCCTGGGTCTGACTTGACGAGACCTTGGACCTTTTATACCGCCATTTTGATTTTTTATCCGCTTTTGAAGTATGGCATGTGGGGTATCGATTTTGGTGGATTATTGCAAAATTAATTCAAAGAAATTAGTAAAAAACTTGTTCTATAGCTTTTTGCCAATTTATACCTTCCTCCCCCCCCCTTTTCAGGAGTGGGGAGAGAAAAAAAACTGCAAATTGACTTACAAGCATGAAAATTGGTACACATGTTCTTTAGACTATTTTAAGCGATTTGGCCCGCAGCAGATTCCTGCTGCCCCCCCTCAAATGCCCCGGGGAGGGGGAGATTATTTTTTTACAATAATTTTTTATATGGTTAAAAATATATTATTTAGGTAAATAATGAGAGGATCCCATAAAAAAATGATCTAAGAAACTCAATTATGGTGCCGTGGGTCTCACTTGACGAGAACTTGGATCTTTTATGCCACCATTTTGATTTTTTTTTCGATTTTTTAAGTATGGTATGTGGGGTATCGATTTCAGTGGATTATTGGCCAATAGAATCAAAAAAACTCATAAAGAACTTGTTTTTTAACTTTTAACGAACTTACACGCCCCCTTCCCTCTTCAGGAGTGGGAGAAGAGGTACTACATTTTTATAATTTTTTTTTCTTGGAATTGTCGCTTATACGCTACTAAATGTCGATTTTATGAGAAAATGATTAATGAAGCTTATATATGAGGCCTTAAAACTGACTTGACGTGATCTTAGACCTTTTGTACCGCCATTTTGATTTTTTATCGATTTTTAAGCATGCCATGTGGGGTATCGATTTCGGTCGATTATTTCCCAATGAAATCAAAATATCTCATAAAGAACTGGTTTATATATATATATTATATATTTTATTCATCTGTTTCCTCATGTTGAGCTAATTCATTCAAATTCTTGCTGAAATAAAAAGTCAATGTTAATTTTGAAAGTAATATTAATTTTAGCAATTCACCTTTTATTAGTGCAATCACCCATGCATTTTTTGCATGAGGGAGTACATGGCAGTTTATTTCGTCTGCAGATGCACGTACGCTTCTCGCAGTTTGTAGTGCACCCACACCTCGAAAGTTCAGTGCAGACATTCCAAAAACTAGCTTTTTTGGACCAACATGGCTTCCACTCATTATCACACAGATTCCATCCCCAGTGTTGAGGTGACGTCAATGTCTGATCCAATTGATCAGCTTTACCCCACAATTGTCCCGCTTGATAAGCCGCTCGTTTACAATGTTCCTTCAGAGCACTTTGTGTTGGAGGAATTGATGTGAGTACTCTATTACCACTGCAAAAGAGTACCTGCCGTGCTTGGTCTAGATTTGTAAGCGTCTTATCTGAGGTGAATAAGGACACTATGTACTTTTCCAGTTTTTCAAATATACGTTCATCTATTTCGAGAAAAGCTGGCGTGAACTCATGTGTCCAAGCAGACCAGGCTCTACGTTTACCACGAGAAGCAAAAAAGGAGACGGAAAAACAAACCAATTGTTTTTCTTTCGATTGTGACACTACCAGACGACAAAGTTGAGACGTAACCTCCATTACCCTGTTCGATGACACACAAATACCCCGTTTATGCAGTTCATCAATGCTCGATTTGTCTCGACTTTTACCATACAAGGATAATCCCAAGTACAATGGAAACGGAGGCTCTCTATCTTTTTTATTTCTAATAATGTCTCCTTTCGGCTCTGATTCGCAAAAATTAAAAACTAAAAGTTGGCAAATTGTAATTGCAGGTTGAGTCGCTCTACATTGAGTGTTCACAGATGATCCATATAGCAAAGTATTAACCACTGCGAGCAAAGGAGCAGGTATTGAAGATACCTCACAATTTTCAGAAAAACTTCCATCAAATGAGATCTTCGTTTCATGAATGGATTTTCTAACTTTCTTCAGGAAATAATGACCATGAAGAGCATTCTCATCTTCATCTTCCTTGAGAATAGCAGCGCCAATATTGGATCCTCTCATCCTAAAGATATATTCCCTCCCAGACTTTATTGCATCCATGTCAGAAAAATGAGCTAGAATCTTTTGTCTGAACCTAGTGTTATGCTCGATGCCCAAATCTTCAGGTATTGTTCCCATTAGCTGACTTAAGCGTTCCTGGTACATTTTAAGAATAGCAGACATTTTGAAAGTGTAACCTGCATTTTCGTGCAGTTTATCTCGAATAAAAATTAGCAAATCGGCAAAAGCAATGTTTTCGCACGTAACTTTTTCATGGTCCTCATTAGTTTGACATTCTTTTCTTTTACTTCTGTCGTAAAGACGACTGAGACAGATAAGATGGTACTTAGCTTCTATTGATACAAGGTCTCCTTCAGATAAGATAGCGAGAAGTTTCGAGTCGTTGAGTTTAGTGGCACATGCTTTTACATTTTGATAAATGCTATCCGTGGTACAATGTCTTAATGGATCTTTGTCCCTTCCTGGCTCTTGACAAATAAAGCAAATGTCCTGTTTCAAATCTGCGAGAGGCAGTTTTGATCTTGTTTTCCTTGATTCGCTGCAACTTGGTTCTAAGTTAGACTCACTTATTGTGCTAGACGATTGCTTCAATTTTCTAACCAACCCATCAATATTTGAAGCTTGGTAAGGTATAATACATTTCTTATGCCATTTTGCCTTCATGTTTTTCAGGGAAGTAAATATGTCAGCTTCTACAATTAAAGATTGTAGAGGCAAGCCGGACTCAAGCTTGAAATGGAATGGAGTAAGTCTTTCTAAATTTTTTGCCAAAGTTTTATAACCCGAATTCCTCATTGAAGCTACAGGATTGTTTGCAGGACAAATTAAGCCTGTATCCCTTTTTTGGCAAATCACACATGCATCCCAGTTGAGCTGTGCGTTGTCCAAATGAGCGGGTCCAACTACGACCACTTTGTTTTTTTTCATTTTACTGTTCCACAATATCCAACAAAAAACTACTCAATGTTCAATCATTAAAAATAGAACTAATAGGCTAAAGAGCAACAGGTCGATATTTACTTAGAATTGAGAAAATAGATAAGTAAATTTATTTTACCAAAAAAATCATGTTGATCAATTCCCAAATGAACTGACTAAAAAACAAAGCTTTCAAATCAGAAGTAAATATCATTCTGTATGGCTGTACATGTGTTTCACTTACCGGTATAGTAGAAAAAAGGAGCAAATACTACGATGAATAATTGTCTTTACTGTAGGTTCGTCCAGATTCACAAAAAAAAACAAAAATATGCACTCACGAACCAATATTTATTTTATTGAATTTGAGAACAAAATAAAAAAATAATGAAAAAATCACAAGAGGTTACGTACCCGGTTACGTATAATATTAACGAAGGATCATGCGCTAAAACAGTAAAATCGTGGCTGTACGGTTACCATCGTGAGTAATCGACGCGATGCCACGGCAGCACAACGAGGATCAAGAATGTAAACTTTGAATCATGTACATATTCGGCCAAAATTAGTTAGTTGAAAATTAGCTTAAAGCTATAAAACAAGTTTTTATGAGGTTTTTTCGCTTATTTGGCAATAATTGACCAAAATCTGTGCTCCACATGCCATACTTCAAAAATGGATAAAAATCAAAATAGCGACATAAAAGAGCTAAGGGCACGTCAAGCCAGGCTCAGAACTGAGCACCTTTAATCATTTTTTTATTAAATCGACATATTAGTAATGTATACAAGACATTTTTGTGGACAAAAATATATATAAAAAATTAAGTTTCCCTTTCCACCTATATTTCTCCATGAGTGACGACAAGTAGGGGAAATGTATATTGGCTAAAAGCTATAAATCAGGTTTTTTATGAGGTTTTTCGAGTTCCTTGGGCAATAATTGACCGAAATCGATACCCCACATGGCATGCTTAAAAAGTCGATAAAAAATCAAAATGGCGGTACAAAAGGTCTAAGATCACGTCAAGTCAGTTTTAAGGCCTCATAGTTAAGCTTCATTAATAATTTTCTCACGAAATCGACATTTTAGTGATGTACAACATTTCCAAGGAAAGAAAAATGTATAAAAGTTGAGTACTTCTCTCCCCACTCCTGAAAAGAAGGGGGGGGGAGGAAGGTATAAATTGGCAAAAAGCTATAGAACAAGTTTTTTATTAATTTTTTTGAATTAATTTTGCAATAATCCACCAAAATCGATACCCCACATGCCATACTTCAAAAGCGGATAAAAAATCAAAATGGCGGTATAAAAGGTCCAAGGTCTCGTCAAGTCAGACCCAGGACCTCACTAGTGAGTTCCTTTTATCATTTTTTTATGGAATCGAATCATTATTTGCATAAATAACATATTTTCAGCCATATAAAAAATAATTATAAAAAATAAGCTCCCCCTCCCCCGGGGTGATTGAGGGGGGGCAGCACAAAGCTGCTGCGGGCCAAATCGCTTAAAATTGTCTAAAGAACAAGTGTACCAATTTTCATGCTTGTAAGTCAATTTGCAGTATTCTCCTTAATATACGGTTGTACCGCTAGGACTATAAAGAATTATTACTTTTATTAGACACAGGAGCCGCAGTTAGTATTTTTTTTTCTAAATTTTTACATCAGGATGAACTTGTCAACTCATCAAAAACGATTAAAATAAATGGTATAGCCGGGTCAACGGTTTCATGTGGCTCAGCTGTGATTGCATTTAAAATCAATGAACTTACGCTTAAACATGAGTTTGTAATAATGAACACAGTAATTGAAGGAATGCATGGTGTTCTAGGTTCAGATTTTTTGCAAAAACATAGCGCAAATATTAATTTTGATACATTTAATTTCACTTTTTGGTTAAATAATCAAGAAATTGTAGTACCAATTGAATCAAGACAAAACATCAATACTTATATTCCAGCAAGGTGCGAGGTCATAAAATATTGTAAGGTGAATACAGATAAGGATTGTGTAGTACTTTCAGATCAGTTAGCAGAGGGTGTTTTTGTCGCTAGCACCCTAGTTAGACCACAAGATAACGTTGTGCCTGTTCGAATTTTAAATGTTCGGGACGAAGACGTTACGTTAAAGAATTTTTCACCTAACATTACAAAACTAGACAATTACGAGATGTGTACGTTTCCAAGAACCCATGATTCATCAGTAGGTCGCGTAGAAAAAGTACTCGAATTACTAAGTATGACACATTTAAACAGAGAAGAAAAGAATGCAGTTGAACATATCTGCGCTAAATTTGCTGACGTTTTTCATTTAGCCGATGACCCACTAACCGTGTCAAATATTTATAAACAAAACATTCATTTAAAAGAGTCAGCGATCCCTGCTTATGTAAAACCATATCGGTTACCACAATCACAAAAAGCGGAGATTCATAAACAAGTAAATCAAATGCTCGACAATGGCATAATTGAGCCAGCGAGAGCTGAATGGTCCGCACCTCTTTTAGTGGTTCCCAAAAAAGCTGATAAAAATGGTGAGAAAAAGTGGAGACTTGTTATTGACTATCGCTTATTGAATCAGCGAATACAAGATGATAAGATTCCACTTCCTTGCATCACTGATATATTAGATTCTTTGTCAGGTGCGATGTATTTTTCGCATCTAGACTTGTCACAAGGGTACTATCAAGTAGAACTAGACCCAGCCAGTAGACAGTACACAGCCTTCACTACAGACAGGGGTCAATATCAATTGACCAGGTTACCTATGGGATTAAAAATTAGTCCCAGCGCGTTTTCTAGGGTAATGACTATCGCGATGTCAGGATTAAATTATGAAAGTTGCTTTGTATATTTAGATGACTTGATAGTGTTTGGTAATAATTTATCTACTCATAATAGGAATTTAACTAAAGTGTTTGATAGACTTCGCACGGTAAATTTAAAATTAAATCCTAATAAATGCAATTTTCTACGTAAGGATATTTTATATCTAGGACATATAATTTCGGCGTCGGGTGTTTCTCCTGATCCCGCCAAAATTACAGCAATACGGCAATATCCAGTACCAACGGACGCTAATGCTACTAAAAGATTTGTTGCTTTTCTTAATTACTATCGACGTTATATTCGAAACTTCGCGAAAATATCCGCACCATTAAACCATCTATCTAAGAAAAATGTTTTGTTTGAGTGGACTGACACTTGTCAACGCGCTTTTGAAGAATTAAAAAATGCTCTAATACATCCGCCTATATTACAATACCCTGATTTTTCTGCTAATAATACCTTTAAATTAACAACGGACGCGTCGGGACTTGCCATTGGTGCAGCACTGGCAAACAATGATGACCGACCAGTAGCGTACGCGAGCCGCGCTTTGAATAAGGCCGAAAAAAATTACTGTACTATTGAAAAGGAGCTGCTAGGTATTGTCTGGGCAGTTAAACATTTCAGGCCATATCTTTTCGGGAGACAATTTAATATATATATATACGGACCATAGGCCACTAGTTTATCTATTTGGCATGACAAACCCTTCTAGTAGACTTATCAAATTTCGCTTAACGTTAGAAGAATACGATTTTACCATTCAGTATTTAAAAGGAAAAGACAATGTCGCCGCGGATGCACTGTCTCGTTGACGCAACTGTGAATGTTCTTACTAGAGCGGGCGCAAAGAAAGTTTTACTGGAAGAAAATAGTAAAGAGCCTGTGAAGCAATCTTCTCAAGACAGGATTGATCACCCTGGATTGGTTGAAGTACTGAAAAGGCCGGAAAACGCAGTTGAGTTGCGTCCAATTCTGATAAGAGAATTTGTTAATCTATTACAAAAGAAACAGTATGAATATTATAACGATAATTTGATTTACGATGCAACGTTGCAAATAATATATTATAAACAGGATTCTCGATCAACGTCGGTACTTAGGACAACGTTGAGAGACCTGAAATCAATATGTATCAAATATAAAATTCCGGAAATTATTTTACTTAAGGACGAATGCGCATTCATTTTAACCCAACTGTCCGACCTTGCTAATGATTTTCAATCAAGTAATGTTAAAATATCAATCTTAGCTAATGTTTCCAATATTCGTGATTTGCCTACGAGGCAATTGATTTTGAATGATTTTCACTTATTACCTACGGGCGGACACGCGGGCATAAACCGTATGTACAACAATATTAAGAAGTACTATTTTTGGGGCGGTCTTCGCAGAGACGTCGAAAAATTTGTACAAAAATGTGACGATTGCCAGAGGTACAAACATTCCACACCGCATGTAGAACCACTAACTATAACCACTACGGCAACATCGGCTTTTCAAAAAATATTTTTGGATCTCGTGGGTCCACTAGAAATAGATTCACAAAACAACCGATACGTTTTGACTATTCAATGTGAATTATCAAAGTTTGTTGAGGCTTACCCTCTAGAAAATAAAGAGGCTGCAACTGTGGCTCGATCCTTTGTAGATAATTTCATTCTAAGATATGGAATACCTGCTGATATTGTCACTGATCAGGGTACTGAGTTTCTAGCTTCAACATTTAAGGAAACATGTAAGTTATTACACATCAAACAATTAGCATCAACAGCTTACCACCATCAAACGTTAGGTTCGCTCGAAAACTCGCACAAAAATCTAGGTGCTTATTTACGAATACAAATTGCCCAGCATGGAAATGCGTGGAGTTCGTGGTTACCGTTTTGGTGTTTTTCATACAACACAACAGTACACACGTCAACTCAATACACACCATATGAACTAGTTTTCGGTAAAAAAGCTAGACTACCCTCTAGCGTAGGCGATCAAATGAATCCGCTTTACACTTTCGATAATTATCCTCTCGAACTAAAGTATAGACTTCAACAAGCGAGTAATGATGCAAGACATAACTTACAAAAATCAAAAGATAAAAGAAAAGTTGTTTATGACAACAATATCAACCCTGTAACATACAAACCCGATGAACTTGTCATGTTACAGAACACTATTAAAAGCAAATTAGACCCTCTATTCAAAGGGCCTTATAGGGTGGTTGAAGACCAAACACCTAATATTGTTTTAAGTATAAATAATAAGAATGTGTTAGTACATAAGAATCGCGTTAAAAAATATTATTGTTAGTATTCGTTAAGTAGTTCAATTTCAAATAAAAGTTATTTAATTTTAAGGTGAGTGAAGTTTTGGTGAACAGACAACTTAAGTGGTAGTTCATAATAATTATTCATAAGTTTTAAATGTAAGGGTGTATTATATGTAAAAAAAAACATATTTAAACGTATGTTTTTTTTTGTTCCTTTTCGGGGAAGGTGTAAGGTAAATCATAGCTAAGTAATGGAAAATAATAGAATTCATTGATACTAATCAATTATAATAGGAAATAGAGTATTGTGTTACATTACTTAGCTATCTAAGCAATTCTATAGTTCGATGCACTTAAAACGATGATTAGTATTATTGGCAATAGCTAAAACTGAACTATAAGCAGTTTAGAACACCTTCGATTAAAAGGGTATATTTTATAGTCAGTCTAATTAAGAACCTCAAATCGAGGAGACGTCCCGATTCGAGATTGCACATGAGTGCAGAAGTTAAATAAAGTTAAGTCGGAAAAAGGGAACTTTGAGTATTATTTAATACCCCAAATCCTGTGATATTACAATATGTTGTAAACATATTTACGAATAATCTAATTAAAAATAGTATGCGACTCACCCGTATTTTGTATCTTCAACCCTTATATCTATTTACAATCAAAATGCTCGGATTTCTTTCAAATTTTTACTCCAACTTTGGGGGTCAACGTTTGCGCGAAGTTAACCCCCACTTTTTGAGATCAATTTATTTGGTCACTTATGGTGGCGAAACCGCTACATATATATAACCGCTCTGGTCGCTATCGAATCACATAGTTTTGCTTATCCAAATTCACTGCAAATTTTACGACATCTGATAAAGAATAGATGGACCAAGATTTCACGCATAAATTTCCAAATTTATGCGTAAAACGTTGCTTAGCAGCTCAGGGAACGCGGAAAAACAGTTTCAGACATTATTAATTATCTATAATAACTATATAATTATTAAAAAAAAATTTATCTTCTTCCGCTAATTAACTAGCGAGTGGTTAATATTTGAGCGACGTTTTTTGTTCATATTTTACTTAATTAATGGCTTTTCGAACAAATCTTTCGTCAAAATATAAGTTTTTTTTCTCTAATTTCCGGTAGCTTTGGAACTTTTCTAGGGGTTATAACAAAGCCGCATACTACTTTACCAGTTTTTGAGAATTTTCCACACTTCTCGATCTTTCCTAATGTTTTCGGCTAAAGCGCATGGCAAATAAGTCAGATCTTGGTCCATCTATTCTTTTTCAGATGTCGCGAAATTTCCAGTGAATTTAGATAAGCAAAACTATGTAGATTCGCTAGCGACCAGAGCGGCTTATATGTAGCGGTTTCGCCACCTTATAATTAGACTAGAAATGTTTTATTGTTGAAGGTAGCGTTTGTTATTTTGTAATAAGAATTTTGTTGCTTGACAATACGACGAAAAAAAAACTAACTCGAAAAAAATGACTGATATTTTTAATGATGAATGATATTTTTAATGATATTTAAGCTTTATTGCTCAGATTTGTTTTGAATTTCTTCGTTCTTAGTTTTAATTTCAAATATAATTTAAGATATAAGCCGATTAAATATAGTTTATAACGAATGCTACAGAAGTGTGAAGGATTATATTGAGTTTGCTATTACTTGCATGTCATTTTTTTTGCAAGTTACCTTTCACGGATTTTTCATAATCACATAATTATCATACAAATATAATAATTTATTTATTAGTTATTTAGAATATTTTGTTTTTGTTTAGAATTGAAAATCATCAATTAGAAATTGAAATTGTTGAACCTGAGTGCGTGGTAACTGGTTACAGAATTGTCGATGTTACGCATTTTCTTGATCAAACCATAACGCTACAATCAAATCATAATAAGCTTTGTACAGGTGGAACGCTTGAACTGAAGCGTGAAGTTAATGAAGGATTGGGTAGTAGTTTTACATACAAATGTACTTATTGCAATAAAGAAATGGATATTACTACTGAAAAAAAACCCATACTAAATCAAAGTATTGTGTGGGGTAGTCAGGCAATAGGATGTACGTATGCTCAAGTAAACAAACTACTAAGCGTAATGAATGTACCAAGTATTTCGAAACGACAATATAGAAAGAATTTGAATAAATTAAGTGAAAATTGGAAAAATGCAGCTTTCGAAAACTTTAAACAAGTTGGAAAAGAAGAATATGAGGCTGCAAAAAATAGAGGCGATATTGATAAAGATGGAATACCTTTTATTACGGTATATATTGATCGGGGATGGTCAAAAAGGAGTTATGGGCATAATTACACTGCTTTATCAGGTGTCGCTGTAATAATCGGACAACATACTGGAAAAGTATTATTTGTAGGCGTCAGAAATAAGTTTTGCAGTATATGCGCAAGATCAGAAAATCAAAACAAACCGAAACCAAAACATAAATGTTTTAAAAATTGGGATGGTCCATCAGCATCTATGGAACCAGATATCGTTGTTGAAGGATTCAATAAAAGTATAAAATGTATTAAAATACGCTACAAAAAAATCATTGCTGATGGAGACTACTGTTTTGAAAAAAATACGACAATACGTTTCATATAATACTCAAGTCCAAAAAATAGAATGATCCAATCATTGTGTCAAAAATTTTACTAAATTTTTACATAAAATTAAAAATGATACCAAACAAGTTTCTTTACGAGCCAGAAAATGCTTATCAATTGGCAATATTAAAAACCTTGGAAAAACAGCGAAAAACATGATTTATGTTAACGAAAACGGAAGTGTCGATAAATTGAAAAAAGATTTACACAATAGCATATACCATGTATATGGGAATCATTCAGATTGTTGTATTAGCTATTGCAACGTAGTGGGTGATAATTCTCAAGATAAAACCAGAGAATTAGAAGAATCAGGCGCTGAAAAACTCATCCAATCTGCTATTACATCTTTGGCTGCAAAGGCACACTTACTTATAGCAAATGAAACAAACAACAAAGCAGAAGGATTTATGAACATGATATGCCGTTTTAACGCTGGTAAGCGGCTAAATCTTATTCAGCGACAAAGTTTTAAAACAAGATGCTATTTATCTGCACTAAAATATAATGAAGGTGCGAACTGGCATACCGAACCATGGAAACAAGTATTTAATGAAAATCCGGGGAAAATTCATGGTAAATTTATCCAAACCGAAATCAACGTGCTAAATCTGAATCGAAAAAGAAAATCATATAGCAATCTTGAAGCAAAAGCGCAATATGAAACATAAGCTTTTGAAAGAAATAGAATCACACGATTATGGCAGTAACATAGCAGAGGTTGAACTTAGTCCTGCTGAATTACAAAGTAACATCAATGATTTTATGAAAACTTTAATAGTAACCGAAGAGGAACAAAAAACGGTTGCTTCAAATTTTATAGGACAATTTAGTAATCCGTATTACCGAACACAACGAATGCATCGATTAACAGCTTCGAATTTCGGATCAGTTATAAAACGCAGACTTACTACGTCTTGTGATTCACTGGTTAAAAAAGTTTTATCTACAAACAACATTTATTCACCAGCGATGGAGTATGGTAAACTGCATGAAACAGTGGCAATATCTAGATTTGAACAGCAATCAGGAAAAAAAGTGCAATCCAGTGGGTTATATGTTGATGTTGAACATGGATATTTAGCTGCATCGCCAGATGGGATTATTAATAACGATAAAATTATTGAAGTCAAATGTTTGTACAACATTGCTAATTCAACACTTACCTTGAAAGATGCGGTGTTGGGAAATAAGGTTCAGTGTTTGGAATTAAACAGTGAAAATAAGGTTCAGCTAAACAAAACCCATAACTACTACTACCAAATTCAAGGACAATTAGCCATAACAAAGTCGAAAGTGTGCTATTTAATTATATATTCTGGTGATGAAAATGAGTTGTTTATAGAAACAATTTTGAGAGATCATTTGTTATGGGAAAATCACAATTACATTGCATTGCCCCGGAAATAATAATAAATCGGAGAGGTCGTAATTTAAAATGTAATGATCCAGACTACATAGTGGATGCTCAGAAAAATAACCCTAAGAGAATTTCTAAAACATGATTAGTAATGCTAATAATTATTAGTAGCATTTTGTACATTGAAAAGTGTTTGTGGTGTTTTTAGCATTCCGCACTCTGAAAAAGTGCAGGTGGTACTTGTTGCATTCCGCACTCTGAAAAAGTGCAGGTGGTGCTTGTTGCATTCCGCACACTAAAAAGTGCTGGTGGTGCAAGTGGAATAGGCCTAATGGGGACACCACTTGAAAAAAAAAACGCACCCAATACTCTACCTCTATGGTGGTGCGGAAACGAGTATGATGAAAACAAGATAGTTTTAACATGCCACATTAAAACTCAATCAAGAATTGGAAAAAAACACATTCATGTTTGTTATATAAAATAATTGTTTTTTTGCAATTTGCGATTAAAATGACATCTTTTTAGTTGCCATTTTTGATGTTGAAACAGCCTTCTTTTTTTTATTGTTCTAAAAAAAGCGTGAAAAAAAGACTTTTTTTCACTCTTTTTCTACTTTTTTTCACTCTTTTTACTTTTTTTCATTATTTTAAAAATTGCTAAAAACGTGGCAAAAAGTTATAAAACCGCAATGTTTTATTTATTAACAATATTAATTGTACAATTAGTAAGAATATTTAACTAAACAGAAACATATAAGCAAGATTTCCATTAAATTTGAGTTAGCAAACACTTCTGTTCGATTTGAATTATGTGAAGGAAGCTGTTTGATGTTTCGTTCCTAGGGGCGATTTCAATTGTTTTATCAATGCTTGCTTTAATTAATAACAAATTAAGCTTGAATCAAGCAACCGATTGTCATCTGATTATTAACTAATATTTAATATTTTTTATTTTAATTAAAAATTGCAAAAAATAGTGTATACAACACGAGCAAAATCAGTTATTTTTTCACTTCTCGTATTGTCCAACTCGGCTGACGCCTCGTTGGACAAATTTACGACTCGTGAAAAAATAACTTACATTTTGCTACTTGTTGTATAAATAACTATTATATAATTTTATTGTTTTATATTATATAAAATCAGTACTTTTTTAAAAAATTGTACAGTAGGCGGTATTTATTGGTGTAAATAGCGGTAAAAAATTACAGGATGACTGCATTATTATAGAAATATTCACTTACTGTTTTCGACGCTGCTCGGGGGAGAACCGACCCCTTGGGTTTACTTCAGGTGTGCTAAAAAAATTAAAAATAAATTGATTTAAAAAAATATATAGAAATTATTTACTTACCGCTCACGAACATCTCCCGCCGCACCGTCCTCCCCACGTAAGCTTAAACATAAAATTTTATTAAATTACACATTTAATAAATTACATTAAATTACCATTTTTCCTCCAACGCTGCCGCCTTAGCCTCGGCGTCAGCAGTTGCCGCCGCTGTCTCGGCCGCCGCTGCTGCCAGCCTGGATTTTGCGGCCTCCGCCTTTGCTTCGGCAGCTGCGGCTGCAGCCACTGCCGCTTTGGACGCAGCGGCAGCGATCGCGGCTTTCCGGACCGCAGCTTCGGCTTCAGCCATCGCCTTGGCTTCAGCCGCCGCTTTGGCTATTGCCGCCGCTTTGGCGTTTGCCGCCGCATTAGCCTCGGCCACAGCGTTGGCTTTCGCGGCCGCTGTGGCTTCAGCCAATGCTTTGGCATCTGCCGCCGCTTTGGATTCCGCCGCCGCTTTGGCTTCCGCCGCCGCTTTGGCCTCAGCCGAATCTTCATTAATCGTCGTTCTATGGAAATAATTAGTCAGGAATTCTTAAAATGGCACTATACTTACAACTTGTTCATGGCTTGAATGGCTGGAATAAACCAAAAAAAAAAAAACAAACCATTATAAAATCTACCATAATAAAACATTATATATAATATAATTAAAATGGATGGCGTAATAGTTATTTATCTGCTTGCGTTTCGAAATGACAACTTTATGAGTGTAATTTTTAATGTCATAATGACATGCATTATGACAATAAAGACTATACTGATTTTCGAGCTGATTACATTATAGTACTGAGTACTATAATGAATTCATTATGGTACTCAGTACTATAATGAAACATTCAAGGCTAATATGATAGATCAATTTTTAGGTAATACGATTATATCGATAAATTAATGATGTTTAGGTGACAGCAACATATTTATTTTTTAAATTTTACATTTTCTTAAAGCTAAATAATTTATTTCGAATTTCTTCTTTAATATACGCAAGCAGATAAAATTTTGTATGTCATTCGGATCGTAACTAATCATTATGGTACCAGTCGCTTTATCAGACTCGGCTGGCGCCTCGCCTGATAAACTTCACGACTGGTACCATAATGATTGATATTACGATCCTTATGACATAAATAACTATTATCTGCTTGCGTTTCGAAATGACAACTTTATGAGTGTAATTTTTAATGTCATAATGACATGCATTATGACAATAAAGACTATACTGATTTTCGAGCTGATTACATTATAGTACTGAGTACTATAATGAATTCATTATGGTACTCAGTACTATAATGAAACATTCAAGGCTAATATGATAGATCAATTTTTAGGTAATACGATTATATCGATAAATTAATGATGTTTAGGTGACAGCAACATATTTATTTTTTAAATTTTACATTTTCTTAAAGCTAAATAATTTATTTCGAATTTCTTCTTTAATATACGCAAGCAGATAAAATTTTGTATGTCATTCGGATCGTAACTAATCATTATGGTACCAGTCGCTTTATCAGACTCGGCTGGCGCCTCGTCTGATAAACTTCACGACTGGTACCATAATGATTGATATTACGATCCTTATGACATAAATAACTATTATCTTATAAGGATCGCAACAGCAATCATTATGATACCAGGTGTGAAGATTATCAGACGAGGCGTCAGCCGGGCCTGATATCACAACATGGACCATAACAATTTTGCGATAATTTTGCGACATCTGAAAAAGAATAGATGGACCAAGATCTGACTTATTTGCCATGTGTTTTAGCCAAAAACATTTGGAAAGATCAAGAAGTGTGGAAAAATCTCAAAAACTGGTAAAGTAGTATGCGGCTTTGTTATAACCCCTAGAAAAGTTCCAAAGCTACCGGAAATTAGAGAAAAAAAACTTATATTGTGACGAAAGATTTGTTCGAAAAGCCATTAATTAAGTAAAATATGAATAAAAAACCTCGATCAAATATTAACCACTCGCTTGCTAATTAGAGGAAAAAGGTAAAAAAAAAACTTTCTAACCATTTATTGCTACATCTGTTCTCTCTCTAAATCTACTATTAGATATTTTCTAGGATAATAAATAGTGTCTAAATAGTTATTTATACAACAAGTAGCAAAATGTAAGTTATTTTTTCACGAGTCGTAAATTTGTCCAACGAGGCGTCAGCCGAGTTGGACAATACGACGAATGAAAAAATAACTAATTTTGCTCGTGTTGTATACACTATTTTTTGCAATTTTTAATTAAAATAATAAATATTAGATATTAGTTAATAATCAGATGACAATCGGTTGCTTGATTCAAGCTTAATTTGTTATTAATTGAAGCAAGCATTGATAAAACAGTTGAAATCGCCCCTAGGAACGAAAAATCAAATAGTTTCCTTCAAATAATTCAAATTGAATAGAAGTGTTTGCTAACTCAAATTTAATGGAAGTGTTGCTTATTTGTTCCAGTTTAGTTAAATAATCTTACTAATTGTGTAATTAATTTTACTAATAAATAAAACAATGTTTTTTTATAACATTTTGCCACGTTTTGAGCAATTTTTAAAATAATGAAAAAAAGTAAAAATAATGAAAAAAAGTAGAAAAAGAGTGAAAAAAAGTCTTTTTTTCACGCTTTTTTTAGAACAATAAAAAAAAGAAGGCCGTTTCAACATCAAAAATGGCAACTAAAAAGATGTCATTTTGATCGAAAATTGCAAAAACTCTTTTTCCGCGTTAAGTTCCCTGAGCTGCTAAGCAACGTTTCACGCATAAACTTCCAAATTTATGCGTGAAATCTTGGTCCATCTATTCTTTCTCAGATGTCGCCAAATTTCAGTGAATGTCAGTGAATTTAGATAAGCGCAACTATGTATTCGCTAGCGACCAGAGCGGCTATATATGTAGCGGTTTCGCCCCATATTTTTAATTTTAATTGATTTGCTTTTTTAATTAATCAACAGTAATACCACAAGATTTTTGCCCGAGATTAAAGCCCGAGAGCTTTAGCTCGAGGGCTTTAATCTTTGATTATTAAAGTTTGATAAGTTCGAGTTAAATTATTTAAAAATGCAAGATTTGAGATAAATTATAAAAAAAATAGCCGATATTGTAAAGGTCGAGTGGTATTTAGAAAGATTATTTATTGAATGAAAAATTGGCGCTTCTTGGTTGACCAATTCGTCGATTTCGTTCTCATTTATTTCGCCAAATCTATCTATTTTCTCGTCAATTGCTTTTGCAGTAAAATTATAATATGTAAAACTGTCAAAATTAAATTCGCGTCGCCTACTTCAAATTTAAAAATGTCACGTGATTGCTACCTATTAAAATAGTCGCTGATATTCCAGCTAACGCATACCTCATCTCGCAGTAAACACACATGAAATAAATAATCGTATGCAATTGCACAAGAACTTGTTTTTTATCGGATATTTTTTTAGTTTATACGAAAACAAGGTTGCCTGGAAATTTGACGAATCAAGCTGCCGTGATAAAAACGCGAGTCCGCAGGACGAGCTTGATGAGGCAAATTGCCAAAAAGAAACCTTGTTTGAGTAATAAAATAAAAAATATCCGATATAAAAAACAAGTTCAAGTGCAATTTAACAAGACAATTTTGCGAATGAAAGTATTGTCAGACTACTTTAATTTTTAAGTTTTATGTGCTTGTAGTCATAGAGATAACGAGGTATTACATTACAATATTCACTAAATATCCACTAAACATTTTGTTTCATTTTATCCGCTCATACATTGACAAAAACCGAGAAAAACATTGACTCATATGTCATAATATATACATGAGTAAAATTGTCATTTTGATTAAGTCCCATTAGAGTACTAGGACTCTAATGAAATCCATTAGAGTAGCGTCCTCAAAATTCATAAGAGTTTTGGATCTAAAAATGCATGTCATTTTGACATTGATACTCTCATACTGTCATTGTGACACACTAGCAGATAAAATGATAATGGTCCGCTAACGTTAAATTAAGTTAGCGGACCCAATTCTTTATAAAATCCAATAGCAAAAAAAAAATTGCGCGGCAAAACATTAGACTAACATATAATTGATGTAGGTGTAATATAATTTGTACTTACCAAAATTTTAGAAGCGACACACACAATGTGACATACACATGCCGCATGCGATATACACAACAGCAAAATTGAGTAATATACTCACACATACCATATAGTCTGGCACAGTCACAAACCGGTATTCAAGTTGCACGTGCTATCACCCTTTTTTTTGGTAGCAGTAATTAAATTGCTGATTGCAAAGCATCTTGTAAAAATTTATAATTTTAATTGTAGTAGTTGGTCCATTTCTTCAAGTGCAGCTATTTATAATTGACATAATTGTACCATTTTGATAATGCTTTCGATCCATTCATTTAACAAATATCAATTTTGAATTAAACGTAAATGCTATTTTAGATTACAATAAAATTGCATTTGTGTTTAGTTTGTTAGTTCTCAAAAGAAATGAACTAGCGAGTTTTTATATATTTGTAATTATTATATTTAATGTATTGATAATAATTCATTAATTACATTATCATATTTAATATAATAAATTCGTGCAACTTTTTAAAAGACCAAAGAAAAAGAAATTATAAATTAATTTATTAAAAAATTGATGTCTCTCCACAATTTAAATTAATTAAATCAATAAATAAAAAGTTTTTTGCAACAGTGTTTCGAGTTTTTATAAACTCATCATCAGGCTAAATATATTGAATATATTTAGAATATAATATATTTTATATCATTTTCAATATATTTAGCTTGATGATGAGTTTATAAAAACTCGAAACACTGTTGCCAAAAACTTTTTATTTATTGATTTAATTAATTTAAATTGTGGAGAGACATCAATTTTTTAATAAATTAATTTATAATTTCTTTTTCTTTGGTCTTTTAAAAAGTTGCACGAATTTATTATATTAAATATGATAATGTAATTAATGAATTATTATCAATACATTAAATATAATAATTACAAATATATAAAAACTCGCAAGTTCATTTCTTTTGAGAACTAACAAACTAAACACAAATGCAATTTTATTGTAATCTAAAATAGCATTTACGTTTAATTCAAAATTGATATTTGTTAAATGAATGGATCGAAAGCATTATCAAAATGGTACAATTATGTCAATAAATTAATTAACGTTTTTATGAAAATTAGCAAATATCACATTGCACAAAACCATAATATGCATTTAAAAGAACAAAACACATGAAAAAAAAAAAACACAAAACATGCTGGACTAGCAGTAGTGATATAGTTGTGTGAATCCATGAGAGTAGTGTGTCAATAAAACAATATAATTGTTCACATCACATTACAACAGAAATGAAAAAAGTATATAGTAAAACAGAAGAAATACCTGTAAACCCTCATCTAGGTCCAATTTTAAAGAAAATCGCACCATACTAATTTACGACCAATAGAAACGTTGCATTTGAGTATATTACCATGGCAACAACAAAATTTTTCGGAAATTTTATCCTACTACACCAAGCAGTAGAAAATTTCAGCGGAAATTATTATGTCAAAACAAATGTCAAAATAAATAATTTAAATAGAACTAAAAAATTAAATAAACTAACAAAATTAATGATTAAAATTAAAAACACAATTGTTTTATTTGGTACCGTATCTTTTTGGTACCGTATTTGTAATATTTGGTACCGTATCTTCCACAGCTTTATCAATTGCATTCAATGACTGTTTTCCGAAGCGCGACATTTTTGACTTTGACAGATTTAGTATTTTGTTTTCAACAATCGTTGCTCATAGATACGCAATTCTATTGCAACTTGATTAAAAAATATCAAAAACTTTTTGAATTCTGATCAATTTTTGTAAGTGTATTGGTGCGATTTTCTTACCGAATCTGCACTCGAGCATGAATTCATATCCTGGAAATTTTTTATCGTGCATTCCAACAACGTAATCGGGCCCTCGTGTTCCACTCGGGCCGATTAATACGTTGTTGAAATGCACTCAAAAAAAATTCCGGATAGAATTCATGCTCTTGTGAGATTACAAGTGAAAATTAAACATGATAAACTAACCATAACCAAAGCTGATAAAGGCAATTGCATAGTTATAATAGATAAAATTGATTACATTAATAGAGTAGAATTTTTCCTTCTAAATAATAATTACAATAAACTTAACAAATTTAACTTCAACAAATTCAAAACTAAAGTCAAAGATTCAGTAAAAGGATGTCATTTTCTGTTGAATGAGTTTCAAATGAAACGTTTAATACCTAGCAACATGTTGATTCCAAAACTTTACGGTTTACTAAAAATTCATAAAACAAATATTATTGCAGATATACCTATTAGGCCAGTTGTAAGTTATAGCTCATCCCCTACATACAATATAGCAAAATTTCTAAACACGAGACTTCGAGAGGTTTTAGATTTTAAACCCAATTATACCGTTATAAATTCACTAGATCTCAGTAACAAAATAAAAAATATTCCAATACCAAATTACGCTATTAAAGCTTCCTTCGATATATGTAACCTTTTTACTAACATTTCGGTTAAAGAACTATTACCAATAATTAAAAATAGATTAGAAAAATCTAATCTTCCAGATTTTATAGTATGTGATTATTACAATCTATTAAATATTTGTATAGAACAATTTTTTTTTTCAATTTAATAACGACATTTGGTCATCTTCCGACGGTCTAGCTATGGGTTCCCCTCTCAGTCCACTATTAGCTGACATTTATATGGATGAATTCGAGAACAATCTTCTAAAAAATGAAAACCATAAAATTTTACAGAAAATATTGTATACTATCACAGATATGTAGATGATATATTAGTTTTGTGGAACAACGATATAGATAGTCTTAACCAATTCTTACAATTTTCAAACACCTTACATAAGAAAATTCAATTCACCATAGAAATTGAGGATAACAACAAAAGTATTAATTTTCTAGACTTGACTATAACCACTATAGATAATAAACACTCATTTGAAATCTACAGAAAACCCACACATACAGGTAATATCACAATGAATATATACATAGATTAGTCACCATACCACTCACAGTAAATTCATTTAATAAGGAATTAAACATCATAAAACAAATCGCAACAGAAAACGGCTATAATGAAAATTTGATAGAAAAACTTTTAATGAAAAAACAACAGAAAATGCTTATAAATACATTCAATTTAAATTCCACAATTAATCAACCAAAATACATATCACTTTCCTTCTGCGGTAATCCATCTCTTAAAGTCTACAATTTACTTAAAAACTTAGACAAAAATTATAGATTCTCATTTAAAGTAATCAATAATTTAAGTAATTTTTTAATAAATAACAAAGACAAATCATCGAGACTTGACAAGTGCGGCATATACCAACTATCATGCAAAGATTGTCCAGCAACCTATATTGGTAGAACATATCGCAATTTCAAGATTAGAATATCGGAATATATCAGATCATCGAAGAAAGAAAACGATACGTCATCACATTTTGCGAATCATCTTAGAGACAGTAAACACAATTTTGATATAGATACTTGCTTCATATCTCTACATATTTGCCACAAATTGAATAAATTAAATATTTTAGAAACACTAGAAATATATAAACTTTCATTAGATAAGGATAAAATTTCACTCAATCAACAAACCATTTTTGACTCAAATAACCTTTTTACAATTTTTCATTAAATTTCAATTTTCGATGACAATAATAATTTTCTCTTTCACAAATTTCACTAAACAATCATAACTCTGCAACTGTCTATATCTCACTTAACTATTGTAAATTGCCGTAACAGCAATAAGTTGAACACCACAAAGAATTTGAACTTTGGCGCCAGTACCTAATAAATCTTCGACAGGTCACATGACCCCCACACATACGTCTTTACAACGGAAGCACAGGTGAACTACCATTGTTCTATTCTTCGTTGTGTTCGACACATGTAAAAATTTTGTTAAGACTCTAATCATCGACTATCAAAATCATGTCGAAAAATCTCTTCTCCTCAAAACCGACTCTTAACCATGTAGCTAAACTTGTAAGTACATATTTTATTATTGTAAACACAAACTTTTGTAATTTTCAACAACTTTATTTAACTTACATTTAAAACTTAAATTTTCAAATCTATTAACATTTTTTTTAACGAATACTTAGTTCTGATCCCCCTAATTGTATGTAATCGTTGTAATGAACTCCATTTCTCTCACTATTTAAATGATATTATTTGTTCAAAATAACTTGTCTTAAACGTTTAACCTATAAATTCATATTAATTCTGTATACATTTAACATTCAACATATAAAACTCATCTTTTCAAATTACTGACAATTTTCTCTTTGTAGTATATAGTACCTGAAGATTGTTTATTTATAAACCGAAACTAGTTGTACAAAAATTTAAATAAATTTTATGCAAATGTGAGAGCATTTGGACTTCAACCTATTGTTTTATTGACACACTACTCTCATGGATTCACACAACTAAATCAATTTTATGTTGAATGAGTTTATTTTTTTCATAAAAATAACTTAAACATTTGTCGCATAACCATGGAGCGGATTTGTGTTCATTCATTTGTTTACTCACCAATCTAGATAAATTTTTTATCCAACAAAAGTGATATTTTGGAATATGTTGGTGTATATTTGTTTCCAATATTTCCGCCATTAATAAATTTATATGGGTAGTTTTACTATTCTTTGATATATAAACCGGTAATATTTCGTAATTTTCATTTTTTTAATAGCTTTTTTTGTCTGATAGATCCTTTTCAATTTCCATATCACATTCATTTAAAATAAGCCAATCATGTTTATTTTTCATAGCATACACATTAATAAACAAATTGTTTTGTTTTTCAAATATAGAGATTTGATTTAATTCCATAGGAAACGTAATATTATCTAAACAAAGAATGTTTTTAAAATCCGGATAAGACGATGTTCTATGTGGGTTATATTTAGCAGGTCGAATTGCTGAAATTATCGCCCAAGCAAAACAACATTCATCATTGCATTGCACATTTATTACCGCTTTTCGACTTTGAATATACTTAGGTAAAACATAAAATTTGCTGCCGACTGTGAAAGGTGAATATTTGTTGATATTCAAATTTAATTGCATTACTTTATGTAGAGCCCATCCACTATCTCGTTCTTGATATCCGCCAATCTTCCTAAAATTATTTTCATTGCCCCATTATACCATTCTGATATATTTGAGGTTTGGTAGATAACACTATATTTCAAATTAATATAGATAGTTTTTATTTCTTCTGTTTTTGGTAAAAGCATCTCACAAACTAGTGATATTTGAACTTTAATTGGTGAGATTAATCGAATTTCGTTTACTTTCGTTTCAATTAAATTTTGGGTTTTTTGAAAAAAATGCTTCGGATCTATTATTTTATGAATGTTTACTATTCCAAATGTGAACATTCTTCTCTTAAAAGCGGTTTCAATTTCAGTTAAAACTAGCTCATTCTTAGAATTAGTAACACTTGTTAAAACTTGGTTAATGTATCTTACATATTTGTTTTCAATGTTTGGTTTCTTGTATTTGGGGTTCGGTTCATCTGTCGTTGCATTTGTTTCCAATGAATTTACATCTTTTTTTCTTATAACAGAGTTTATGTATTTTCGTTTTCGGCTTCGGTTCGATGTTTCAGGTTTTGGAATTTTTTCAAGTACGGATTATATATAAGCTTGATAGCGACTTTCCATATTTTCTAAAATAAATTAATAAAAAAAAAATTAAATCAAGTTTAAAAACAGCTATGTTCATCAAAAACGTACCTTTTTTTATGTGTACAACTAAGCGAAATCACGTAGGTTGAAAATTCAACAACTTTGATAACTCAAGTTTTAATCCTAAAATAAAATCATTCACCGAAAATTAATAAGCAACAACTTAAATACCTTTTTTTATTATTTATTTTGAATTTTTTCCTTGCGTAACAAAATATTGAATATTCACAAATCACAAATTAACAATAAAACTCTGGATATACACACGAACATAATATTTAGATATACTGCTTTTCTCGAAAGAACTATGGAAATGCTCCATAAAATATATTAGTGTAATAAGATGTAACATTACAAGTCGTCATTTTACGAATGCTTCCGAATGTTAGAGAAAAAAAAAATAATGCAATTTTTTTGTCTATTTTATATACATTATTATCCCTTAAGCTTAAATTTATTG
>OY744572.1:110236-161587 GCA_963556235.1 Cryptophagus acutangulus | reverse complement strand
ATACGAAAACTAGAAACTACCTTGTCTGTCAATTTGACTGTAAATTGACAGCAATTTGAGAAAAATTGCTTAAGGAAAGGTAGTTTGAGTGCATTAAAATGTAAAATTAACGACCATAATATTCTTTATCTGCTTGCGTTTCGAAATGACAACTTTATGAGTGTAATTTTTAATGTCATAATGACATGCATTATGACAATAAAGACTATACTGATTTTCGAGCTGATTACATTATAGTACTGAGTACTATAATGAATTCATTATGGTACTCAGTACTATAATGAAACATTCAAGGCTAATATGATAGATCAATTTTTAGGTAATACGATTATATCGATATATTAATTATGTTTAGGTGACAGCAACATATTTATTTTTTAAATTTTACATTTTTTTAAAGCTAAATAATTTATTTCGAATTTCTTCTTTAATATACGCAAGCAGATAAAATTTTGTATGTCATTCGGATCGTAACTAATCATTATGGTACCAGTCGCGTTATCAGACTCGGCTGGCGCCTCGTCTGATAAACTTGACGACTGGTACCATAATGATTGATATTACGATCCTTATGACATAAATAACTATTATTCACAATCGTTATTGAAATAATGTCATTACAAGCGTTGAACAAGCTTCTAATGTGCACTTTTCCCGCCAAAGACTTGTAAAGTAATTTCACATTTGCTACAAAAACTTAATAAACACGATTATTTAATGTTTTTGACTCTTTTTATATAATTGCAATCAACTTTAAGGTAACCTAACGAAACAACACAATATACGAAGGCCCGAACTAATGTAACAATGCATTTTAGTTCTATTTTAATTGCATTTTAGTCTCGATTTTAGTTTTGACAAAACAAATCTGCACACTTTATTCTAATTTATTTTAGGTACATCCATTCCACCACGGAAAATGGTGAAGTTATATGAAATAGGAATGATAATTATCTGATAATTTTTGTTCGATTGTGAATAAATAGTATATTACAACCGAAGTGGGAATGATCTGCATTACAGCCGTGGGCTTATATCTGACCAAGACTCGAGAGGCGAAGCCTCGAGGTCAGAATTAAGCGCGAGGCTGTAAGCAAATTCCCACTAAGATATGTATACTATTTTACTCACAATCGAACAATAAATTATGTTATTAAAAAATAAACTAAAACTATTAAAATACAAAAACCTATGTCAGTGACATCGAGATCGTGATCCATCAAGTGACATATGATTTGAGGAGTCAAAACTTAAGTGCACCTAAAATGCATCGTTATATTAGTATGAGTATTAGTATTTTGTGTTGTTAGGTTAGAATACCTATTAGTTTTCGTTCCAATTGTGTAAAAACAGTGACAAATATTAAATGAATGTAAAAATTTGGTTTCAAAATGTTCAGTTTAATTTGTTGCAAGTGTCAAATCTCATTACTGGCCTAGTTCAGTAATGAAGTTATTAACGACCTCTAATGGATCGATTCTGTACAAATCTGTAAGATCTGTAGGGATTCTGTTAGTCCTCAAACGCATACCTAAAATGAGTTATCAGTTTAAAGTCACTGTAAATTATTAGTTTGAACTATCATTTATTGAATACTTTGTTTACAAATAATATCTGATAATAGACATCTTAAAGTTTATATTCCTAAGTAACATCTTTTTAATACTTTTAAGTACCTACGGGAATAAATTTATCAAGGTGTATTAACCCAATACAAAAACAGTTTAAATAATATTGAATAAATTATAGCTTAAATTAATAAACAAAGTTTACTGCGGCTGTAAATTATTGACGCCAAGTAGCAAAACGAACAAAACTAATGTATAATCTGACATATTTACATTGTATTTCTGTCATTATTGACATTTTAACTGTAGTTAAATTTAAATCAATGATTTAAAAATTTTGTGAATCTGGGGGTCAATTTTTGAGCTTTCGCAATTATAAAGCGTATACGCAAAGTCAGACAGAGAATATTAGTATGTGTGTAAGCAATAAAGACAAATACATACGCTTTATATTTGCGAACGCTCAAAAATTGATCCCCTGGGTAATAGTGTTTTTTTTTTAATCACACGAGTTTATAAACTGTTCGGAAATTATTTTATACTATTGATTATTTCCTTCCTTTCATATTCTATGAGATGAGCTCTCATTTGAGTGGTCGTTACAGCTTCAATATGACGTTGCCATTGCTACGGGATATATTACAGCGACAATATGTCCGTTGCTATAGTAACTTATAAATAGTTAAAATTTGAATGTAGGTAAATTTAATTTGCTTTATTAAATAGCGTTAAGCTCACTTGACACGACGGTATTTTCACACCCCGAATTCGCATCCCGTGATGTTTTCCTAGACAATAGCTGCTTCCCTTTCACACAAAATATTAATTTAAAATCAGTTGAAACGTCAAATGAACAAAGACAAACAAAGGGATAAATGACGTCACAACTGATTTTAAACTGATATTTTGTGTAAAAGAGAAGCAGCTAATGATCTATTCGAATTTCGCCGTCGCCATTCTTATTCGCAATTTTTTTGCAAAATTTGTTCTAATATGTACCAGGCTTAATACAGATGGCAGACTAATTGCAGTCGGACCAGATAACCAACCAAAAACTGTCCCACTTTTTAGTAGACATCGTAGACCATATAGAATAGATGGACATAGCGTTGCTTATGTTACGTTAACAAATATTTGGGCGTGAACTTTGTACTGAGAAAATTATTTGAGATATTCAAGTTAGTACGCTTGACATCAAGGCGCATGCTTCAGGTCTCCAAGCATGTACGAACAACACGATGGCAATTGTATTTCGTATAAAATTTACTCGATGTAGTATGCTGCTCATGCGCTGTATGGTCATCCGTAGCCGTGGTTTTAAGGGATAAACTAAGATCACATTACACATACATTTGTTCATAAATATGTGTAGAATCCAAAACAGTCAACCTAATTATTGTACAACAATTAGTAAAAAAATTATAAAACATTTATTGACAAAAAATTCCATTCGCTTTTAGTTGCGTTGCTACAAAGTTTTATTTAATTACGTTTGTTCTAATTGAGATATTGGAATAAATTAAAAAGTTTATCAATCCTAAATAATTGCAGTTTCGAAATCAAAAACAATGGCTCTTCTAAGTCGCGTGTTGCAACCAATATTAACCATTAACCTTCAAATATTTACAATAAATTACAGTTTTTCAAACTAATTTATTCGTAATTAAGTCATGTGGATCATCTCAATTACAATTTGCACATGCATTTGTTCATAAATATGTGTAGAATCCAAAACAGTAAACCTAATTATTGTACAACAATTAGTAAAAAAAATATAAAACATTTATTGACAAAAAATTCCATTCGGTTTTAGTTGCGTTGCTAGAAAGTTTTACTTAATTACGTTTGTTCTAATTGAGATATTGGAATAAATTAAAAAGTTTATCAATCCTAAATAATTGCAGTTTCGAAATCAAAAACAATGTCTCTTCTAGATCGCGTGTTCCAACCAGTATTAACCTTTAACCTTAAAATATTTACAATAAATTAAAGTTTTTCAACTTTTTTCGTTTCTATATGACTTAATTACGAATAAATTACTTTGAAAAACAGTAATTTATTGTAAATATTTGAAAGTTAAGGGTTAATATTAGTTACAACAAGCGACTTAGAAAACCCGTTGTTTTTTATTTCGAAACTGCAATAATTTAGGATTGATAAACTTTTGAATTTATTCAGATATCTCAATTAGAACAAATGTAATTAGTAAAAAATGTAGCATCGTATCAAAAACTCAATGGAACTTCTTTTCAATTAATGCGTTATAAAATTTTTGCTAATTGTCCTACAATAATTACGTGTATTGTTTTTGATTCTACACATAATTCTGAACGAATGTAAGTGAAAATTGTAATTAACATGTTCAATATGACTTAATTACGAATAAATTAGTTTGATAAACCGTAATTGGTTGTAAATATGTGAAGGTTAAAGGTTAATATTAGTGCCAATACGCGACTTAGAAAAGCCGTTGTTTATGATGTAAAAACTCTAATTACTTAGGATTGATAAATTTTTTAATTTATTGAGATATCTCAATTAGAACAAATATAATTAAGTAAAACTTTGTAGGTACGCATCTAAAACTCAATGGAATTTTTTTTCAATAAATGTGTTATAACTTTTTTACTAATTGTCCTACAATGATTAGGTTTACTGTTTATGATTTTACACATAATTCTGACCAAATGTATGTGGAAATTGTAATTGACATGTTCTACATCACTTAACTACGATTAAATTAGTTTAAGAAACAGTAATTTATTGTAAATATTTGAAAGTTAAAGGATAATATTAGTTGCAACACGCGACTTAGAAAAACCGTTGTTTTTTATTTTGAGACTGCAATTATTTAGGATTGATAAACTTTTTATTTTGTTCAGATATCTCAATTAGAACAAATGTAATTAAATAAAACTTTACGTAAATGTGCTTATGATATCAATTAGGTAATTTAAGGACCGGTCCTCATATGTTCTGAATGATATGTAACTTTGTAGCATCGTATCTAAAACGCAATGGATTTTTTTTTCAATTAATGTGTTATAAAATTTTTGCTAATTGTCCTACAATAATTACGTATATTGTTTTTGATTCTACACATAATTCCGAACGAATGTATGTCAAAATTGTAATTAAAATGTTCAATATGACTTAATTACGAATAAATTAGTTTGATAAACCGTAATTGGTTGTAAATATTTGAAGGTTAAAGGTAAATATTAGTGGCAACACGCGACTTAGAAAAGCCGTTGTTTATGATTTAAAAACTCTAATTATTTAGGATTGATAAGTTTTTTAATTTATTGAGATATCTCAATTAGAACAAGTATAATTAAGTAAAACTTTGTAGGTACGCATCTAAAACGCAATGGAATTTTTTTTCAATAAATGTGTTATAACTTTTTTACTAATTGTTCTACAATGATTAGGTTTACTGTTTATGATTCTACACGTAATTCTGAACAAATGTATGCTTAATTGACATGTTCTACATCACTTAATTACGAATAAATTATTTTAAAAAACAGTAATTTATTGTAAATATTTGAAAGTTAAAGTATAATATTAGTTGCAACCCGCGACTTAGAAAAACCGTTGTTTTTTATTTTCAAACTGCAATTATTTAGGATTGATAAACTTTTTATTTTGTTCAGATATCTCAATTAGAACAAATGTAATTAAATAAAACTTTACGTAAATGTGCTTATGATATCAATTAGGTAACTTAAGGACCGGTCCTCATATGTTCTGAATGATATGTAACTTTGTAGCATCGTATCTAAAACTCAATGGAACTTTTTTTCAATAAATGCGTTATAAATTTTTTACTAATTATCCTTCAATAATTACGTTTACTGTTTTTGA
The DNA here is from genome assembly GCA_963556235.1 of Cryptophagus acutangulus. Lineage (NCBI taxonomy): Eukaryota > Metazoa > Arthropoda > Insecta > Coleoptera > Cryptophagidae > Cryptophagus > Cryptophagus acutangulus. The sequence continues at coordinate 156,152 of OY744572.1, read as the reverse complement.
TTCTACACATAATTGTGAACCAATTTATCTGCAAATTGTAATTAAAATGTTCTAGATGACTTAATTACGAATAAATTAGTTTAAAAGACAGTAATTTATTGTAAATATTTGAAAATTAAAGGTTAATATTAGTTGCAACACGCGACTTAGAAAAGCCGTCGTTTTTTATTTCGAAACTGCAATTATTTAGCATTGATAAACTTTTGAATTTATTCAGATATCTCAATTAGAACAAATGTAATTAAGTAAAAAATGTAGCATCGTATCTAAAACGCAATGGAACTTCTTTTCAATTAATACGTTATAAAATGTTTGCTAATTGTCCTACAATAATTACGTTTATTGTTTTTGATTCTACACATAATTCTGAACGAATGTATGTGAAAATTGTAATTAACATGTTCTATATGACTTAATTACGAATAAATTAGTTTGAAAAACAGTAATTTATTGTAAATATTTGAAAGTTAAAGGTTAATATTAGTTACAACAAGCGACTTAGAAAAGCAGTTGTTTTTTATTTCGAAACTGCAATAATTTAGGTTTGATAAACTTTTTAATTTATTCAGATATCTCAATTAGAACAAATGTAATTAAGCAAAAAATGTAGCATCGTATCTAAAACGCAATGGAACTTCTTTTCAATTAATACGTTATAACATTTTTGCTAATTGTCCTACAATAATTACGTTTATTGTTTTTGATTCTACACATAATTCTGAACGAATGTATGTGAAAATTGTAATTAACATGTTCAATATGACTGAATTACGAATAAATTAGTTTGATAAACCGTAATTGGTTGTAACTATTTGAAGGTTAAAGGTAAATATTAGTGGCAATACGCGACTTAGAAAAGCCGTTGTTTATGATTTAAAAACTCTAATTATTTAGAATTGATAATTTTTTTAGTTTATTGAGATATCTCAATTAGAACAAATGTAATTAAGTAAAACTTTGTAGGAACGCATCTAAATTCAATGGATTTTTTTTCAATAAGTGTGTTATAATTTTTTTACTAATTGTCCTACAATGATTAGGTTTACGGTTTATGGATCTACACATAATTCTGAACAAATGTATGTGGAAATTGTAATTGACATGTTCTACATCACTTAACTACGATTAAATTAGTTTAAGAAACAGTAATTTATTGTAAATATTTGAAAGTTAAAGGATAATATTAGTTGCAACACGCGACTTAGAAAAACCGTTGTTTTTTATTTTGAGACTGCAATTATTTAGGATTGATAAACTTTTTATTTTGTTCAGATATCTCAATTAGAACAAATTTAATTAAATAAAAGTTTACGTAAATGTGCTTATGATATCAATTAGGTAATTTAAGGACCGGTCCTCATATGTTCTGAATGATATGTAACTTTGTAGCATCGTATCTAAAACGCAATGGATTTTTTTTTCAATTAATGTATTATAAAATTTTTGCTAATTGTCCTACAATAATTACGTATATTGTTTTTGATTCTACACATAATTCCAAACGAATGTATGTCAAAATTGTAATTAAAATGTTCAATATGACTTAATTACGAATAAATTAGTTTGATAAACCGTAATTGGTTGTAAATATTTGAAGGTTAAAGGTAAATATTAGTGGCAACACGCGACTTAGAAAAGCCGTTGTTTATGATTTAAAAACTCTAATTATTTAGGATTGATAAGTTTTTTAATTTATTGAGATATCTCAATTAGAACAAGTATAATTAAGTAAAACTTTGTAGGTACGCATCTAAAACGCAATGGAATTTTTTTTTAAATAAATGTGTTATAACTTTTTTACTAATTGTCCTACAATGATTAGGTTTACTGTTTATGATTCTACACGTAATTCTGAACAAATGTATGTGTAATTGACATGTTCTACATCACTTAATTACGAATAAATTATTTTAAAAAACAGTAATTTATTGTAAATATTTGAAAGTTAAAGTATAATATTAGTTGCAACCCGCGACTTAGAAAAACCGTTGTTTTTTATTTTCAAACTGCAATTATTTAGGATTGATAAACTTTTTATTTTGTTCAGATATCTCAATTAGAACAAATGTAATTAAATAAAACTTTACGTAAATGTGCTTATGATATCAATTAGGTAACTTAAGGACCGGTCCTCATATGTTCTGAATGATATGTAACTTTGTAGCATCGTATCTAAAACTCAATGGAACTTTTTTTCAATAAATGCGTTATAAATTTTTTACTAATTATCCTTCAATAATTACGTTTACTGTTTTTGATTCTACACATAATTGTGAACCAATTTATGTGCAAATTGTAATTAAAATGTTCTAGATGACTTAATTACGAATAAATTAGTTTAAAAGACAGTAATTTATTGTAAATATTTGAAAATTAAAGGTTAATATTAGTTGCAACACGCGACTTAGAAAAGCCGTCGTTTTTTATTTCGAAACTGCAATTATTTAGGATTGATAAACTTTTGAATTTATTCAGATATCTCAATTAGAACAAATGTAATTAAGTAAAAAATGTAGCATCGTATCTAAAACGCAATGGAACTTCTTTTCAATTAATACGTTATAAAATGATTGCTAATTGTCCTACAATAATTACGTTTATTGTTTTTGATTCTACACATAATTCTGAACGAATGTATGTGAAAATTGTAATTAACATGTTCTATATGACTTAATTACGAATAAATTAGTTTGAAAAACAGTAATTTATTGTAAATAAATGTAACAATTCTAATTGAGATATTGAAATAAATTAAAAAGTTTGTCAATCCTAAATAATTGCAGTTTCGAAGCCAAAAACAATATCTCATCTAAGTCGCGAGTTGCAACCAATATTAACCTTTGAATTCAAATATTTACACTAAATTATAGTTTTTCAAACTAATTTATTCGTACTTAAGTCATGTAGATCATCTCAATTACAATTCGCTTATAAATTCGTTCAGAATTATGTGTAGAATCCAAAACAGTAAATGTAATTATTGTACGATAATTAGTAAAAAATTATAACACGTTTATTGAAAAAAAAATCCATTGGGTTTCATATGCGTTCCTACAAAGTTTTACTTAATTACATTTGTCCTAATTGAGATATTGGAGTAAATTAAAAAGTTTGTCAATCCTAAATAATTGCAGTTTCGAAATCAAAAACAATATCTCATCTAAGTCGCGTGTTGCAACCAATATTAACCTTTGAACTCCAAATATTTACAATAAATTACAGTTTTTCAAACTAATTTATTCGTAATTAAGTCATGTAGATCATCGCATTACATTTCGCATGTAAATTCGTTCAGAATTAGGTGTAGAAACCAAAGCAGTAAACATACTTAAATAAGTTCGTAAATGTTAAATAAATGTAGTTTCCAAATGAAAAACAATGGCTTTTCTAAGTTGAGTTTTGCAGCCGTTATTAACCTTTGACTTTCGAATATATGCGAAATTCTACCATGAGAAATCAACTTTTAGTAGACAATCTTTTTGAGAGAGTATCTTTTGTACCATTCTGTCTTCAATATGTGTACATCAATTTTATGATTTCAAATGGTTTTCATATTGGCTAATTCAAAAAATCCATAACATATGAGGACCGGTCCTCATATAAACCAATACATATCATTCAGAACATATGAGGACCGGTCCTTATAATAACTACTTTATAAAAAAATATAAACATGTAAACATGTATTTAATCACTATCGCTAAAATAGCCATTATCCGAACTATATTTTCTTCATCATTATCTTCCGCATCATCATCATAGCCAACACCATAGTCAACATCCGACTCAGCATCGCTATCATCATCTGGGGGGATTGGATGTTCCTATTTTTGTAGTAGCTGATTTAGGTTTGTTAAATCCAATTTTCCTTCTAAATAGTCTTCACATACTGACATAGCTCTACAACACTTTGTTTCCATTTCCATACATTCTTCAGGTGATATATTCGGATTTCGTTTGTCTTGTTCTAAACACCACTCAAACCCCAACTTCTTTAAAAACTCCAAATGATTTTTGACTCTATCTTCAAAGCGTTCTGTATAGTTTTTTAACGAATGCTTCATCTGAAATTTTATCTGTCCTGGAATCTATAAAATCAAACAAATTTAGGAATCAGAATGTGAATAATTATTAAATTCAAATGTAATATACACATACCATCAGCAAATGATAGGCTTCTTGATGTTTTTACTAAATGATTATGTGCGGATAGTGAGAGAGCGTTGTTTGCTCTCAAAGATGTACGTTTTGATTGACTTTTTCTTCTTCAAAATTCACCCTTTTTATACAAGAGCCTCGATGTTTTAAAACATAAAAAATACACCATAACAATATTCCATTGAATATATTATGGTTTCATCGATGTTTCTTCATTCTGATTTTTGCTTATCTTTTTCTTCTAAACAGTTTTGCGATATTTCACTATCTATAGAATTATATGAATTTATCATATGTGAATGAATTCAATAAAACTCTAATTGAACACCAACGTTTTATCTCATTAATTGTTTGTATAATGAGTAGATTATTAAATTGTTTCTTATCATCTTTTTTTTTTTCATCATCTCATACTGATAGCTAGCATTCAAATTATACTGTGATAACACACCTCACCAATATTTTTATTATAATCCGCTTCTTATTAATATGTAGTATTATGCTATTCTTACGTTGATAACATACTTCTTATCAATATGTAGTATTATGCTATTCTTACGCTGATAACATACTTCTTATCAATATGTAGTATGATGATGCTATTTTTACACTGATAACATACTTCTTATCAATATTGTTACATAAGTGAGCCAGAACCAACAAAACTATACTACTTGTATTAGCTCTATTTGATGGTCCTATTGACGATTTATATACTTTATTAAACTTTATTAATTCTATACATCCAAAAATTAAATTTACTATTGAAATTGAACAAAATAACCAATTACCATTTTTGGACATATTAATAATTAAGAATAATTTTAGTTTTAAATTTGAAATTTATAGAAAACCTACTACTACAGATTGTATTATCCCTTTTAATTCAAATCACCCTTACTCACAAAAAATGTCTTCTTTTCACTCCTTATTTTATCGTTTATTTAACATCCCTTTAGATACGTTTAGTTTTAACAAAGAACTAAACATTATTAAACAAATTGCAATAAATAACAAATTTCCAGTTTATTTAATTAACAACATGTATCGAAAATATGTTTTAAAGTACAAATTTCAATTTTATATAATAAAATCCGATGCTTCACCTATTTTTAGATCTTTATCTTATTTTGGTCCAATATCTAATATTTTATCTAAATTTTTTAGAAAATTTGTTATTAATATTTCCATGAAAACCCATAATAATTTGTCATCTTATGTCATAAACACCAAAGACAAAATTTCTAATAATGACAAATCCGGTATTTATAAACTAATTTGTCAAAATTGTAACACAGTGTATATTGGACAATCTGGTAGAAAAATTTCAGTAAGAGTTAATGAACACAATAAATTAATAAAACAATTTTATAACCTTAGTGTAGATAACACACAATCTGCTTTTGCTAATCACATCATCAGGACCAAACATCATTTTGACCCTTCATTAAATTTCAAATTATTACATTTTAGTGATAAAGGTTTAAAATTAAACATTTATGAAAATTTAGAAATTTTAAAGTCAAGAAGAAACAATAATGGAATTTGTGTCAATGAACAAATCAATTTTGAATATTGTGATTTTTTCAATTCAGTTTTGAATTTAAATTTGTTTTCCTAAATCTAGTTTGCTCACATCAATTTATAAAATATATTGTCAGAATATCAAATTTTGTTAACTTCTTTTTAAATATTTTATTGGTATGTTACCTACATTTTATTACTTTTGTATTTTCTTTTTCTTATATTCACATTATGGGCATTGATAATGACTATTTTATATAGTCGAAACTAGTTTGTCAAAATAAAAAATACATAGTAGTACTTTGAGTTTATTTTATTGTTTATAATAAACACTACTATTTGAAAATGGACCTTTCAAATATATTCGATTTTTATTGTTGAAACAGTCAATTTTGATCTAAAGATATACGTAGTATTTTACACAAACGATATATAGACCTAAATATGTATTATATGTATATACTATAATATAATTATGTACTATACTAATCAGAGTATACTAAGTATAATACGCATTGCTAGAAAATTCCCCTTAATAGTCTAGTCAGTTACGTAGGAAAAATACCCAGTTAGTTCCCTTTTTGAGTAAAGCTACGCCCTTTTGGAGGATGAAAGAATACCATATTATAAAAAATTTAAGCAACAGACCCCAGCTCAATTTCTGCTCAGAGCCCCCTACTACCCCCTTGAAGGAATGACGCGCCATGTTCCATAAATTACTTTTTTTCTCAAAAACTAAAAAAGATAGAAAAGTGTGGTTTTCTCCATTTAAAATAGCAATAAATTCAACATCATTTTCATATTTTTTTCAATCTATTTATCAAGTTATTTTTAAATTGTTCCGCAAAAATTAAATTTTTAGAATAAAATTTCTTTGTTTTTTGAAAATTAATCAAAAACAAAGCTAAATTAAAAAAATACATAGTATGAAAAAATTTACCTTATGTTCTCCCCTATCGATTGATATATAATAAGTCTTCCTTTTGTGAGACCTTCTGTTGATAAAGATGATAAATGGACGCGCGATACATTCAATTTGCGCTCCTTCTACTCTACTGTCCTTAAATGCTCTACTCGTTGTTAAGTCGTCAAACATAACCTTATTAATTGGTCGAGAGAACCAAAACAATCATTATTAATTCTGTAATACAAGCTGTGTCGTTTAAAGCCTAACCTAAACAATTAAAATTTAAGAAATAAATAATTAATAATAAAATCAAATTTCGGTAAGTTTATAAAAAATTAGTTACCTAATATAATTCATCAAAAAAAAAATTACAGAAAATATGAACATCTGCGTTCTATGTAAAAAAAGTCAAATAAACAGCCCAATTGTCCAGCTAAATTAAAGTCATCTTCTTCAAGTTATTCAAGAATTGCAAGTAATATTCTTCGATTTAGCGAACTTGGAAAACTGCCTATAGATATAAATCTCTCTACCATTGACGACGGAGAGGGAATTCATGCATTTTTTACAAAAAATGAGGTTTCATGGCACAAGAATTGTGTAAATAAGTTTAATAACTATAAAATTGGACGTATTTTAAAGAATACAGAAAATCCTGTCAAACAAAATATCACTGCAACAAGAACGATAGCAAAAAAAATTTTATTTTGCGATTTAGATTTTAACCAATATAAAAATCCACTTCATTTAATTGAATCTGCTAATACAAGCAATAGAATTAAACAACATGCACTAGAAATTAAGGATCAAAATGTGCTAAATAAATTGTAGTAGTTGGTCCATTTGGTAGTTGTGCTAAATAAATTTGGAGATAGTTTTGAATGTGTTGCCTTGAAATTTAAATATCAGTTACCATGTTTATCTAAATTTTATCGGAAGATTAGTTGCGATGGAAAAATTATGTCTGCAGAAAAAAAATGTTCAGAAGAGTTTTTAGCCTTAGGAAAAGTTGCAGAAAGTATTCAAAACCAAATAGAAAATGAAGAAAAGTACGTTTTTACTTAAAAGATATTGTTTCTGATTACAACAAATATTTACAGCAACTTTTACCTTCAAGTGGTGAACATGGAATAAATAATTGAAATAGGACCAAATTAAAAAATAGACTTTTGAAACTTCTACCTCATTTAGAAGAAAATAAAGTTGGAAAAAATGTTATTCTCTACTGTACTGGTACGGGATTCTGGCAAGGATTTATACAGAGGCCGGTTAAGCAATAAAAACAGCTAGTCGTATCCACCAAATGAATCTAATTAAATCAAAGCTGAAAACACAATAATTACAAAGTAATCGAAAAAAACCGCACGCGTAACATTTATGCGGCGCGTTTTTATAATGACTTATTTAAACAAGAATTATGAACTAAATAGTTAACATAATAACATACCTGAAGCCAGGTCACAACCAAACCATGAGGCACAACTTTTACACTAATTAGAAAATGGTCACAGATAGGCGAAACCGAAAACCAACCCGCTCGCAGAGCACAACGCTTAATAATGTCTTTTAATTTAAGGCTACAGGCACCAAATCGCGACTTATCGCGATAGCAAACTCCATAAAAAAGTTACATTTCTAGGATGCTCTAACGGTCGCATAGGACACCCGCTAATCTACTAGACCGCTCGGCCAGCCGTACGACCAATTGATATAAATACCCTCACAACTGGCCCCTTATATTTAGGAGTGGTGATAACATAAACTAAATATACTCGATCAACTAATGCTAGACCTCTGGGTAATATGGTTTCAGATGGCTGACGTGAAACTGATCTCGGTCATTACTGGTTTCGGGGTCCCCTAAAAAAAAAAAGGTGTATGGAGCTAGCTGCTTAATTAATCTGTATGGCCCTTCAAAAAGTAGTAAGAACTTCTTGGTAATTTTGTCAAGCGCGGAGGACACTGGATTGGCCTTTAGGAGGACCAAATCCCCCACATTATATTCATGTCTGAGAGTAGATGGACGCCTAGCTGCCCGACGGGCAGCACTTGACGCTAGGCTTTCTTTAGCCAAGACTAAGTTTTGCTTGAAATTCCAAGGGAAAGTCACTTCGTCCAGGCCCAACAAATCCCTTAACGCCAGCTTAGGTGGCTCAGAAAAATGTAACTTGACCGGCGCGAACCCAGTCGACTGGTGTATAGCGTGGTTTATGAGGTTTGAGATTTGGGGGACCTCATATGCCCAACGAGTATGCTGAGAGTAACAGAAAAGCCTAAACAGCCGCCCCAGTTCACGCATTACTCGTTCAACCGGGTTGGCCTGTGGGTGTCTGACGGAAGAGAACTTTACGCCCACATTTCTGGATCGTAGTGTCTTCGACCACTCCTTCGCAGTAAACTGCGTTCCATGATCGGTAAGTACATACTTTGGGCAGCCCAAGGTCGGAAAATACTGGTTGAGTAGGCAATTTAGTATCGAACGGGTTGTCGCCTTTTTCAGCGCATACAGAGTGGTATACTTGCTAAATACATCTACACAAACACATAACCAGGTAACACCACCACGTGACTTTGGCAAGGGCCCAAAAAGATCCAATGACACCAGTTCGTTCACTGAAGAAGGGAGGATGGAAGTAAGCGCCGGCTTTCCCAAAACTGAGTGCTTAGTGGTTTGGCAAAGCTGGCAGCCCTTGATAATGCGTTTTACGTCTCGTTGCATGTTGGACCACCAACATTCCCGACGTAGGGCTGCCCACGTCTTATGCACCCCATAGTGGCCGATAGCCTGGTGGAAATGTTGAACCAAAACGGTTACGAGGTCTTTAGGCACGCAGACTAAAGGGTACTCGCCTTCACCACGACTGTGGAATAATATGTCATTTCTTAGAAAGAACCTAGTGCCCTTATTTAAATCGGTAATATCCGTTGCTGTTAACCCTTCGCGAATGGCACCCAACTTTAAATCGAGTTTCTGGGATGCCGGAATCTTAGCAACTAGGATTGCAGAGTCCTCTGGTTTTAGTAGCAAGCTAAGTAGCCGAAAAGATTTATCCAAAGGAACAGTTGGACGCAGCGGGGGATGCCGTGACAGAATGTCAGGCAAGATATTATCCCGGCCTGGGATGTATTTTAGGTCAAACTCAAACTCCTGCAGGGCGAGCACCCATCTAGTAATACGCGCAGAAAGCAACCTACAAGACGACAAAAACGAAAGACTCCGATGGTCGCTACAGACCGTAAAATGACGACCTAACAAGTAAACCCTCCATTTCTGTAAGGCCCACACTACCGTTAGGGCTTCCTTCTCCGGTACACTATAGTGTCGCTCCCGTTGTAATAAGAGACGACTAGCAAAAGCTACACTACGCCGCTGGCCGTCGACCATTTGATACAATGACGCACCCAACCCAAAGTTGCTGGCATCCGTCTGAACAAAGAATGATTGATTAAAGTCTGGGTGCCAGAGAAGCGTCTCCGAGGACAAAGTCTCCTGCAAAGCTTTGAAAGCATTATCTTGTGCCACACCCCAATTCCATTTATGGTTTTTCCGGAGTAACTGGACCAATGGCTCCGACAAAGTAGCAAAATGCTCTGAAAAAGCTCGGTCAAAGTTACACAAACCTAAAAAGGCTTGCAATGACTATCACAACAACAGCAAACTCAGCGTTTGAAAAAGTATATCTCGATTTAGTAGGGCCTTTAGAATCGGATAGTGAAGAAAAGAAATATATATTAACTTTACAATGTGAACTTAGTAAATTTGTGGAAGGTTATCCCATTGAAAATAAAGAAACGATAACCGTGGCAAAAGCTTGGGTCAATAATTTTATTTTGAGATTTGGATGTCCTAAAGATGTAGTAACAGATAGAGGAACTGAATTTATGTCGGGGGTATTCAAAGAATCATGTAAATTATTAAAAATAGAACATATGAATTCTACAGCGTATCACCATGAAACGCTCGGTGCACTCGAAAATTCGCACAAGCATTTAGGAGCATTTTTGAGAATGCAAGCCAGTAAATTCAAAGAAAATTGGAGTTCGTGGGTACCGTATTGGTGTTTTGCCTACAACAATACTGTACACACCGAAACAAGATATACACCTTATGAGTTAGTATTTGGGAAGAATAGCATATTACCGTCAAATGTAGTTGATAAATTAGACCCTGTATACAATTTTGAAAATTATCCTAGCGAATTAAAGTATAGATTGCAGGTAGCATGGCGTGATGCACAAAGTAATTTAATGGTATCTAAAAATTTGCGGAAAACTAGGTATGATAATTGTAATAATATTAAGGAAATTAGTTATAAAGTGGGGGATAAAGTGTTGTTAAGGAATAGTGCAATAAACAAAAGTGAGGCCATATTCAAAGGACCATATGAAGTTGCGGACGACAAAAAGACAAATGTAGTGATAATAATAGGTAATAAAAATGTAGAGGTGCATAAGAATAGGGTTAAATTATATAAAAACTAGCGAGAGAAAAAAAAAATGTATTTAGTTTTAGAAAAAAATTTTTTTTCCTTCTTTACGGGGGAGGTGTGATGGATGAACGCAGTGTATAGTACACAAGTTCAATAATCTATTAACATAATTGGTACACTTTGGTATCGAATGTTGAAATAGCATACGCAGCTATTTCACCATAGTCCAACACAGCTCTTCCAAAATGTATGACAATAAACACTTAAGCATATTTTAAGTAGTTCAATACCTTTATGTTCACTCAGCACTTAGCTAATGCTAAGAGGTACCATAAGAAGGTATCGTCAGTATTGATTGAATAAACGACTTAACCAGGCGTAATGTTTAATTCTACCTTTAAGAACCCCGCGACAAACTACCCGAAGAAGTAGTTTATCACAGAGGTTCTGCGGCGTAGGAAAATCCTGGATGGCCTGGATCCTATCTACATCTGGCTTAATTCCTTGGCTGCTTACCAAATAGCCTAAAAAATTCATTTCCTGACAAAAGAATTTACATTTTTTTAGTCTTAGCGTGAAACCAGCCTGTGACAAGCGGCATAAAACACGACGTAAATGTTCTAAATGCTCAGAAAAGGAGGACGAATGAATTAATAAGTCATCAACGTACGGTATCACAAACGAGCGCAGCTCGGGGCCTAAAACAGAGTCCATGCATCTACTAAAACTAGCCACTGCCGTCTTTAACCCAAAAGGAAGCACTCGAAATTGGTACGTCTTGCTCCCATGTAGGAACCCAGTATATTTCCTATCTTGTTGTCTAAGAGGTACTTGGAAGTATGAGTGTGTCAAATCTAACGAACTCATGAAGCAAACGCCCTGTAGGCTTCGCAAGATGTCGTCTATCAACATAGGCCGTTCCAGATCTTGACACATAACCTGGTTTAGTGCTCGCGCATCTAGACAAACCCTAACTGAACCGTCTTTCTTAACTGCCGTGACGAGAGGCGAGCAGTAAGCGGTGTTTGCACGCTCAATTATGCCATATTCTACCATTTGGTCTATGTCTTCCTGAACGGCACGACGATGGGCGAATGAAATTGGATATGGTTTTTTATTAAACGGTGTTTTGTCTAAGATATGTATCGCCTGCACGTACTCGTTAGTAATCCCGGGCCTGTCGGAGAAAATGCTCTGAAACTCGGTTAGCAGAGAAGTAACCAAATCCTGGTCGTGTAAATCGCAGGTAAATCTGACCCCGCGATAATTGCGCTAAATTCGGAAAGCCCTAGTTCCGCTATTTCCGTAGATGCACTCCCCAAACGCGGTGGTTGCCCATGGTTTACGGACATAGCCCTAAGAGCGGGTGGGTCTGGTGGCCGAAACTCATGGACGCAAGATATTAACGGGGTAGTAACGCGGTCCACCCCTGCGCTCAGACAAAGTTGGCCTGACGAGAAATCTATCCTAGCCTTTGCTGCTTGCAAGAAATCCATGCCCAAAATGATAGGATACACGAGCTCCGGAATAAGAAGGAATTCGTGTTGGAAACGAGCGCCGCCAATTTCGAAAATTAACGACAACTGGTGTGATACTCTCCTCTGTTTAGCTTTAAAAGCTCCTGACACCCTCACACCCGACACCGGAAAAATCGGTATGTTTTTGTCAAAACCCGATATCTGCTCCCAGATGGTTTGAGATATAACGGTTATCTCGCTTCCCGTATCAATTAGGGCGGGCCTAGTTAAATTTGCTATAGTGAGAACCAATGTGGGGGATCTACTAGCCGAAAGGTTATGGTTGAAATCGCATTCAGCCAGCAAGTCTTCAACTGGGTTATTTAAAATACAGAGGTGATAGCGAGACTCACATTGAGGGAGAGAGCGCCCCATCTGCGGATCTAACAGTGGGGCGCGTCGAAGTTTTCCGAATCCCCGTCCTCGGCAAAATCCGCGTCTATTTTATCTTACGACATTTGTATAGCCGAAACCTGATTTCCCTTCTGGCCATAATTTTGATAATTTCGGCCTCGATTGCTACCCAGAAACCCATTAGGATTACTATTATTAGGGTGCGGTTGTTCGAAATCGCGGTTACCGAAGTTCCTCGAGTTTCCGCCCGCAAACTGAACGTTTCGGTTGGTACGCGTGTTAGCATCAGTAACATTCCTAAAACCGCACGCGTAACATTTATGCGGCGCGTTTTTGTAATGACTTATTTAAACAAGAATTATGAACTAAATAGTTAACATAATAACATACCTGAAGCCAGGTCACAACCAAACCATGAGGCACAACTTTTACACTAATTAGAAAATGGTCACAGATAGGCGAAACCGAAAACCAACCCGCTCGCAGAGCACAACGCTTAATAATGTCTTTTAATTTAAGGCTACAGGCACCAAATCGCGACTTATCGCGATAGCAAACTCCATAAAAAAGTTACATTTCTAGGATGCTCTAACGGTCGCATAGGACACCCGCTAATCTACTAGACCGCTCGGCAAGCCGTACGACCAATTGATATAAATACCCTTACACTACTTATCCGAAAACATAAGACCAGCTTTAAAGTTGTTTGAAAAATTTAATGATGATGAAGATGCCTATTGCCTAATAAAAGCCGCTAAAATTTTAAGAAAAGAAATACAGTCTGTTAAGTACGAGTTTTGTGGTGACATTAATGATTTCGGAAGAAATGTGCCTCACGATCTAAAGTTCTTTTTCTCATATTTATTAGAAAGGAGCTTTGCACTGAAAGTGTTAGTAGCTCTGTTAACACTATGGCAGAATTGACTTCATTTAACTTGAAAACAAAGCGAAACTTGAACTCAAGTTTAACTAGGCACAATAAGTCTAGGGAAAATCCTCTTTCTATTTATGTAGCTACTAAGTTATACGCCACAACTCGACAAAAATCACTTATTAACGATTTTAATAAGTTAGGACTTTGTATTTCTTATGGTAGACTTTTGTCAATTTCCACAGCCTTGACAAATAAGGTTATCCAGTTTTTTGAGCAAGAAAATTGCATTTTGCCACCTAATATGAATAAAAATGTTTTTACCACATTTGCTGTAGATAATGTGGATCATAACCCATCATCCACGACTGCTTCTCATTCTTGCCATGGAACTGCTACATCAATACAACAACACCCAACAAAAGATAATCCTGGAGAAAAAATTGTCTATGATTGTGATTTTTCTGCTTTAGAAACTGGTTATGTCAAATCATTGCCTGAATATTATTCAAATGTTCCAATTTACAAAATAAGATCAAAAGATATTGTGTACAAAACTTCTCTTCTTAACTTACCTGCTAAAGATATCCAAATACAGGACCAAATACACAATACAACGGCTCAAAAGTTCAAAAACAAATTACCATTTGTAATCATGAGGAGGCTGACACTAGAATTTATGCCCATGCTTTTAATTGTATAGAAAATGGTTTTCATAAAATATTAATAAAATCTTCGGATACTGATGTTCTTGTGCTGGGTATTTTTTAAGCAATGTACAAGAATGCGCATATTTGGCTCGATTTTGGAACAAATAAAAACAACAAACATTTTTCTTGTAAAATAATTGCGAAAAATTTGGGAGAAAAATGTTATGGACTTCCTGTTTTCCACGCACTTACTGGCTGCGATACGACATCTTCATTTTATGGAAAGGGGAAAAAAAGGTGCTGGGAAACTTAGAATGTCTTTGCAGAGATAACTCCTATTTTTAAAGAAATTGCTTTAGAATCTGAAAAAAAATTAGAAAACATGACAATGTTGATAAAATACATGATATATTTATATGACAAACATTTTGTTACGGTTTTATTTTGAACCGTAACCTTTTTGTCGAGATTCGAACCTAAAAATAAGAAAAGTAAATAAAACTGGTTATTATTGATATTCGACAACTTACCTAGGATTTAATCGCTTTAGAAACGCTCCTTTATGGTTTATTTTTAGTTTTAGAACCTAGAAATTAAGGATATGTTTACATTTGTTGTGAGGTTATGTTGCCCCGATTTAGCCAGTTTGATCGATTTTGAGTAATTTAGATAGCTGTAATTAGCCATTTACCTTTGGAATTTGCTTAAGAGCTGTGGATATAGCAGAATGGTCGGAAACACCAAACTTTGCACTTTATTTTGTTTGTTTATGCGATCGTTGGATGTCTGTCACGCGGAGAAGAGAACTAGAGGTCATGGGTTTAAAGTTAGAAATTGCCACCGATTCGAACGGGTACGGGTCAAAGGTTACTACGGGACAGCCATTTTAGTTCATTAATATCCGGCCTCGTGGAGCTCTTTTCAAGTTCAGTCTTCAAGTGAAGCAGACGCATTTTGCGGACTTATTGAAAAAGCATCTACTGGCCTTGCTTGTAATATCATGTCATTTAAGTGAATTTTTGTGCTTGATGTAAGCCATCGACATTTGTCGGATTTTATTACTTAAATTTACAATTGCGCGATATTTGGCTATCCAGTGGGATTTTTGAACCGCACTCCGGCTTGGTTTGGTAAGTAAATCTTTGATGAAATAGAATTACTCTTACTCCTCTGGTTCGACCTTTTAGCTGTGAGAGCGTTATCGATTTGGCCGTTTTAGACGGTCGTTTTGTAACTTTTGGTTCGCCGTGCGAAGTGGCTAAGTTGGACTTCACCTTTTCTTCCCTGGGAGGAATCGCTCCCGATTTGATCTCTTGGACGAAGGAAATTCGGGATTTGGGGCATTAAATCGAGTACCTGGACTAAAACTTGGGTCCGACGACAACCTCGGCATTAGCCGTACTCCGACGATAATAAAGATAAGTGACCTATTTATATTGTGCTGGCTCTGTGCCTCTCTATTAGTTCGACAACCTTTAACCCTGTAAACGACGGGTAAGATGCACTTTATTCGGCGAGAGTCGAACATATCGCACTAGTTGGATATATGGGCCTTCAACCCGCCACGATAATACATTTAAATCGGTAAACGACGGATAAGGTGCACTTTATTCGACGGGAGTCGAACAGTTGTCATAGTTAATTTGTCGTAACCTGATTATTTGTACGCAGAGTGTTTACATACTTGCTTTATGAAATCACTTCATAATATTCTGCACTATCAGTTTTTTGTGTGATCACCTGGTTAGTCCAGTTGAGTATTGTTATTTGGTAATTAATATAATTATTTTTGGAATCCATTCGCTGTTTATTATAACATCTGATTTTCCGTTTTTCTGTATTGTAGGGTTTCGGTCAAACTAAAAGCCAGTTTACACCTTTAAGATTCGTGTACGATTTTTATGCGATTTTCTTTAAGATCGGTCATACAGAATAATTTTTATCTTTACATATTGCGATTTTTGTTAAGACTGAAAATAATATTTGCTAGTCTTATGAAAATCTTATAGTCTTAACCAGTCATAGCAATTTGCTACTGCATCATTTTGCTACGATTAGCTTATGACTGATTTAGGGATTTTTGCGATTTTCTAGGGAA
Source organism: Cryptophagus acutangulus (assembly GCA_963556235.1). Taxonomy (NCBI): domain Eukaryota; kingdom Metazoa; phylum Arthropoda; class Insecta; order Coleoptera; family Cryptophagidae; genus Cryptophagus; species Cryptophagus acutangulus. The sequence continues at coordinate 139,643 of OY744572.1, read as the reverse complement.
TTTAGTTGCTGTTTTGTTTCTTGTTCAGTATTATTGTTTACCTAACCTATAAAATTGGTTTTGTTTTTGCCGGTCGAGTTTCGCTTTGTTCTTGCCGTTGCCCGTTCGACTTTGTGAGTTTTACAAGTACAACAAATGTAAGGTTACAATAGAATAAACAATGAACTATATTGCAACTGTCAAAAGTCTTAAGCGTGTCTTAAATGATGTCTTTAGTATGTAAAATATAAAACTGTATGACATACGACTGTAAGATTTTTCATAAGATTTTCGTATGATTTTTGCTATGACTGATCACAAGGAAATCTTAAGGGTGTAAAGTGAGCTTAAGTAGGGTGACAAAACGGGTGGCGCTCTTATTATAAATTTGACCCACACCACTCACCACTGAGCAGCCGTGGTACTTAGTTTGATTATAACCCGGACCCCAAACCACTGTTAACGTTTTGAATTGTCATTAGCAATTTTTAACGTGACAAATTGGCGCCCAACGTGATTATTAATTGTTTGATTTTAAAATTTGTTGATCAAATTCATAGTGCAGCGTGATTGTTTTGGGTGAATTTTTTTGTTTCTTTTTTTGTGACCATAGGAAAGAAGAGGTGGTAGAAAGAATTAGCTCTTGCAATTTTATTTGACTTTAGTTTATTTTGAAATCTACTTCGGTATAAAGTGCTAAGTTTGGGTGTATTCTGGATATTCTGTTGTGGCTCACATAGGTTGCTTTTACCTTAGGTAGATTAAAGAGGCAATTTTTGTTTTTTTTTTGTTTTACGTGGAGTAGGATTTTGGATATATTTTTTTATATACAGTTTGAATTATAGAAACTTTGACAAAATGGACCTTAATAGATTATTAGGAGACGAGATAGCCTATGAACTATCAGTTACAGGATTACCGGTCGAGCCGGCAGTTGCGGAGAATCGCACATCATTACGTGCTGCAGTACGATTCGAACGCGAAGGTGGAGCCATAAGTACGGTCCCAGTTAATTTAGATCCAAATAACGAATTAGAAATTTGCAATAGGAAATTAGACGAATTAAGTCAAGCAGTCGAGTCGTTTGATGCAAGCAATAGGAATAATGAATTTAAAAGAATTAATAGTCGATTGTTACATTTGTATAGTCGTTTGGGTCGCGTTGGTGGAAATGTAGAATTAAAGGGAACCTTTACGCTTCGTTGTGTACAGTTAAGTGACGCTCTTCAAGTTAAATTTCGAGATACTACTGATCTACTAACTGACGCAGACGATAGACTAGAAACAGCTTTAGATAATTCCTTCAATTCCGGAAATAGCTATTCAAGAAACTTCGTCAGTGCGGGATCGGGTTGGACAATTTGAAAGTTCGTCACGGAGAACTTCATTTAATCCGAACGTAGAATATGTACCTTCGGTAGCTAGTAGCGGTTTAAATCACAATGTACATTCAATAAATGTAGACGAGATAGTTTCACGACTTATACAGTGTACATTTGAAAATAATAATTCGATGAGAACCGAGTCTGTTACCGATCATGAGCGGCCGGCTTTGGTATATAAATGGGGCGTGACTTGTGATGGAATTTCAAGCGTATCGGACTTTCTCGAACGGATCGAAGAATTACGAATATCACGGGGTGTGAGCAAAAAGGCGGTTTTACAAGCGGCTCCTGAATTACTCACTAAAGACGCGTTAATGTGGTATAGAACAAACAGTTTTCATTCATGGGATGAGTTGGCCGAACCACTGCAGAACGACTTTCAACCACCAAATTATATAAGCGCGTTACGGGATGAAATTCAACGTCGCACTCAAGGCGACCAAGAACGAGTAGTTACTTTTGTAGCGGCGATGCAAAGTCTTTTCCGGAAATTAAGATCGAACGAATTAGAACGGATTCAAATAATTAAGCGTAATCTATTACCGTATTTGCAGACTCAAATCGCGTTACATAATATTTGCACGATACAAGAACTTAGTAGGGCATGTCGTACAGCATCGTCGGCTCTTAGAACCAGGGTTAGCTTATCATCGGGTTAATCCGCCTTACATCTCAGCTTGTATTGACGAACCTGTAGCCTCAATTGCACCTGGTGATTCTACTAGTTCTGCACCTCGTTCTGCCCCTTCAACATCGAAATGTCGGAATTGTAATTCCGTAGGTCATCGTTTCCAGTTTTGTCCTCAACCTCGTCGTCGGTTTTGTTTTTCGTGTGGCTTGCCCGATACCATTGCAAGTTCGTGTCCGAGATGTCAAAAAAACGATCGTCGGGATCGACGATAAGCCAAACGGAAGATCCTATTTGTATGGCAAATTTACCAAACCAGGCAGTTTTAGATTATGTGCTAAAGCAGGCCAAAGATGATTCTCGACCGTACTTATCAGTTTCAGTATATGGCAAAAGTTTGTTAGGATTGTTAGATTCAGGGGCCTCGCGAACGTTGTTAGGGGCTGCTGGTTGGGAGATATTAAGGAATTATTGTAGGTTAGAGAGTAATACACAAGTAAAATCTTGCCGGGTTGCTAACGGACAATCGTGTGAAGTTCTGGGAGTTATATATCTTCCGATGCAGGTGTATGATAAAGTAAAAGTTATTGAAGTGTTGGTGGTGCCGTCACTACCTCAAATGTTAATACTAGGAGTTGATTTTTGGCGTTGTATGTCGATTGTACCGGATCTGTGTTCAGGTCAGTGGTCTTTTAGAGATTGTTGTTCGACTTTTACGGCTGAGCTTGCTGCCATCCAAAATTTTGATTCGTTAACCCCGAACCAACGTCTTCTCATGGAGCAAACAATTCAGGTTTCTTTCGGTTCTATTAATTTAAAAATCGGGCAAACTACCCTTGTGGAACACGTAATCACAGTAGATGCACAGCAGCAACCGATCAAACAACGACATTACCCATCTTTCACCCGCGTTGCAAAAACATGTTTACGAAGAACTTGACAAAATGTTAGCCAATGGTATTGTAGAACCTTCTTCGTCTCCGTGGGCTTCACCAATTGTATTGATTAAAAAGGGTGATGGGTCTTATCGGTTTTGTGTAGATTATCGCCAAGTAAACAAAGTAAGTCTACCGGATGCGTATCCATTGTCTTTCGTCGGCTCTACGCTAGATAAACTGTGGGGATAAACGCCAGATAAACTTCGGGATGCTCGGTATCTTACTACTTTAGATATCAAATCGGCTTACTGGCAGATTCCAATGGCAGAAAAATCGAAACCGATGACGGCTTTTGTAGTGCCTAATCGTGGTCTGTTTTAAAAGTCCAATTTAAAAGAATGCCTTTCGGATTACATAACGCGCCGGCTACCTGGCAAAACCTCATTGATTGCGTGGTCGGTTTTGATTTAGAGAAATTTGTTTTTGTTTATCTAGACGATATAACTATTTGCACGTCTACGTTTGAGAAACATGCAAAAATTTTGCGCGAAGTGGCACAGCGAATTGTTAAAGCCGGATTGACGTTAAATCGGGATAAGTGTAATTTTTGTAAATCGGAACTTCGGTACTTGGGATATGTAGTTAACGCGTCTGGTCTTATGGTAGATCCTGATAAGGTGGAAGCAATTGTTCAATTACCCGTTCCACGGAATATTTAAGATATTCGTCGTGTGGTTGGCTTAGCTTCCTTGTATAGGCGTTTTGTTCCTAATTTTTCTACCGTAGTAGCTCCAATGACTAATCTTACTCGTAAATGTCAAAAGTTTATTTGGGATGAAAGTTGTGAAGATTCGTTTAGAACGATTAAGAATCACTTAGTTAGCGCTCCGATTTTGTCATGTCCAGATTTTGATGACATTTTGAGGCCTTTTTCAGTACAGACGGACGCATCGGATTATTATGGGTTAGATGCTGTTTTGACACAAAATTATGATGGCATAGAACGAGTGGTATGTTATCTCAGCAGGTCGTTGACCCGGAATGAAAGACGTTATAGTACGACAGAAAAATAATGTTTAGCGGTAATTTTTGCGATCGAGAAATTACGACCTTATATTGAAGGAACATATTTCACTGTTATTACTGATCATTATAGTTTAAAATGGCTAAACAATATTAAGGATCCGGTCGGGCGAATTGCACGGTGGGCTGTACGCCTTCAGCAATATGATTATGAAATCGTTCATCGTAAAGGAAAAGATCATGTAGTACCAGACGCTCTTTCGCGTGCAGTGCCTGTGATAGAGACAGTCAACGTAAATTTAGATAAAGATTCGTGGTATCAGAGGATGTTAAGCAATGTGTTGCAAAGGCCAGGTAGTTATCCTTTAGATAGATAGATAGATAGATACATTTATTAGTTCCTTTAGGCCATACAGCATAGAACATATCATAAAGACTTAAAACTAAACAACAAAACAAAATATGATGAGAAAATAGAGAGATAATCACATCTTAAGCTAAATATTTTTTTTTTTTTTTTTAGAAAAAAAATATAAATGTATATATGTCACACTATGTTTATTTCATTATCACATAAAAACTCTTCAACTGTATAGTAAGCTCTAGCAATTAAAAATGACTTTAATTTATCCTTTAATACTCTGCCGGGTAGATTCCTGATGCTTGACGGTATTTTATTGTATACTGAGATTATAGATGAGTGAACGTTTTTTTGAAGATAAGAATATCTAAACCTTATTGGTAATAGGTTATTTTTATTTCTTGTGTTTTGTGGGTGGTTACGTATGCAATCTAGAAATAAGTCAGGATTGTTTTTTATGAATAAAACAGCTTCTAATATATAAAGGCTAGATAGGGTAAGTATCCTATTTATGAAGTATTGTTTGCAGCTTTCTCTATATTTCAGTCCCAAAATGTTACGCAATATTCTCTTTTGTAAAGAAAAAATTCTATGAACGTCGGTAGATCGGCCCCAAAAAATAATTCCATATCGAATCCTTGACTCCACATACGCATAATACGCTATGAAAGCAGTTTTCGAAGAAACAAGTGTGCTTAGCATTTTCATCGCATAGCAGAACTTTGCTATTTGTTTTGTCAAGGAGTCGACATGGCTGCGCCAGTCTAGTCTTGAATCTAAATTTATTCCTAGGAACTTTGCATTTTTGACAGATTCTATTGTAAGGTTGTTATGAACGACTGTCACAGCATTACTTTGTGTGTCATAATCAAATTTGATTAGGTTTGTTTTACTTACGTTCATACGTAGGTGGTTTTCGGCAAACCAGTCCTCCAACTGTGCCAAAACCTGCACTATTTTCTCTTTAATGGTTTCTAAGCTCGAGTCAGCCAGAATCAAAGATGTGTCGTCCGCGAACTGTATTACAAATTCAATTATATTATTTGGAAGGTCATTTACGTAGATCAAGTATAGTGTAACGAATTATGCCCCAAATGATACGCCCATGGCCATCCAGAACGTTCTAGATAGCCAACAGCGCATATCTCGAACGCGTCGGGAATAATCTGGAATATTCGATTCTAGTAACTTCCAGAATATTCCCTGTTAGACTATATAAGCGACGATGGCACCGCGTAAGTACAGTACAGTTCAGAACAGTAATACGAATAGAAGAATAAGTGACCGCAAATACTAAGTAATCTAATTCAAAGTGTAATTAATTAATTGTGTTGTATTTATTGTGAGTTAATAAATAGTTGTTGTTTTTAAGTTCACTAGTTTAATTTTCGCGGACCGGTAACACGCGACAATTGGTGTCAGAAGTGGGATAGTGAGCTTGTGTCAACTATCAAGTTGGTGTTAATTAATTACTAGGTTGTGAATTAATTAGTGCGGACAATTCCGGAACATTCTGGAATATTATTGAACATATCTGGCATAAATCAATATATAATGGAATGCATTTTATATGCAAAAAAAACCTATATACCAGAGCCTCAAAAACAATATAATTTCAGAAAAGACGTTATTCATCTTCCAAAATTCAGATTATCAAAAAGCTTAAACTCATACGTGTTCTTATCGTTCAAATTTTATAATTGTCTACCAGAAAAATGGAAATCGATGCCTTTATTGAAATTAAAAAAAGTTATTCATGGGTTTCTGAAAGAAAATGTCTTTTACGATATCAATGAGTTCATCAACTTTAAATTTATATCTACCTAATTACGTTTTCTTACTTATATATGTTAATTTTTCTAAACTCTTATGTCATAATTAAATAAACTAGTTTAATATATGTATAATGAAGTGTTGATGCATCTCAATATACTCTATCGAGTATAGCTTCAATAATTCTGTGCAATATATGTATGATGTACTGTAACACCACATTTGACGATTGTATACATTTTTGTAATGTTTTAGCATAAATATATTTCTATTCTATTCTATTCTATTCTATTCTATTCGAGTTCTAAAGGAGATAGCGACTTTTATCGTAACGGAAAGTGTTTTGACATTAATTAGTGAGTTAATTAACGTAATTAAAAGAAATTTCGAGGTAATTCTAGAACATTCTATTTGCGATTTGAGTGATTTGGTGAAGTTTTGACTTTACCAAACGGTTGGACACTTAAAAATAAGTAAGTGATTAATTTTTCGGGAAAATTCTAGAAAGTTCTATTTGGAAATTAAAAGAGATAGAGAAATTTGGACTTCGTTGCTCAAATATACATCTAAATAGAAGTGTACCCGCAATTTTTCGAGTAAGTTTTAGACAAATTATATGCCATTAACACGAACTCAAACTAAAGCAATGGAAGAACAACTTAAACAAATGATGCAGATGCTTTCAATTCAAAACAAGGAAGCAGAAAAACGACGGCAAGAAGACAAAGATGAAGCAGAAAAACGACGGCAAGAAGACAAAGATGAAGCAGAAAAACGCCGACAAGAAGACGAGAAGAAACGTCAAGAAGAAAAAGAGCAAGAAGAAAAGCGTCGTCAGGATGAACGGCGTGAAGACAAGGAAGAAGCAGAACGGCGCCGACAAGAATACGAAAAGCTTGGAACTCGCTTGGACCAGGTTAATGGAAAAATAGAAGAAATGAAACAACAAGTAAAAGACGAACTTGTTGGTGAAATTAACAATGTCAAAGTAGAAATGACTGGTGAAATGAAAGTGGTTGAAGTTAAATTAAAGCAGGACTTTGACAACAAAATGAAAAAAATTGAAGAACAAATGCAGCAGCTACAACAACGTAGAGTTGTGCAAGATGGCAGTTCCGCTGGAAATAAAGTAAAACCGCCCACTTATGATGGCCAAGCTTCTTGGACGATGTACAAGAGACAGTTTGAAGCGGCTGCACTTGCAAATGGCTGGAACAATGAAGAAAAGTCAACAGCTTTAATTGTTGCGTTGCGTGGTCAGGCATTAGACCTTTTGCAAACCATGCCAGAAGACCAACAAAATAACTATGGTTTGCTCATTGCGGCATTAGAGCTTCGATTTGGTGACAAATATTTGAAACACGTGTTTCAAACGCAAATCGAATCACGAATTCAAAAATCGGGAGAATCGTTGCAAGAGTTCGAATCCGAATTAAAGCGACTGGTCAATCTGGGTTATCCAGAAGCGCCACAGGAATTCCAAGAGATGTTAACGGTTCGCGCTTTTATTAAAGGAATTCGAGAAGTGGAAGTGCAACGCGTATTGATTGGAAACGCTTCCGGATTTAAAAAATCTAATGAAGCACTGGTGCGTGCATTAGAAGCAGAAGCCGCTTTCAATACTTCTCGATTAGGACACAAAGTACGAGCAGTTAATTTTGAGGAACCACCAGCCAGCAAAGACAAGATTGACAAAGTTTTAGATGGCCTTGATTTAATTTTAAAGAAATTCAGCGCAATGACACCGCAGCGCAATACAAATACCTGCTATCGTTGTGGTAAACAAGGACATTTCAAACGTGACTGCCGTGTCCCATCTCCAGTTTTCAATCGCAGGCAACAACAGCAGCCTGCGGCACATACCAACCAGGAAAACTAGATGTAGCCAGTGCTTCGGGGCATGCCCTGGCTACAGAAAACACAGCCCCCAGAATTGTAACTATAAAAAGTATGGGTGGAAGACCTGATAGTTTAACTTTGGAAGGAACATTGAATGGATCTAAAATTCGAGTTACCATTGATACCGGAGCTGTCGTTTCTCTTGCTAGAAGAGATGTGTTGGATAAGAAATTTCTTCAATTGCCATCAGAGAATATTAGCTTAAGGACAGTGACTGGAGAACGTGCATCAGTAATAGGAGAAGCTGATGCAGAATTACAAATTGGGAGATTGAAAATAAGTCACAGAGTGTTAATAGCTGATATTGAAGATGAGTTTATTATGGGGATGGATTTGATTCGAAAACACGGATTGAAGTTTGATCACAAGCAGAACACTCTTAGCATTGGAAATGAAGAATTTGTGCTGTCAACAGCCAGTGATCCGGAAATTGATATAAGAGTTGTAGCAAGTGAAACAACTGAAGTGAACGGTAATAGTGAAATGATTATTCCTGCTAAACTAGAAACCAATTCTGGGAGCTGCGTTGGACTAATTCAACCACACAAAGACACTAACAACAGTCTTTTGGTAGCTCGATCTTTAGTTCAAACCGATTGTGACATACCGATACGGGTTGCAAACATCCTCCCTTCTAAGATCAAAATTAAGAAAGGAGAAGTAATCGGAGTTTGTACACCTGTTGAAGTTATTACCAACTGTAACGAAACTTGTTCAAAAGCAACTGAGCAACTACCAGTGAAAGACATTGAAGTATTGGACATTAATTGGAATAACCTGACTAGTAAAGAAACCATTTTGGCACAAGATTTTATTAAACAACACCAGGATGTGTTTGTTACTCAACCTGGAACAGAAGGGCGTACAAACATCGTTCAGCATAGAATCAACACCGGAGACGCTCAGCCAATACGGCAATCACCACGAAGACTGCCGATTGCAAAGCAAGAGGAAGTGTCAAATCTGCTGGACAAGATGTACAAAGAAGGGGTAATTGAAGAATCCAATAGTCCATGGTCCTCACCAGTTGTTTTAGTAACTAAGAAAGATGGATCAACCCGGTTTTGTGTTGATTATCGCAAACTTAACGACGTTACTAAAAAGGATAGTTACCCCCTTCCTCGGATTGATGACACCTTAACAACACTAGCAGGTTCAAAATGGTTTTCTACACTGGATCTTAAAAGTGGATATTGGCAAGTAGGCATTCATCCTGAAGATAAAGAAAAGACCGCATTTTCCACCAACAGCGGACTTTATCAATTCAATGTGATGCCTTTTGGATTATGCAATGCTCCAGCTACTTTTGAACGTCTGATGGAATTAGTTTTGCGTGGACTAACATGGAAAACCTGTTTGGTTTATTTGGATGATGTAATGGTCATGGGAAGAACTTTTGAAGAACATCTTCAAAATCTGAAAGAAGTCTTTGCTCGATTCCAAAATGCGCATTTAAAACTAAATCCAAAGAAATGTCATTTGTTTCATAACAAAGTTGAGTTTCTTGGCCACACGGTCAGTGCGGACGGCATTCAGACAAGCGATAGCAAGATTGAAGCTATACGCGATTGGCCAAGACCTCAAGACAAACATGAAGTGAGAAGTTTTCTGGGCTTATGCACATACTACAGGCGATTTGTGGAAGGATTTGGATATATAGCAGCGCCATTGCATAGATTGACTGAGGTCAAAGCAGCATTTTGCTGGAATAAAGAGTGCGAAAGCGCTTTTAAAACTTTAAAAGTTGCTCTTTGCTCTAGTCCTATTTTGTCTTACCCTCAAGCAGATGGAATGTTTATTTTAGACACGGATGCAAGCAACATTGGAGTAGGAGCCGTGTTATCCCAAATGCAAGATGGGGAGGAAAAAGTGATTGAATATTTCAGCAAGGTGTTGTCAAAACCCGAAAGGAACTATTGTGCAACAAGAAAGGAGCTGCTGGCTATTATCAAATCGGTCAGTCATTTCCACAGATATTTGTATGGAAAAAAGTTCCTCATAAGAACAGATCATGCTGCGCTTACATGGCTGTTACAAATGAAAAATCCAGAAGGGCAAGTGGCAAGGTGGTTAGAAAAATTGCAGCAATACCATTTTAAGATTAAACATCGTCCAGGCAAGTTACACAATAACGCTGATGCTTTGTCCCGAAGACCTTGTGGGGCATGCAAACACTGCTCAAGAGTGGATCAACGTGAAGGAATTGTGGATATTCAACGAACCACTCTTGAAGAAGATGAATCATGGACAACTGCTCAGCTTAGGAAAGACCAACTTGAGGACAAGGATATTGGACCGATTTTAATGGGAAAAGAGGAAGGAGTCAGACCTGAATGGAACATCATATCTGCGAAATCACCCAACTTTAAGGCGTTATGGGCACAGTGGGACTCGTTGAAAGTGGTAAATGGACTATTAAAAAGGGCCTGGGAGAGTGCTGATGGAAAAAGTGTTACCATGCAGTTGGTGGTTCCAAGGAATAAGGTTGAAAAGGTTTTGGAACAAGTGCATGGGGGTTCATCAGGAGGCCACTTTGGTGTTAATAAAACAATGGCAAAAGTCCGGGAAAGATTTTATTGGGTCCACAGCCGAGAAGACATAGAAAGTTGGTGCCGCAGATGTTCAATTTGTGCTGCTTCTAAGGGTCCCAGAACCAGATCCAGAGGTGCGATGAAACAGTACAATGTAGGAGCACCGTTTGAAAGGATAGCAATTGATGTGGCAGGTCCATTCCCTCAAACTGATGATGGCAACAAGTACATCTTAGTAGCCATGGACTATTTTAGCAAATGGCCTGAAGCTTATGCGATCCCTAATCAGGAAGCGACCACTGTTGCTAAAGTTCTGGTAGACAACATGTTTAGCCGATTTGGGGTACCTTTAGAGTTACATTCAGATCAGGGACGGAACTTTGAGTCCAAAGTATTTCATAAGCTTTGTGAATTACTTGGCATCAACAAGACGAGGACTACACCACTTCATCCACAGTCCGATGGCATGGTTGAGAGGTTTAACAAGACTATGGAAGAACACCTCTCAAAAGTTGTAGAAACACATCAAAGGGACTGGGATCGACAATTACCTCTTTTGCTGATGGCTTACAGAACAGCTATCCACGAAACAACAGGTCAGACACCAGCAAAGGTTGTTTTTGGCAAAGAACTTCGTCTGCCCTGTGATTTGGTGTTCGGATCACCAAATGTCGAAGATAAAGAGGTACAGGACTATGTCGATGATTTGAGAAAGACTTTATTGGACACTCATGATTTGGTACGGCATAGAATCAAACTAGCTAGTGACCGAATGAAAGCTAGGTATGACTTGAAGGTAAATTCAAAGGGTTTTACGGAAGGCGACCGGGTTTGGTTATACAACCCTCAACGGAAGAAGGGAGTTTCGCCTAAGTTGTCTCCATCTTGGGAAGGTCCATATGAGGTCATTAAAAGAATCAATGATGTGGTTTACCGGATACGACGAAACCAACGGTCTAAGTTGAAAGTTGTTCATTTAGACCGGTTGATGAAATACCAAGGAGATTTGGATTTGATTTCTGATCGGGACGATCAGAATTAGAAGGGGGGCAATGTAACGAATTATGCCCCAAATGATACGCCCATGGCCATCCAGAACGTTCTAGATAGCCAACAGCGCATATCTCGAACGCGTCGGGAATAATCTGGAATATTCGATTCTAGTAACTTCCAGAATATTCCCTGTTAGACTATATAAGCGACGATGGCACCGCGTAAGTACAGTACAGTTCAGAACAGTAATACGAATAGAAGAATAAGTGACCGCAAATACTAAGTAATCTAATTCAAAGTGTAATTAATTAATTGTGTTGTATTTATTGTGAGTTAATAAATAGTTGTTGTTTTTAAGTTCACTAGTTTAATTTTCGCGGACCGGTAACACGCGACAATAGCAAGGGTCCTAAAATTGAACCTTGTGGTACTCCTTGCTTTATATTCATAATTTCTGATGTAATTGAATTGCCTTCTTCATCTTTTTCTATAGTATATTGTTGACGATTTTGTAAGTATGAGATTAATAGTTTTAGAGACACACTCGAGACTCCATATGTCTCAAGCTTAGAAACCAAGGTTGTGTGTTCGACACTGTCAAATGCTTTTGACAGGTCCAAGAATAGCGCTGCTGTTTGCATATTATTTTCCAAGTTGCTCATAATTTCACAGAGCGCTACATATATAGCACGACTCGTTGATCTGCTTTTCCGAAAACCGTTTTGGCAGTCGTTCAGAATAGAGAATTCATTTAGATAATTCAATAGCTTATTGTATATTACTTTTTCAAATATCTTACTTAAATTGGATAGTATGGCAATAGGTCTATAATTGTTAAGATTTTTTCTTTCTCCTTTTTTAAAAAGGGTGCGTATTTGCGCAATTTTTAGTTTATCTGGAAAATCTCCCGTTCGTAGAGAAAGGTTTATGACGTGACAGAGAGGACGCGAAATAATGTCAGCTACATTTTTTATTAGTTGTACGGGTACACCATCGTGACCTACGGACTTTGTATTTTTTAACGACAATATAATATCAAACACTTCTTTTTCAGTAGTGAGATCGTAGTTTCGTAGAGTGTTTCTATTAAATGATGTATTTCTGTTGTACTTACCAGTATTTTGTGTCGTTTGTATGCTACCCGAATTTATGAAGTGTTTATTTATTTCATTTAGAATTTGTTTAACATTTTTGGCAGGAAAAACTTGTTTAAACTCGCTCAGAACGCTTTTTGTTTCTGATTTGTTATTACCCGTTTGGTGTTTTATAATATCAAAGGTAGCTTTGCTTTTATTGTTAGAATTTAATATATAGGAATCATTCCACCTCCTCTTTGCCTCGTCACAAACTCCTTGCAAGATGCGAGAGTATTTTTTGTAAGTTTCTACAGACACAATGCCCAACCCTTTTTCTTCGTATAATTTTCTTTTTGTTTTGCTAGATGTTCTGATTCCCTGTGTAATCCAAGAATTATTTTTATTCTTTGGAAGACATAGTTTTAGCGGAAAAATTATGCGTATTAAATCTGTAATTTTATATAGGAAGCTATTGTATGCACAATTTGCATTATTTTGCCCATAAACATTGTTCCATTGTTCCTGCCGCAATTCCAATGCAAATTGTTCAATTTTGGAGAAAGAAAAAATCTGTCTATATAGTCTCGTCTCATGAGAAATTGCGTTGCACAAGGGCACCGATAATATTTGACCATAATGGTCTGAAAGTGCAGTAATTACGTTTTTACCCCCACTGTTACTAAAATTTATGAATATATTGTCTAAAAGTGATTGACAAGTTTCAGTAACTCTGGTTGGTTCAAAAATCGTTTGACTAAAATTATGACTGGTTAAGATATCTAAAAATGCAACACTATCCTTACTACCGGATAATAATGAGATATTCCAATCTCCGCATAAAATGATTTTATACTTTTTAAATGTGTAGCAAGCATCAAGAACCCCCCTCAGACTATCAAAGAATTGATTTATGGAACCCAATCCTGTTCTGTAAACACAAATTATTAATAATTGATACAACTTACTAATAGTTGCGCAACATTCAAAGTGTCCTTCCATATTAAATGATGCAAAACTATTGTTTTGTTCAAAGTGCATGGTATTATCAAGGATATTATCCACATAGATGCAGCATCCTCCATGAATCATTGATGTCCGACAAAATTGAGCTAGCATTTTGTAATTTTGAATATAGATGGAATCTACTTGCTCCCAATTGAGCCAGGTTTCTGTTAGGCACAAAATTTGGGGTGTATTATCCATGGTTTGAATCAAAGTTTCGATTTCGGGTACCTTATTACGTATGCACTGGATATTTTGGTGTAAGATGTTTAGTTGGAGATGATCTATCCATCCCCTTTTGTTTGCTCCTTTTCCTGAAAATTTGATGTCCGATCTGCTTTGTTAAAGAAGTATCGCTCATACCGCACCCCTTTCGGCCAAAAGGTATTTTCATAAAGTTTGTCTTTGATGTTGTAGTCGGCACCAACTCGAAAGCATTTTGCAGCTTCACGTTGTAGAGGAAGTTCATCAACAATAAATGTTCTATTTTGCATTTCAGGTTTTTTTTCCAGGTATTCTTTTATTATTTCACTGGTTATGTTAGGCTTTATCCTGGAAAGAAATATCCAGGCTCTTTTTTCTATGCCTGTGAAATCATTTTGTACATTTGGTAAAGCCGGTGCATCACCGATGTTCATGTTTTTTTGCCTTCTTTTGCGCTCAATAACTTTAAAAGCAGTATGGGTGTTATTTGAATCTTTTCCTGTTTTCTTTTCAGTATCTTTTTCTAAGTTTATGATGCTGTTCATTACGTTTTGGTGTTCAGTAATGTGCTGTTTATGTTTTGTTGACCGATTTTCTTTTGAGGTTATCTTTTTTGTGTTTTGACTTCCCGAGTCTGCATTTGAACTACTAAGTTTGGTGGCTGCTGAACTATATTGCATACTTTTGTTGCCACTGTGTTGCGCTTGAACATCTTTTTCTGGTGCTTGGCCTTGGTTTTGATTTGACATGGAATCTTTGGAATCTTGTTTTTCTTCTAGGTTTATGGCGACGTGAGGGCAGCAGTTGTTTAAACGCGCGAAACTTAAGTATCCTGAACTTCAACATACGGTGCAATGGCTTCGGGTAGTTCCAAAACCAGATAGAGTTGAGTTGATTCGGTCCCTGCATGATCGTCCTAAATGTGGACACTTAGGCTTATATAAAACGACAGCGCGTTTGGCAGAATCGTACTATTGGCCAAAAATGCGACAAGATGTGTAGCGATATATTGCTTGCTGTAAAGTCTGTTTACAAACCAAACCCTTGCAAAAACGTCCCACAGGATTAATTCAGTTCGGCCTCGCAAGTTTCGCGACCATGGCAATTACTAAGTGTAGATATTGTTGGTTCGTTACCAAGATCGTCAGCTGGGCACGCGTACATCTTATCTGTTTCAGATACATTTAGTAAGTTTACGTTATTATTTCCGCTGCGTAATGCGACAGCTAGTAAAGTTGTATCGGTGTTAGAAGAGCAGGTATTACTTGTTTTTGGAGTGCCAAACTCGATCATTGTGGACAACGGTGTCCAGTTTAAAAGTAATTTGTTTCGGCAGAAGATGTCTGAATATGACGATAAAATTCGATATACCGCGCACTATCATCCTCAATGTAATCCTGTCAAACGTGTTCATCGAGTTACAAAAACTATGTTGTCATCTTATGTTGGAGATAATCATCGTAATTGGGACAAATACTTGTCAAAAGTAGGTTCTGCAATTCGTACAGCACGACACGAAGTGACTGGTCTGACACCAAATTTTATTGCTTTTGGCCGACATATTCCATTTTCAGGGAAGGATAGTCCATACATCGATGATGTAATTAGTTTCGATCGTACGTTGTTGGTTGATGCTAAGTCGGAAAGTTTGCAACAAGTATTTGCCGATGTTAATAGGCGATTAGCCGCAACGTATCATAAGAGTAGTAAGGTATATAATTTACGTCATCGGGACGAACGGTTTCAATTAGATCAGCAAGTCTGGCGAAAGAATTACCAGATTTCGGACGCAACTAAATATTTCACTGCTAAATTGGCTCCAAATTTTGTCGGTCCTTTACGTATTTCGCAAGTTTTGTCTCCTTGGTCATATCGATTGACAGATAATTCCGGTAAAGATTGTGGTGTATGGCATCCGAAAGATCTTAAGGCGCATCCACCTGAAGTTGTCCAGGATTAGGTTTCTGGTTTGGGAATGGTGCCTTACTGTTGGAGGCCTTTCGGTGTGTCGGGCCCCGAAAGAAGAATACCGCAGTGGTTAGCTGGTCAGGGGTACGAGCCCCCTAACAGTCTGTCGTGGCGTTTTGTGTATGTAATCCATGGGGACTAGCCCCATGGACTGTGTGGCTACGGGCAGTGGCGAGGCGCCCACTGTCCAGCGTTTCAGCCTCGGTTTGAAGTGATCGTTAGTTAACTTCGGTGGGGGGGCAACCTCGCCAGTGTGGTAATCCCCCACCTAAAACGTTAAAGGGGAATATGGCCAATGTGTTGTTTTATGTGTGTTGTAGTGTGGTTGCATCCTTCGGGTGTACCACAGCTTTTGTTTCAAATTGTGGCGTTTGCCACGGATTTCGGTTTTTGGTTAAACACCTGCTTTGTAGAAGGGGAAGAGCATAGTGTGGTTGCATTCCTCTTATGTACCACAGCATCGTTCTATATTAAGGTAGCGATATTAACTACGGATTTCAGTTTTTTGGTCAAAACCTGCTTTGTAGAAGGGGAAGAGTTGTTACGGTTTTATTTTGAACCGTAACCTTTTTGTTGAGATTCGAACCTAAAAATAAAAATAAAAATCTAGTTATTATTGATATTCGACAACTTACCTAGGATTTAATCGCTTTAGAAATGCTCCTTTATGGTTTATTTTTAGTTTTGGAACCTAAAAATTAAGGATATGTTTACATTTGTTGTGAGGTTATGTTGCCCCAATTTAGCCAGTTTGATCGATTTTGAGTAATTCAGATAGATCTAATTAGCCATTTACCTTTGGAATTTGCTTAAGAGCTGTGGATATAGCAGAATGGTCGGAAACACCAAACTTTGCACTTTATTTGGTTTGTTTATGCGATCGTTGGACGTCTGTCACGCGGAGAGGAGAACTAGAGGTCATGGGTTTAAAGTTAGAAATTGCCACCGATTCGAACGGGTACGGGTCAAAGGTTACTACGGGACAGCCATTTTAGTTCATTACTATCCGGCCTCGTGGAGCTCTTTTCAAGTTCAGTCTTCAAGTGAAGCAGACGCATTTTGCGGACTTATTGAAAAGGCATCTACTGGTCTTGCTTGTAATATCATGTCATTTAAGTGAATTTTTGTGCTTGATGTAAGCCATCGACATTTGTCGGATTTTATTACTTAAATTTACAATTGCGCGATATTTGGCTGTCCAGTGGGATTTTTGAACCGCACTCCGGCTTGGTTTGGTAAGTAAATCTTTGATGAAATAGAATCACTCTTACTCCTCTGGTTCGACCTTTTAGCTGTGAGGGCGTTATCGATTTGGCCGTTTTAGACGGTCGTTTTGTAACTTTTGGTTCGCCGTGCGAAGTGGCTAAGTTGGACTTCACCTTTTCTTTCCTGGGAAGAATCGCTCCCGATTTGATCTCTTGGACGTAGGAAATTCGAGATTTGGGGCATTAAATCGAGTACCTGGACTGTAACTTGGGTCCGACGACAACCTCGGCATTCACCGTACTCCGACGATAATAAAGATAAGTGACCTATTTATATTGTGCTGGCTCTGTGCCTCTCTATTAGTTCGACAACCTTTAACCCTGTAAACGACGGGTAAGATGCACTTTATTCGGCGAGAGTCGAACATATCGCACTAGTTAGATATATGGGCCTTCAACCCGCCACGATAATACATTTAAACCGGTAAACGACGGATAAAGTGCACTTTATTCGACGGGAGTCGAACAGTTGTCGTAGTTAATTTGTCGTAACCTGATTATTTGTACGCAGAGTGTTTACATACTTGCTTTATGAAATCACTTCATTATATTCTGCACTATCAGTTTTTTGTGTGATCACCTGGTTAGTCCAGTTGAATATTGTTATTTGATAATTAATATAATTATTTTTGGGATCCATTCGCTGTTTATTATAACATCTGATTTCCCGTTTTTCTGTATTGTAGGGTTTCGGTCAAACTAAGTAGGGTCACAAAACGGGTGGCGCTCTTATTATAAATTTGACCCACACCACTCACCACTGAGCAGCCGTGGTACTTAGTTTGATTATAACCCGGACCCCAAACCATTGTTAACGTTTTGAATTGTCATTAGCAATTTTTAACGTGACAATTTTGAGCATGATGATGTCAATTTATGTAGAAAGATACTGTTTACAAAACAGAGTAAGTCTGTAGAAAATATGCCACCATCTGAAGATGCCCTCATATTACATATTAAGACGTCTATATATCAAAGAGCTTTCATATGGGGTAAAATAATGAAGCCCATTTTGAATCTTCCTTGTCCGTCTGATTGGGGTTGGACGTAAATCAAAAACTACGTCCTATGTGGACAACAGTATCAAACCGGGATTTTTTGAGTACTTTTTTAATCAAATGAAAATGCAAAATTTGTAATGAAAAATGCAAATGTATTTTAAAAAATGAAAAATGCACTGAAATGTGTACCTGTAATGAATGCAATAACAATTAATTTATTTGTTTATTGTTTTATACCTTAGAACATAAGTTTTGTTTTTTTTTAATAAATTTTTAGCACGAATGTTTTTTGTCTTAGTCTTTAAAAAATCCATTAAGTAAATTAACATGTATTAAGCTATATGGTACCTACATATACGAGTATACTTATTCTAAATTCTTATATCTCTTATCGCGCGTCCATTTATCATCTTTATCAACAAAAGGTCTCACAAAAGGAAGACTTATTATATATCAACCGATAGGGGAAAACGTAAGGTAAATTTTTTCATACTTTGTAATTTTTTTAATTTTGCTTTGTTTTTGATTAATTTTCACAAAACTAAAAAATTTTGTTCTAAAAATTTAATTTTTGCGGAACAATTTAAAAATAGCTTGATAAATGGATTAAAAAAATATGAAAATGATGTTGAATTTATTGCTCTTTTAAATGGAGAAAACCACACTTTTTTATCTTTTTTATTTTTTGAGAAAAAAAAATAATTTATGGAACATGGCGCGTCACCCCTGTAAGGGGGTAGTGGGGGGCTCTGAGCAAAAATTGAGCTGGGTCTGTTGCTTAAATCTTTTATAATATGGTATTCTTTCATCCTCTGAAAGGGCGTAGCTTTACTCAAAAAGGGAACTATCAGCACCTTAACTGACTAGACTATAAAAGCCACAATGACGCTTTAACCCTTTGCGGTCCTGTGTGGGTGCTACCCCGTCATAAAAATTTGTGTGCTTAGATCCTGTGTCGGGACTGCCCCGACGACAAAACATGTCAGTTCCGGTCCCACGTGGGGTCAGCCCCGCCAATAATTATTTTTTAATTTTTTATAATAGTAAGAATATAGAGCCGAAATACGATGTTCGCTAGCCTTTTGTTTTTGAGTTATCATCAAATCTGTCGCCAAAAATTATATATGAGAGTTTGTAGTTTCTTTTAAAACCACTTCAAGTAATCATTTGTGAAAAGCAATAGAAAACAATATAATTATAATACTAATTATTTTTGGGTGTCGCATGGTATTTTTGGGTGGTTTTGGGTGTCGCATTACATTACAGCCTCTTGGATTTTCGTTTAGTTGTTTGTCAACTTCGTCCGTTGGTGTGCGTTTTTCTTTCGAGTTCCTGGTGACCGAAGTGTTTTTAAGTTTTTTTGTGTTTTGTTTCTGGGATTATTTTTGATACATGTAAGTAGTATAATTTTTTTTTCTTTTTATTTCTTTTTGTCACTATTACCTATTGCTAAATTTAATGTAAGTTAAACGGTAAGGCAATTTATAGTGCAACGAGTTTTGTTTAATAACTCTGGTTACAGTTTTTTTGGTTAAAATGTTCATTTATGTTTACTTTTATTACCATTTATTATGATTAATTAATTAATTGCTTATTTTTTTTATTAATTGCTTATTGATTAATTTGCCTTACCAATTAATTTGTCTCTTAATTGAAATTAAGAAACAAACTTAATAAATTTAAATACTAAAATTACTGATATTTTGCTTAATTAGGTTTTAATTTATTTTTCAGCATGTCTCTTGGTTTGTCCACTACTGTTCGTGTAGAGTCGGTGGCTCTCGTGAAGTGGGCCCGATTGTTGGGCGCGATGTCGCCAGCCGAGCTCGTCGGGGCCACGCGCCTCGCCCAGGAGTTTTCCGAGGCGTCGGTCCGAGAGGGTGCTTTCCCGGTGCTAGGCGCCGAAGCCGATGTTTCGGCTTTGGCTGGCGATGTTTCGGCGTCGAGCGCGGTTTTGGCCGTCCCGACGCCTACCGTTGCGTCCAGCGGTGGTGCTACTGTTGATCCAGCTCCCCGGATCTATCGGACAGAGCTCGATTGGGTGCCGTTTGTTTCGGAGCCTACCCTTAAAGAGTTGTTACCTTTGCCGAGGCCGTACGAGATTGTGGGGGTTCTGCCGGTCGAGAAGGTGGCCGTCCCGCCAACCGAGGACGAAGACGTCCTGTCGTCCGAGGGGGCAGATGCCCCGCCAACCGTAGGGGAGGACGTTCTACCGTTTGAGGGCGAGGACGTACTACCGTCCGATGATGCAAAAGTCCTGCCGGAGATGCCCGGTCCTTCCCTGGGTGCCTCCTCGGCATTGCCGACTGTGGAGGAGGACGTTGACGAGGACGTACTACCGTCCGATGATGCGGGGGTCCTGCCGGAGATGTTTTCTTCTGTCTCTTCGACATATAGTATTATTCCTACGTCGACGGCTCCTTCGGCTTCGTATAGCTATCCCACCGTCGTATCCTTGAACATTCGCTTCGTCGAGGGTCCTCGGTTTTCTATCACAATTCCAATCCCTGAACCCTTCATTTTTGGCTTTGATTTAAGGGCCAACCCGTGTAGTTATAAAGGGTTCGGCTGCTTGGAAGTCGTAGTTGTCCAGCGTCGTGATAGATAACCTCGTTTGTTCCCGCATGGCTAGTTTCATTGTTATCTCACGTTTTGGGATCAGGTTGTAATCTGCCGCCGCGCCTAATTTTATTCCTTTCAGCGTCCTCTTAAGATTTTCTACTGTTAGTGCGCTGCCCTCGGTGGTATCCCTACCAAATGGTAGCTTAATCCTTTTTCCATTGTTTGTTAGTTCAATTTCGCTGTTGGAGAAGTCTACCACAGCGTCGTATGCTTTGAAGAAATCTACTTCTAGGATCGCGTCTTTTGGCAATTGTTCGATGACCAACATTTCGTGACTGCGACGAAATGGTCTCTGCGACGAAATCTCTACTTTTGTTTTTCCCAGGGCGACAACTCTGTACCCCCTGCGGTTGTTAATACCTCCGTAGAGGGTATTAGTGTTAAGATACTAACAAGATACTAACAAAATACTAGCACTGTTAAGATACTAACAGTAGATATATGTGGTATGTTCTGGGACCACATGACCTTGAAGCAGCACTACCTCTCTGTCTAATGCATGTGAATTATTCGTTTCTCACTCTTACTCATTACGCATATATATTTTTATCAAGGTGGTACTACTGACGCCTTCTGCGCGAATTTAAATATTCAAATTATGTTACCCATAATTGTTGATAGCACTGCTTTGGCGGAAAAAATTCAAATTTGAATTAAGTAATACTAAACATCATCCAACAACCCTCAAAAGATCACCAAAAAATCAATTACATTTTTAACCCTTCTAACTATTTAATACCTCAAATATTAAATTAACCCCTTTATTTTTTTGCACCCTGATAAAGAAATAAATCTGAAAAAAAGTAAAGAATTAACCGAGATTCGAACCAAGGACCAACCGCTTGGAAATCACAAACGGTAGCGCTACACCACAGAGCTATTCATTAATTAGATGTATACTTTGTGTACAAAAAAAAAAAATAGTTTCCATGTCTTATCGCTGATCGTGTGTGTGTGAGTTAGTTCACAACTAGTAAATGATCCGTGTTGCAAGTAACGAACGCTTTTACTAATCATATAAATTTGTTTAAATAATATGATATTTATTAAAGATGTAGTTCTAAAAAAAACGAGAATAAAAAATGGCAAGAAAAAACAAAAATTATGTTTTACTATATATTTTATTTACAGAATATATGTATTTATATACAGGGTGATTCAGAATGAACGGCGCAGCCGAAAACTGCAAATTCTGCGATTTTTTTAAAGATTTTTGGTGGTAAAATAAAGTGTTAGGCTTCAATGGTTTTCAAGTTACAAGCGTTTAAAGTTGACCAATCACGACGAAGAATTCATATTTGAATTAATTTTAATAATCTAGATAGTTGTCTATAAACTTTCTCAACTTATTTGGTCAACTATACAATTTTGAGTGATTTCAATTTTGACGTTGTCAAAATTAGTTTATTATTGATCTCACATTTGTCATCATGTTTACTACTGAAGAATACTGTGAAATGCTAATAATGTACGGCGAGTGTGGACGAAACGCAAATGCGACGGCTAGAGAATACCAAGTTCGCTTTCCAAATCGTGATAACTATCCTTCAGCTAAGGTTATTTTAAATTTAATTAACCGATCAAGAACCACGGGCAATTTTAATATTCCCAAGGTGGGTATTCAAACTCGAAGTATTCTCGAAGTATTCAAACGGTTGCAAGAGAAATGAATTTGTCGTATGGCATGGTACAATGAGCAATTCAAGATAATGGACGACATGCTTTCCATTGTACTGGTGTACAAAATTTAATGCAACAACTATCACACTTGGGTTGAAGAAAAAATCCTATGTACATACATTTTTATAACAATTAACAAGAATTTACGAATAAATAAAAAGATAATAAGGACAAACCTCAAATACAAAAAGTAAATTTATTTTAGCGGTACTATTTTCGGAACTTATTGCGTATGTGTAGCACAATCATTCATCACTAGTTTAAAACTAAGCTAGAAGCTGGAACAAAAACTAAAAACTTGTTTGCGAAAGAAGTAAAAATAAAAATTAAACGAAACGAAACTCTTCAAATTTCTACAACAACTGTTCAAAATGACCACCATTTGCCTGGATACAAAGTTGTGCACGTCTAATTAGACTTGCTCTTGCGTTTTCAATCATGACAGGCTTAATTGTGGCCAAAGCCTCATGAATCATATTGTTCAGTTCGTCTAAGTTATTAATAGGTTCGATATACACATAATTTTTTAAATGTCCCCACAAAAAGAAGTCTAAAGGTGTTAAGTCTGGTGATCTTGCTGGCCATGGTCTAGTACCACCACGTCCAATCCATGAGTTTGGATAAATTCTATTCAAAGCATCTTGCACATTTCTTGAAAAATGTGCGGGAGCGCCATCATGCTGAAACCAATGGTTTCGAAGATTGGCTAATGGCACATTTTCCAGCAAATCGGGCAATACTTCTTCAAGAAAATTTTGGTAAAATTCTGCATTTAGCCGGGCGGGTAATTCAAAAGGTCCTATCTAATTAACAAATATTATTTACAACATTAAAAACAACTGTGAATAATTCATATTCAAAACTTGCCACTGAATCTCCTAAAATCCCGGCCCACAAATTAATACTAAATCTATGCTGAAAAGACTTCGGCGAAATAGCATGCGGGTTTTCTTCAGCCCAAATATGATAATTTCGGCAATTGAATGTACCTCCTCGAGAGAAACAGGATTCATCAGTAAACAGAATATTTTTTACAAACTCAGGATTTGCGGCATGCTGCTCTAGCAACCACATACAAAAATTGACTCTAGCTTCATAATCTTGAGGCAGTAAATTTTGTACACGAGTGTAATGATAAGCATGTTGTCGATTATCATGAAGCACACGTTGTACCGTGCTATATGACAAATTCATTTCTCTTGCAACCGTTCGAATACTTCGAGTGCCATCATCATCAAACCTTTGAAGAACTTCTTCTTCATTTGCAGGAGTTCGAGCGAGCGGTGGTGCCCCACCTTGGTTTGCAATATTAAAATTGCCCGTGGTTCTTGATCGGTTAATTAAATTTAAAATAACCTTAGCTGAAGGATAGTTATCACGATTTGGAAAGCGAACTTGGTATTCTCTAGCCGTCGCATTTGCGTTTCGTCCACACTCGCCGTACATTATTAGCATTTCACAGTATTCTTCAGTAGTAAACATGATGACAAATGTGAGATCAATAATAAACTAATTTTGACAACGTCAAAATTGAAATCACTCAAAATTGTATAGTTGACCAAATAAGTTGAGAAAGTTTATAGACAACTATCTAGATTATTAAAATTAATTTAAATATGAATTCTTCGTCGTGATTGGTCAACTTTAAACGCTTGTAACTTGAAAACCATTGAAGCCTAACACTTTATTTTACCACCAAAAATCTTTAAAAAAATCGCAGAATTTGCAGTTTTCGGCTGCGCCGTTCGTTCTGAATCACCCTGTATATTATTAAAATATTATAATGTTTTGAATTCCATAAACCCAAGTCTTATCTTGTAACATGATATATGATACATATGTGCATCAGTTTAGTACAGAAGTAATGAAATAATTGCATTAACTTATAATAAGTACATATAATTTACAAAAAATACATATATTAAAATTATAGTTTAAAAATAAACAAGTAAAATCCTTATAATACTATTTTAGTGTGCAAACAACCAAATAATCTTAATTATTACAAAATTATAGTATAAACATATATGTTACTATACAAAATTATTAATACAAAATCAGCAAAACTGTATATTTAATACTACAAATAGCCTAACTAACATGAAATAAAACATTATCAAATATCTATATCACGATGACCCCAAGCGAGCGTTTTTACGGAACCAGGTAAAACAAAGCGTTTATCATCAAGAGATGATAACGCCGCTTTGTTTTTCAATACACTGTACATATTATGTAAATGTGATTAAAAAGTAGTCATTTTCCTATAAATTATACTGTTGTCTGTTTCAACAATATGTTTATAGTCATCTAAAGTAATTTCTTTTTGAACCACACTACTTTTAACGCCCTTTGCTTTTTTTGATAGACTACCTTCAGCATTTACACAATATGCCTTTGCTCCAGTACCATAAAAATCCCAAATAATTTTTCCAGCATACTCATCCTTCATTTTCCCCAAAATTGAAGAATTTGCAGGTACATTATGCATATTATTTGGATGAAAGTTACTCGTATCAAATTTATCTAAATGCAATTTCATATCTTCATAAAAATTTTCAGTTAAAATTTCAATTATTAGGCTATCAGTGTCAGTATAAAGAAGCAAAGCATTTTCACCATACTTTTCTTTAATAAACGAATAATAAAAATCATAAATAATAGTTTTTGATAAGTCTAAAACGCTAAAGCCTATATAAATAGGTTTATTATATACAACTTTTAATTTTTCCATCTGCACCGCAACAAAATTTTCTGTAAAAATTTTACAATTTTTAAAATTTGGTTTTGCCATGAGATTATTAGCACCTTGTTTATGTCCAATATTTTCCCAATGCGTTACTAACTTTACATCTACTCTTTTATCAACGTTTTCCATAGTTTTCCCGAAATTACTATTATTCATTAGTTTGAAAAAATCTTTTTCAAACTTACTACTTGCACAATTTCTCATTAATGTATTCAAATCTATATATGGCATAAGCCAAGGACTTTGTTTAAATTTCAATGCTCGATGAATGTGAGTTAATTTTAAACCGTTTTGAAGCGCTTGCTTTAAATTCCTATAATGTATAACATATTTAGATTTTTTATAAAAATTTGGTATTAATTTTTTAATTTTAAATTTTGAAATTGGTAAAACTATGGATTCCGGACAAAAAGGTAAATCATTATGCAAATCATGTAAATTTTCTGGATAATTTAAATCTACTTCTAAAATGTAACCGCAATCAGAATTATCTGGAATATTTTCAACGTTCAATCTATCAATTTGAAATTCATTTAACCATTCGAATTTGCTTTTGGGAAGATATTGAGACATAGTAGCTCCATATAAATTCGTAGCATTTAAATACGTTATGTTAGATTTTGGTTTAGATGGATCATAATTTGGAATGAACTGATTATTTGCTACTGCTTTTCTTATACTACATTGACTTACGCCACTACGAATTCCTTTTTTAAAAAAATGTAACATATCAATATCGGTTAGCAGTTCCAACTCAACATCAGTATATTTCAGCATAGCATCCCAACTAAGCTCTGGTGCAGTGTAGTATTGAGCTGGATCTAAACTGTATACTGACATGCACAAATTTCTAAAATTTTCAAAAATATTACTAAGTATTAATACGTCGGATTTTAAATATATATCAGAGTATTCTCCTAATGTGTTGCATTTAAATACATTCCATACCTTGCACGCTCGCTCATAGTCAAGTGTTGAAATATTTTCGTTTGATAAGTTATCGAAAAATTCTTTATGTGGTGGTAATTTTTTATCATCTAATTTATGAACATCCGAAACATATGAATAGGGAAATACACCTTTCAATCGAATCAAGTTAAATTTTTCATCATCAGGAAAGTATTTACGAATTTCATAACATTCGTTATCACTTAGATTTTGGGCCAAGCGACTCAAACTAGAAGCCATAAATTTAAATGAATCTAAAAATCGCAGTTTGAAATATTTCTTTTTCTCATTGCCGGTTTTTTTTATCTAAATATGTGTCGACCAAAATGTGTTTAGAAAAAGAAATATATCGTTCTTTATTTTGTGGAATAACGTCTACACGTTCCTGATCACAAGCTAAATCTTTAATGAATAAGTGACTGTCATAACCACTTAAATTATGAAAAAAAAATAGGAATGAAATTTTTAATTTTAAAATTTAAATTACAATTCACATGAGCAGCACCTCGATATTGGCCTGTTAAGTGACAATGATCCCTTACACGAGTTTCATTATTTTTAAAGAATTTTTTACAAATATGACAATTTGGATTAGTTTCAAAATCGTTTTCCTCATTTCTAGTTAAAATATTTATTGGTATAATTGGTTTTAAGTAGTTGTTATAAATGTTTTTAACATCCGCCTCCAATCGTTCAATAAATACTTTAACACAATCTTCTCCGCGATACAATTGAAACTTGCATAAGGAATCATTGTAAGAACATTTGATATAGTAGCAAAATGAATAAGATTCTGAAAATGATTTTTCAGAACTTGGTTCACACACCTCAATTGGTCTTAATACTGTTTCAAAATCGGCATAAATTATGAATGGCACCTTTAGTTGATTTTGAAAATTTTCAAATTTTAACAAATTTCCCGGACGTGTATTTCCATTTTTATCTGTTATAATATCTTCGGTCGGCAATTTAGTATAAACAAAATTGCAATCATTTAACTTATGATTTTCTAAAAGTTCAGCATTTGAAAAATTTACCAAACAACCATCACATAAAAACAAAACAATAGAATGTTTAGTCAGCTGATTTCGAACTAATCTCGACATGCTCTTAATAAGACAATAATGGTTATTGCCAATATTATCACTAATAAGCAGCAAATTTACATGTCGAATTCGACGATATTTTGTAAAATCTAAAGGCCCTACTACTTCTACTTTTGCTACATTGTTTTGAAAGATGTTGTCCAAGCCATAAACATTTATTGAAATATCATTGAGTATCTCAAATTCATTGATATCACTCAATTTTACCGGAAACTCAATACTGCTAAAGTCCAACTTGTTTTGAAATTGTACATACCGAGCTAAGTAGAGGAAGAAGGTATGTTCTAGCACCACCGTCCATAATGCGCATGATCGAAATAGATCGCACTCTTTCTAACCCATGCAATTATCTTCTCTCTCATTCTAACCACGGAAATTTTTTTGTTTTACCAGGTTGGTAGTATATTGTTGCGGAATATATTTATAATTCGAATTAAATTATTATTATTAACATTGCTGCATGGTGGGAGAATTTAAAATTTAAATTAAGAACCCCCAAACATCGTCGTATAGGCCATTAACTATCATCAAAAATCAATCCAAATTTAACCCTTCTATTTATAGATATATAATATTTATATTTCACCCCTATCAACTTAGGGGCTAAAATGTAAATTAAATATGAAAAAAAGCTAACCAGCAGCAGGAATCGAACCTGGTACTTTGGGTTGGGATAACACATCGTGTAGCGCTACACCATCGAGCTAATTAATTAATTAATAATTATAAGTTTAACAATAATTCTGAACTTAAATTTGAAAGTAACAAAAAAGCTGATCTGCGGCAAACTAAAATAACGTAATATGCATAAGGCTAATTAATTAATGATTTGATTGATTTCCGCATATGTATTAAATTTTAATGAGGTGGAAAGAGCACTTACAATAATACAAAATTAGAAAATTATAATAAAAACAAAATAATTAATTCGTACAAATACTTTATTAATAACATATATTTAAACAGCAAATATTACTAGAATTATTGCATAGATTGCATTTATTTTTTGGTGGTGATGGACCATCCCATTGTTCCAACTCTTTAGGCTGATTGTAATGATCATTACAAGGTAAACACAATTTTAATATTTTATCATTTCGATATTCTTCTGGTAAATGTTTCCAAACTCTTTCTAGTTCCAAAGTTTGGGCATATTTCTGTAAATAAACTAATGGAAAGTATGGCAAATCCGATGGCTCAAATTGATCCAAACATTTCTTCAGTTCTAGATGATTTACAATCATGTTGCCGACTTTTTCTACAACATCCTTATTGAATGACATTTTCTAATAAACTAACCAATATTCTAATGCTAACCGATAATTTGTATTCAACTTAGTTCTACTATTAAATTATAATCAGATTCTATTTTTTTATGAAAATATTGTAAACACTCCAACATACAACGTGATTCTATGGAATTGGATACCCTGCATAAAGTTCGCATGAGGTCAATGCAGTTTTCAAGGCCATTATCTTCATGATAATCAAGAATATTTACAACTGCTAACATTATATTATTATAATAATTTGCAAAGTGTATGTTTTTCAACAATGCTAATCTTGATGAAATAATTTCATTAATCGATATTATTTCTTCAATAGTTGGTAGACCCACAAATATTGGAGTAATATGTTCACTTTTTAATTTAACCATTTTTATCTTCATAAAAGGTGACTCTTCCAATTGGCATATATTTGAAATTGAATTGAATTCATTGAAAACAATTGCATCACCTTTATCAAGATACTTGATTAAAGTGTATATAAAGTCATTCCACTCCACTTCACCAAACGTAACATGATCTTCTTTCTTTCTTGAATTTATGAATTTCACCGCAGGTTCTAATCCCATAGAATAACACAGACCAACAGAAATTTCACATATTTTTGATTTTTCCAACATATAACTAGTCTCATGTATCAATCGTTTATCTTTATAAATATTAGTTCGATAATTTGAGAAAAGAGAATCAACAAACTCAGAATAAGATGTTGCCTCATTCATTTTGAGATAAATTTACAATACTACAATCAATATCTCAACATCTTTTATATTTATAGTAATTAATAATAGACGACATGCGCAAAAGAGTTAAATAATATTTTCAATATTAATCCAACTATTGTGAGATTTATCAAACCCCAACCATTTAACATGGACTTTATTATTCTTTCTAGACAATATTACTTCTCTCGTAGAGGAAGTATTGTATTCATGAAAAAAAAAATTTCTCCAAATTTCACTTTTTTCTACTTTATAGAATGCGTAGATTTCGAAAATCATATTCACTAATTTCCTGTCGGTCTGTCGGTCTGTCGGTCTGTTCGTTTCT
>OY744572.1:0-110036 GCA_963556235.1 Cryptophagus acutangulus | reverse complement strand
ACTTTAATTGTACAATAAAATACAATAGATTTTTTGGTAATGGATCGAAATTAAATCACACTCATTTGCAGTCAGTTAACAATTAGTCAAAGGTTCCATCTGGCGATTATTCAAATCCTTTAAAAATTCTTCAAAAGATAGATAAAATCCATCTACTAATCGTGGCATCGGTGTATGACCTTGGTTTATCAGAACACGGTCTCTAGTTTCAAGTTCGTCAGCCAATCTAAAACAGAGGATTTGAATTGCGCGCAGAAGTGCTAAATAGAAGGACTTACGTTATGCCATTTTTGATTAAGGTAGCAATTTCTTCATTATTAATTATTTCGAAGAACTTTTGGAAGCTAGTTCAATTTTGATAATGGATAACTCCTGCAAGCACATATTTTCAAATCGAATGCAGTTCATCAATTCCACTTTTAGTGGTAGTCTGTTAACAGGATCGTGTTTTATCCAGCGCATTGCAGAATAAAATATTTGACCTTCGCATTGTACTTTTATGTTATCGGAAGTAAGAATTTTCTTCAAGTCGGGAAATGACAGTTGTAGAAAATTTAAACTTCCAACCAGTGAAATAAAAAATGTTTTAATTCGTGGAAGCATAATTTCTGCCACTTCCGGTATCTTTTGATGTTGTGCCTCAATCTACAAATGGTACGCACTCCCTTCGTCATAGGTCTTTTCTTGTACCATAATTGACCACAACTGCTTTTGCAGAGTTTTTATTTCCAAATAGCTGCTACCTTTGTAGATGCTTAATATGTTCTGCCTGGTAATTAAAGTCTGATAGCATTTTTTATCAGCGCTCCGCATCCAATTGTAGATGATGCGAAAAGCGTCAGCAGAACAGTTTTCAGGTTCAATTTGGAATTTGGAAACGGTGGAATCGGGAAAGTTACAAAAATATTTGGAGTAGGTTCGTAATATTAGCATGTGAACCTTAAATTGGACATCTCCAATAACGATGGTCGCAGTGGTATTTTCATCATTTTTGAATTGTCTGGCTAATGCAGCATAAATATTCCGTTTAGGTGGCCATTTCTGTTTGGTTTTATCGAATAGGTCAACCACTTCTCGGTATGGTTCTTCATCTAAATTTTGGGTGGTTTCTAAATCACGGTATTCCATTAATTCTGGCATAGCCGGCATTTTAAAACTTGACATTGCTATTTTATGGGCTGCGAAACGTATTTTATCCACCAATAATCCTGAAATTGAATTGAGTTAGTATCAAACTTTAACTTTATAATTTAACTTCAAAGAAGTTGCATCAAATCAAAGAGCATCATAAAATTTATGAAAATTAATTACTACACATTTACTAGCTTGCCTCTTTTAATGTGTTTCTCGTTCAGTAAACAGTGGTTGCAAATACAACCAATCAATATTATAGGGAAGTATATTTGTATGTTTCAAATTGTACAAACAATCTCTTCCAAGATACAAAATACAAATGACAAATGTCTAAACGAGTGCGTTCCTTTTATAGATAATTCTAAACCTAGCCTACTATACATGTATACAATTATATCGCCTAGATACTCTAGTTGTACACAACTGCAAGGCCTACTTTAGATGTACCAGATGTAAGCAACTACATGGCCTACGCTAGATGTAAATAACTGCATATTCTAAACATTGGAGAATGCGTAGATTCCAAAATGGTATCTACTCTAATTGTATATAACTGCATCGCCTACTCGAATTGTACTCTACTAGTCTAACAAAACACAAGCGACTACAAAACTAACTGAAATTTTAAGTAACTTTGGCAAGATTTAAAGTATTAATTTTTATATGGTAACACTACTGCCCCTGGCCATATAATCTTGTGATTAAGGACTCTATAGTTGCGTAGTTTTCAAACTGATTCTATGAAGTACTAATTAAATATAATGTAGATACATCATCTATAGAACATCCAAAGATCAACCTACCAAAGTCGCCCCTTAAAGAAACATTGTTTCACTATCTTATCATAACACAATCATCCTATCATGTGTGTCTAACGACACCACAGACCCATACTATTATTACTAATGCGTACGGCTGATTATAGAGATCTTTCGGCCCCACCGTACGCTATTTACTCTGACCTGCCTATCATGGGTGTCTGTCGCCACCACAGTATCAGGCAGTAGTTTCTTTCAGCATAGCATAAGATAAACATATTATTAACTTAGAAACGACTGTTTATTGACTGGTACAGCTTTTGCACACACGCCGATAGGTACTCGAATGTCATTTCCTGTTTGTCACAGCATCGAGTCTCGTGGATAGGATGTCTCCCTTCCCGTCATTCCTTAGGCGTAGGAATCTTTTACGCGCCAAATTCAATTCAAATAGATACGCGCTAACAATATAATAGATTGATCCTTGGATGTTCACGATAAATGCATTTGCCTAGTTATAAAATGCTGTTACAATTGTGATAGGAACCTTAATGGGATGAGCTATCGTGCCCTATTGATGACTTGATGATGATGAAATCCTAATAAGACTCAAGTTTTTGGCATTAGAACATCTTCCTCCAGGTTGGGAGGAAGATGTTCTCTCCTCCTCCAGGACCGAGAATGTTGATCCACAGCTGTTGAATAAGATTTGCTTTGCCTTGCCGACTACAGGTAACGCAATGGCATTTAATCCACAAGCAACTAGTTTGATGGAAAAGCCTTTTAAGGATATGAAAATGAGGATGCTAAAATGGAATTTTTGTAAAGGAATTGTCTTTGCCCCTATAAATTATTCCATTTGGATCAGAAGGTCACATATTCAACATCAATTGGTTTTGCAATCTATTGAAAACCTTAAGCCACTGCTACTGTCTGGCAAGGAGGCGTCCATTAGTTTAGCAGGAGAAGACTCAGAGGGTGATTCCGATGATCAACCACTTGCTTCATTAAGACCGCGAAAACATTCTATTTCGTCTAGATTGGATGTTTTTGAATCTAAATTTGAGAAGTCTCAGGATCTGTTAGAAGCTATTTTGGAAAATGTGACTGGCAATGGATCAGTGTTAGAGGAAGATGATCGGCCTTCTGACTCAATGTGGGAAAAAGATGATGTTGAAGCAGAACAACAATCGCAAGGTGATGGGATCCTCCTTAGCTATCCCCACATGCGTTAAACCAACCCCAACCGGGAACCTCTCTATTTGACTTTTCGCCTATTACCAAGGAGCAAGAGCCGGCTATTCCAGAGCCAGATCCGGAAATAAGAAGTCAAGGCATGAAATAGTCTAAATAGGTAGTCTATCATGGGAAAAAATTCGTTATGCTGAGGTACACAAAAAGCTTCAAGCATCTCCGGTTTTTTCTCAACTGCAAATGGGTCAAGGACTGGCTATCAGCTCCAATAGTTCCTGGAGGCCCGAGCAATAGAATCTCCAATTCGGATTCCCAACCTTCACATGAATCTGATAGACACAGAGACAGGACTTCCTCCAAAAGATGCCCAGCAATTAAAAATGGAAGCCTGGAAAATACGGGGTGGGAAGGTCACATAAAAAATTGGCCTAAGGCTGATATAGAATTGCTACAATGTTCTTGGAGGAGTTCAACGCTCAGATCCTACAAAGCCTCTTGGAATAATTGGAAAAACTGGGCAAATTCCAATCATATCTGTTACAAATCCTTCTCCACAGGACCTTGCCTTGCATTTAAGCTATTTGTATAGAGTTAAGAAATTGTCGTTTACTAGTATACTGGTGAACAAATCAGTGGTATCAACATTTGCTAATCCGTTGAGGGGGTCCATGTTATCATCGCATCTAATTGTGAAGCGGATGCTTAAAGCAATTAGTCTTGGTTCCCCAGGAAAGAACAATACCAAATCGATTTGGGATATTAACAAAATTCTAGAATGGTTACGTGCAAATCCACCTAGAAATGATGAACCTTTTCTTGATTTTTATGTATCTAGCAATTTTGTTAATTCTATCGTCGGGCAGACGAATCCATGACCTGACGCTTTTAATGGTGGATAATGCGCATTTTCAACAGTTTAAACATTATATTATTTTTTTGCCAAGTTTTGGGTCTAAAACAGATAAAGCCGTCTGTCGGCAATCGGGTTGGAAGATCTTTAATTCGCCAAATTCGGATCTTGACAATAAATATTGGGTCAACAAGTAAATTGAAGTTTCTAATACGAGAAGAGTGTTCTCAAAATAGAAATGTTTTTTCTCCAAAAGGTAAAAAACAATTATTTTGAGTCTTGCCGAAGCTTGACCCATGGTTTTAAGACCTTAGGAGCGGGAAGTGGGGAAAAATAATCGCTTAAACTCGCTCTGGAACCTGGAAATGGGTAAGATAATCTCTAATGGGTCAAGCTTCGGCAAGACTCAAAATAACTGTTTTTTACCCTTCGGGGGAAAAACATTTCTATTATTGATTCCACGTACATGCAGTTTTTATTTAATGATGACAATGACAAATAAAATAATAAAGTGGATACTTATCGAGTACTTAACCGCCGTTGCAAATTGTTGATCTTAAAAAATAGCTATTTTAACAATATCGCAAGTTTTATATAAAAAAAAAATTAGTTTACAAGTTATTATTCTAAAAAATAATAAAATCTGCACTTCAAGTGCATTTTATCTTATGTTCATTTTCTTTTTATTCATTAACGGTTTGTTTTATTTGATCAAATAAAGCATATATTTAATTTTACATTTAAACTACATAAAAAAATTAAAAAAAAAATAAAAATCAAAGATAAAAATTTTCGGAGAGCACTTGTCAAATTACCTCTAAATTTTGCCGAAGTTACTTAAAATTTCAGTTAGTTTTATAGCGGCTTATGTTTTGTTAGACTAGTAGAGTATAATTCGAGTAGACGATGCAGTTATTTACAATTCGAGTAGATACCATTTTGGAATCTACGCATTCTCCAATGTTTAGAATATGCAGTTATTTACATGTAGCGTAGGCCGCTTACATCTGGCACATCTAAAGTAGGCCTTGCAGTTGTGTACAACTAGAGTATCTAGGCGATATAATTGTATACATGTATAGTAGGCTAGGTTTAGAATTCTCTATAAAAGGAACGCACTCGTTTAGACATGCGTCAGTTGAATTTTGTATCTTGGAAGAGATTGTTTGTACAATTTAAAATATACAAATATACTTCGCTATTATATTGAATGATTGTTTTTGCAACCACTGTTTAGTGAACGAGAAACAAATTAAAAGGGGCAAGCTAGTAAATCTGTAGTAATTAGTTTTCATAAGTTTTATGATGCTCTTTGATTTGATGCAACTTCCTTGAAGTTAAATTATAGACTTGAAGTTTGATACTAACTCTATTCCATTTCAGGATTATTGGTCTTTAAAGGTGGATAAAATACGTTTCGCAGCCTATAAAATAGCAATGTCAAGTTTGAAAATGCCGGCTATGCCAGAATTAATGGAATACCGTAATTTAGAAACTAGCCAAATTTTAGTTGAAGCACCATATCAAGAAGTGATTGACCCAATCGATAAAACCAAACAGAATTGGCCACCTAAACGGAATTTTTATGCTGCATTAGCCAGACAATTCAAAAATGATGAAAACACCAATGCGACCATCAATATTGGAGATGTCCAATTTAAGGTTCACATGATAATATTACGACCCTACTCCAAATATTTTTGTAACTTTCCCGATTCCACCGTTTCCGAATTCCAAATTGAACCAGAAAACTGTTCTGCTGACGCTTGTCGCATTATCTACAATTGGATGCGAAGCGATGATGAAAATTGCTATAAGACTTTAATTACCAGGCAGAACATATTAAGCGTCTACAAAGGTAGCAGCTATTTGCAAATAGAAACTCTGCAGAACCAGTTGTGGTCAATTATGGTACAAGAAAAGGCCTATGACGAAGGGAGTGCGTATTATTTGTACATTGAGGCACAACATCAAAATATACCGGAAGTGGCAGAAATTATGCTTCCACGAATTAAAACATTTTTTGTTTCACTGGTTGGAAGTTTAAATTTTCTACAACTGTCATTCCCCGATTTAAAGAAAATCCTTACTTCCGATAACATAGAAGTACAATGCGAAGGTCAAATATTTTATTCTGCTATGCGCTGGATAAAACATGATCCTGTTAACAGACTACCACTAAAAGTGGAATTGATGAACTGTATTCGATTTGAAAATATGTGGTTGCAGGAGTTATTCCTTATCAAAATTGAACTAGCTTCCCAAAAGTTCTTCGAAATGATTAAGAATGAAGAAATTGCTACCTTAATCGAAAATGGCATAACGTAAGTCCTTCTATTTAGCACTTGTGCGCGCAATTCAACACCTCTGTTTTAGATTTGCTGTCGAACTTGAACGTAGTGACCGTATTCTGATAAACCAAAGTCATACACCGATGCCACGATTAGTAGATAGATTTTATCTATCTTTTGAAGAATTTTTGAAGGATTTGTATAATCGCCGGATGGAACATTTAACTAATTGTTAACTGACTGCAAATGAGTGTGATTTAATTTCGATCCATTATCAAAAAATTTATTGTAAACAATTAATTTTGTAAGTAAAAAATTCATCAATTTTGTGTTCTTTTGTTGTGACTTTCTAGTAATACTTTTCACTAGTTAATATAACGTTGCTAAATAATCTTCTGCCATTTGTAGGAAACATAATATAATTGTTAAATTGACCTTGAATGCTTTGTTGCTCACACACGCTTCGTGTTTCTATACTATTTACTATATAAGAAATAATTCGTATAAAAAAATACGTCATTAATATTGATGACAACATGTCGCACACGACGTGTTGTTCACGTTTCACTTCTAGTGCGAAAAACACGTTTTTGCACGATCGTGTAATTTGACATGCTTACTGATTTTATAATAATCATAGTAGGTTACTTTTTTGCACGATCGTGTAATTTGACATGCTTACTGATTTTATAATAATCATAGTAGGTTACTTTTACAAAATACCGTGCGGTAAGTAAACGCAATTCAATTTTTTGTTTTTTTTTTAATCGATTCAATTAATTGCGTTCTTTAGATTTTTCAGGAATAATTGTCGAACATCCTATGTTCCACGCACTTTCAACATCCGAATCATCACTGACTCCTATTTCTGATCAGTTAATTAAGAAACTAATTGGAAATTATTAATTCACTTATTAAATGACAGTAGTAACCAAACCATATGCTACTTGATAAAATAGTTATTTAAGTATTAAGGTCAGTAAGTGCATACTACCGGTGGAGGGTGTGTTTGGAGATCGAGACGTAGTCGAGATCTCCAATACGCCCGATACCGGTAGGGCACTTACTGACCGCAATGCTTATTAGGTTTTTTGCACGATCGAGGACATAAGAAAATTACTATTTGATTACTAAATTACAAATGTAATAAATTAATTTTTATCAAGTAGCATATGGTTTGGTTACTACTGTCATTTAATAAGTGAATTAATAATTTCCAATTAGTTTCTTAATTAACTGATCAGAAATAGGAGACAGTGATGATTCGGATGTTGAAAGTGCGTGGAACATAGGATGTTCGGCAATTATTCCTGAAAAATCTAAAGAACGCAATTAATTGAATCGATTAAAAAAAAAAACAAAAAATTGAATTGCGTTTACTTACCGCATCCCGTGCGGTAAGCAAACTTACCGCACGGTATTTTGTAAAAGTAACCTACTATGATTATTATAAAATCAGTAAGCATGTCAAATTACACGATCGTGCAAAAATTAATTTATTACATTTGTAACTTATTAATCAAATAGTAATTTTATTCACAATCGTTATTGTAATGTTGTGATTACCAACGATTTAGAGGTCGGGAAGTTGAACATTACACACCTAGGTTCGTAATACTGTCAAATAATAAATATGATTGTTTGACACTTGCAACAGTAGAATTTACACAAGTATTTAATGTATTTCGCTATTTCCACACTTTTAATTACATTTAAAGATTAATCTAGTCCAACAGCACAACAAATTAATGAACTATCGTAAAAAACAACACGCAACACTGTATTTTTGTTTTGAACTGGAGTTTTGACAACTGCAATTTCACTCCAGATTTGCTGATCGAAAAGTGCATTTCCACCACGGTCGAAAATGTGTTTTTATTCATACATTTTTAATTATTTTTTTGATAATAAATTGTTCGATTGTGAATAAAATAGTATACATACCTCGGTGGGAATTTCATTACAGCCTCGCGCTTATATCTGACCTCGAGGCTTCGCCTCTCGGTCAGATATTAGCCCTCGGCTGTAATGAATATCATTCCCAACTCGGTTGTAATATACTATTCTTATGTCCTCGATCGTGCAAAAAACCTAATAAGCATTGCGGTCAGTAAGTGCCCTACCGGCATCGGGCGTATTGGAGATCTCGACTACGTTTCGATCTCCAAACACACCCTCCACCGGTAGTATGCACTTACTGACCTTAATACTTAAATAACTATTTTGCACGATCGAGTAATTTGACATGCTTACTGATTTTATAATAATCATAGTAGGTAACTTTTACAAAATACCGTGCGGTAAGTTTGCTTACCGCACGGGATGCGGTAAGTAAACGCAATTCAATTTTTTGTTTTTTTTTTAATCGATTCAATTAATTGCGTTCTTTAGATTTTTCAGGAATAATTGCCGAACATCCTATGTTCCACGCACTTTCAACATCCGAATCATCACTGTCTCCTATTTCTGATCAGTTAATTAAGAAACTAATTGGAAATTATTAATTCACTTATTAAATGACAGTAGTAACCAAACCATATGCTACTTGTTAAAAATTAATTTATTACATTTGTAATTTATTAATCAAATAGTAATTTTCTTATGTCCTCGATCGTGCAAAAAACCTAATAAGCATTGCGGTCAGTAAGTGCCCTACCGGTATCGGGCGTATTGGAGATCTCGACTACGTCTCGATCTCCAAACACACCCTCCACCGGTAGTATGCACTTACTGACCTTAATACTTAAATAACTATAATTTGGCAACTTATTGCATAAATAGCTAATTTTGCACGCTTTTTTAAGAACAATAAAAAAAAGTAGGCTGTTTCAACATCTAAAATGGCAACTAAAAAGATGTCATTTTACTAAAAAGATGTTATTTTGATCAAAAATTGCAAAAATTTACTTTCAACACATCGCACAAATCAAATTCAAAGTCATTTCACAATTTACAGCATCAAATCCTTGCAAACACTTATTTGACGTTATTTACGTGAAATTACTCCAGTCACTAAGTTCGTTCCGTAATCTTCGATTTAATGCACTAGTGCACATTGAATCTAATTCTATCTTATTCTAACTGTGTTGGCAAATCCGCGAATCTAAAGAATTGCTTTAGAATGCAGAGACGATGCCTTAGTTGTAATGATCGGTGATTTTATTTGATTTGGGTTCGTCTTCTTGGCTTCAAGATACTTTCTTCCTTCTGGGATTGATCACGGATGAACGTTCAATAAAATACTCGATTCGGATTTAACTTTGATATTTATTCAAACTACAAATTAATGATGATTTAGGAAATTACACAACTTCACTTAGCCTATTTTAGACGACTCTCGAATAAATTCTATCTAGGTAAAGTTTGTTGCAATTTAGATTCTTACGATGATTCTTATGTTTGGACCGACTATGACTTGATTAACTGATTGTTAAGACTAGATACTGTTTTCTTATACTCGCTATTCGCTAACTGCGGCTTATTCCAGTAGCAAACCTTTTTATATGATTTCTCCTTCCGCTAGAGTTTTTAAGTAGGATTATTCAAATAAATATGATTGGCTAATATGAGTCTAGGTACTATAAGCTTGACCTCAATTCACACGTGTCTTCTATTTTCTAGGAACTTATATTCATTTGCAGCTGCATAAACAAATGCGCTCAAGTCGTCAAGAAAAATCTCCAAAGAATCATTTTAAATTATTTAATATTTAAGTCTAATTTTATATAAGTCCATATCACCACATAGTATATTACAAAACGAGCGCAGTAAGTGAGTCTTAACACACGAGAGGAGAAGTTGACGCACGAGGTCTTTAGGCCGAGTGCGGCAACTCACGAGTGTGTTAAAACTAACGAATGTTAATTATTTTGACATCTTTTTTAATGATGTACCAATCAATATGAGAATGAGGCGATTTTCAATTTTTTTGACTACCTTTTGCTTTCCCCAGATAATACGACTAGTAAATGCAAATTTTTCATTGGCTGAGACTAGAGGGTTCTGGCAGAGGCCTCTGCCAAGTCGCACGCTATTGGTCAAAGCCTTAACGCACAGCTTACTCGTGCGATATAATATCGCACGGCCGAATGATATTGCATGCTTTCGTCGTATGTTTCTTGTACGGAAACTATGATTTTCATATGTGGTCGTGGGAAAACTCTTTATTCATATGTAATATAACAAGGGAAATGATTATTATCGGTAATTTTGAATTTTATACGAAAACTACGTTGCCTAGCAATTTTACGAGTCAAATTGAAGGATCAAAAAACCGAGCGGTACGCGAGGTTTTTTGTCTGCCAATTTGACAAGTAAAATTGCTTTAGGAAACGTAGTTTGAGTGCATTAAAATGCAAAATTACCGATAACAATAATCTTTTCCCGAGTTGTATTTTAAAGATTATTTCGTGACTATACTATTTAACGTTATTAATATTGACTATACTATTTAACGTTATTATTTAACGTTATTTAATCTCTCCAAATCGTCTGTTCGACATTTTTGAGATGACAGATTTGTTCAATAGCTAATATATTGTTTACATATTTTGTTTCATGGATATCTAAATAGGTATATGTACATTACAATTATTATCATCTATATAAAGTAACTATAGCAACGGGAGGTGTTATCGCTGTAATAGGCCCCGTAGAAATGGCAACGGGTTGTTGTCGGACTAATATATAGAAAGCTGTGATTTCAAGTACAGTATTGTGATAGGAATGAAATAATCATTAATATAAAGTAACAACTTTTTTAAGGTAATACGATAATAATTATTAATTAATTCAGGCAACGCGATTATAAATAAAAGATTCTGATTGGCTGGTTCCAGAGACTTCTGCCAGAGACTTCTGCCATAGCCAATCAGGTAATTTCAACGTAACTAAGCAACTTCAATAGGTTTTTATAATAACAAATAACCTACACATTGGGAGAAAACCAATTTGATTTTATCCTTTAAACTGCTTGTTTCTTTTAGTCCACCTTCAAATGTGATTCTTCATTCCAGGAATATCCTGGTCAGTTGCATCATGATGTAAGATTTAATAAATTTAATTTTTTAACAAATATTTATATTTGTATCACTCTTACTTGCTTGACAGATCGATATAAAAGAAGAACTCGAAAACAGCATGAAATTGGAAGACACTTTTCCCATCATTATTATTGAACTGGGTGAAAAGAGCTTTATAAAAGAATGG
This sequence comes from Cryptophagus acutangulus, assembly GCA_963556235.1. Classification (NCBI taxonomy): domain Eukaryota; kingdom Metazoa; phylum Arthropoda; class Insecta; order Coleoptera; family Cryptophagidae; genus Cryptophagus; species Cryptophagus acutangulus. The sequence continues at coordinate 98,601 of OY744572.1, read as the reverse complement.
GATAATAACGATTTTTTGCAAAAACCTATTATATCGATAAAAACCGAGTTAAAAACTGAGGATAATGAATCGATCTGTATACTATGTTTAATAAAATCCGAAGACCACGATATTTTTTTTAACGAATATTTCGGTATACCAATTTCGAATCTGTTGGAACTGTACACCCCATTTAAAGTAGGAACAAATAAGCGAAATTTGGGAAACACGTTGAATATTATATTTTTTAGACATCAGAAGTAAAATCAGCTTACATGTGCAATCTTTGCTTAAATGAATTATTGAGTTGCCACACGGCTTGTGAGAAAATTCGGGGAAAATATATCACATCGCAAGCGGTTCTAAAAATGCAGAGACTGAAATCATAACCAACCAAAAAAAAATTAAGGAACCCTCGAAGTCTATACGACTCTAAAGGTCAAAAACGCCTTAAAAATGGACCATTTTGTAAAAATTGTAAAAATGTATAGTAAATTTAGTTTAAATAAAAATTTTATACAAAAATGTTGTTTTTTGATAATTAATTTGACGAGCATGTGTTTTGCGAGTATCAACGCGCACTCTTGGTTGCGCACCTATTTCGTTAAATGAAAAATAAGGGACCGACTTGAGTGGCGCAGCGGTACAAGTACTACCAACTTGCGATCATAGCAATGGTATAGAGATTACGGATTAACAAAAGTATTACTGGAATAAAGCGAAACGTTACTGGAAAAGTTACAACAAACGCGCACAAAATTGATGAATTTTTTATTTTTAAAATTAATTGTTTACAATAGATTTTTTAGTAATGGATCGAAATTGAATATCAACGTAACTAAATCGTAATCGGAGATAACGTTTTAGAAAGGTTGACACACTCATTTGCAGTGAGTTAACAATTAGTTAAATGTTCCATCAGGCGATTATCCAAATCCATTAAAAATTCCTCAAAAGATTGATAAACTCTTTTCTCCATTCGTGGCATCGGACTAGGACCTTGTTCCTCCAAAAAACAGTTTCTATGTTCTAGTTCAATAGCCAACCTAAAATAGGATTTGAGTTGCGTGCACAAGTGCTAAACAGAAAGGCTTACGTTATGGCTTTTTTGATTAAGGTAGCTATTTCTTCATACTTAATCATTTTGAAGAATTTTTGGGAAGCTAGTTCAATTTTGATAATGAATAACTCCTGCAAGCACATATTTTCAAATCGAATGCAGTTCATCAATTCCATTTTTAAAGGCAGTCTCTTAACAGGATCGTGTTTTATTCAGCGCATAGCAGAATAAAATATTTGACCTTCGCATTGTACTTTTAGGTTATCGGAAGCTAGGATTTTCTTCAAGTCGGCGAATGATAGTTGTAGAAAATTTAAACTTCCAACCAGTGAAACAAAAAAATTTTGAATTCGTGGAAGCATAATTTCTGCAATTTCCGGTAGCTTCTTATGTTGTGCCTCAATGTACATATTGTACGCTCGCCCTTCGTCGTAGGACTTTTCTTGTACCATAATTGACCATAATTGCTTTTGCAGAGTTTTAATTTTCAAATAGCGGCTACCTATGTAGATGCTTATTATGTTCTGCCTGGTAATTAAAGTCTTATAGCAGTTTTCATCATCGCTTCGCATCCAATTGTAGATAATGCGAAAAGCATCAACAGAACAGTTTTTTTGTTTAATTTTAAATTTGGAAACGGTGGGATCGGGGAAGTTACGAAAATATTTGGAGTAGGTTCTTAATATTAACATGTGAACCTTAATTTCATTTTCAACACGTCCAATAACGATTGCCGCAGTGGTGTTCTCATCATTTTTGAATTGTCTGGCTAATGCAGCATAAATATTCCGTTTAGGTGGCCAATTCTGTTTGGTTTTATCGATTGGGTCAACCACTTCTTGGTATGGTGCTTCAAGTAAATTTTGGCTGGTTTTTGTATCACGGTATTCCACTGCTTTTGGCAGAGCCTTTAATCTTGACATTGCTATTTTATGGGCTGCGACACGTATTTTATCCACTTTCAAAGACAAATAATCCTGAAATTGAATTGAGTTAGTATCAAACTTCAAGTCTATAATTTAATTTCAAAGGAGTTGCATCAAATCAAAGATGGAAACTATTAGAAAACTTATGAATAGTAATTACTACAGATTTACTAGCTTACCCCTTTTAATTTGTTTCTAGGTTCAGTAAACAGTGGTTGCAAAAACAACCATTCAAAATGATAGCAATAGTTATTTGTATATCTAGGCTGCGAAATGACTGTTTAACGTCCGAGAGATATGTTTTTTAGCCGAGGCGTCAGCCGAGGCTAAAAAATCTGGAGGACGTTAAACACATTTCGCAGACGAGATATACACAACATTTTTTGTACAACCGCATTACAAATATTAATAAATACGCAATAAATTTTTGGTAATTATGGTGTTTGGTTTTTTTATCCTATAATCTAGTTCCATAGTATGTTTTCGTAACTATGGAAACGGATCGGGAAAGAGAAAACGTAACTTGATTTTGAACAAACAAATGTTGCAATTATGTCATTTAAAAGTAAAATGGAGAGCGATAGTGATGTTTCTTGTACTCCTCCAGAATTAAAAGATATTGCAGCTTCTGCAATTAAAAATTTAGTGCCGGAGAAGTCTAAGAGACAATACCAAAAAACTTATGATGCATTTAATGGATGGTATTATTTTGCAGGACGCGAAATGACAGATGCAGTACGCGAAAAATTTTGGCGTCCGCTTCTAATGACAGCGGACACGAAATCGAATTTCGCGGTCGCTATGGAGTCTGTAATTACTAACATTTTAGAACGGTTGCACAAAAAGTATATTTGTACATTTCAAATTGTACAAACAATCTCTTCCAAGATACAAAATTCAACTGACTAATGTCTAAACGAGTGCGTTTCTTTTATAGAAAATCGCACAACTATTTAAGCAACCAATAGAATGGCCGCATTTAAGCTTGTTGCTATAGTTACAATTGATCAACATCAATATTTTTTGGAAATATTTTGAAAATATTTAAAATATTTCCGATGTCACAATGAAAGGTGTTGTCAAAATTAATTTATTGGAAAAATTGGTAACATTAAATGAATCCAACAAATATATCAGAAAAACTAATTAAAATTAAAAACACAGTGATTGTAAGTAGTTTGTTGTTGGTTTCCAACGGAAGCAGAAGTGGAAGTCGAGTAAGATAGATGAAAAACTAAGATAGATGTAGAATGGAAATATCTAGTAGTAAAATGTCATTATAATTTATTAAATATTTTATAAAATATAACATCAATTAAGAGTTGTGCGATTTTCTTACCGAATATCATTCGTACAAAAATTAATTCCGAAAAATTTTTATCGCTTACACTCATGCATTAGTTAGCGTGAGGAAATATGCCCTCGTCTGCGACTCGGCAGATTTCCACGCCAACTAATGCATTCGTGAACTTAAAAAAATTTTCTGGAAATAATTTGTGCACTTATGGTATTACATGTGAAAATCGCACCATACTAATTTACGACCAATAGAAACGTTGCATTTGAGTATATTACCATGGCAACAACAAAATTTTTCGGAAATTTTATCCTACTACACCAAGCAGTAGAAAATTTCAGCGGAAATTATTATGTCAAAACAAATGTCAAAATAAATAATTTAATTAGAACTAAAAAATTAAATAAACTAACAAAATTAATGATTAAAATTAAAAACACAATTGTTTTATTTGGTACCGTATCTTTTTGGTACCGTATTTGTAATATTTGGTACCGTATCTTCCACAGCTTTATCAATTGCATTCAATGACTGTTTTCCGAAGCGCGACATTTTTGACTTTGACAGATTTAGTATTTTGTTTTCAACAATCGTTGCTCATAGATACGCAATTCTATTGCAACTTGATTAAAAAATATCAAAAACTTTTTGAATTCTGATCAATTTTTGTAAGTGTATTGGTGCGATTTTCTTACCGAATCTGCACTCGAGCATGAATTCATATCCTGGAAATTTTTTATCGTGCATTCCAACAACGTAATCGGGCCCTCGTGTTCCACTCGGGCCGATTAATACGTTGTTGAAATGCACTCAAAAAAATTTCCGGATAGAATTCATGCTCTTGTGAGATTACAAGTGAAAATCGCACCATACTAATTTACGACCAATAGAAACGTTGCATTTGAGTATATTACCATGGCAACAACAAAATTTTTCGGAAATTTTATCCTACTACACCAAGCAGTAGAAAATTTCAGCGGAAATTATTATGTCAAAACAAATGTCAAAATAAATAATTTAATTAGAACTAAAAAATTAAATAAACTAACAAAATTAATGATTAAAATTAAAAACACAATTGTTTTATTTGGTACCGTATCTTTTTGGTACCGTATTTGTAATATTTGGTACCGTATCTTCCACAGCTTTATCAATTGCATTCAATGACTGTTTTCCGAAGCGCGACATTTTTGACTTTGACAGATTTAGTATTTTGTTTTCAACAATCGTTGCTCATAGATACGCAATTCTATTGCAACTTGAATAAAAAATATCAAAAACTTTTTGAATTCTGATCAATTTTTGTAAGTGTATTGGTGCGATTTTCTTACCGAATCTGCACTCGAGCATGAATTCATATCCTGGAAATTTTTTATCGTGCATTCCAACAACGTAATCGGGCCCTCGTGTTCCACTCAGGCCGATTAATACGTTGTTGAAATGCACTCAAAAAAATTTCCGGATAGAATTCATGCTCTTGTGAGATTACAAGTGAGAATTCTAAACATAGCCTACTCTAGATGTACACAACTGCAAGGCCTACTTTAGATGTGCCAGATGTAAACAACTGCATGGCCTACGCTAGATGTAAGTAACTGCATATTCTAAATATTTGAAAATGCGTAGGTTCCAAAATGGTACCTACTCTAATTGTATATAACTGGCATCGCCAACTCTAATTGTACTCTACTAGTTTAACAAAACACAAGCCGCTACAAAACCAACTGAAATTTTAAATAACTTTAGAGGCAAGATTTAGAGGTAAATCGGTACAGGTTGTCCAGGATTAGAACACATGTTATTCTCAAAACAACAACAAAAAAAAATATAATTTGCCCGTCATCAATAGGGCACGATAGCTCATCCCACCAAGGTTCCTATCACAATTATAACAGCATTTTATAACTAGGCAACTGCATTTATCGTGAACATCCAGGGATCAATTTATTATATTGTTAGCACGTATCTATTTGAATTGAATTTGGCGCTTAAAATATTCCTACGCATAAGGAATGATGGGAAGGGAGACATTCTGTCCACGAGGCTCGATGCTGTGACAAACAGAAAGCGGCATTCGATATCCTATCGACCTGGAGTGAAAAGCTCTCCACATCATTCGTCAATTTTATCTTCGTAATTGTTGTATTTATATTCGAATGGTGTGCAAAAGCTGTACCAGTCAATAAACAGTCGTTTCTAAGTTAACAATATGTTTATGTCATGCTATGCTGAAAGAAACTAATGCCTGATACTGTGGTGGCGACAGGCACCCATGATAGGATGATCGTGTTTTGATAAAATAGTGGAACAATGTTCCTTTAAAGGGCGACTTTGGTAGGTTGATGTTTGGATGTCCTATACATGATGTACCTACATTATATTTATTTACGCACAACTTGATACTAATTGATTGTTTACAACCTATTTACCGAGTCGGTAAGTAAGTGTTTGCAACATGCGGGCTGTAAAAACTACAAAAAGCCCGTAAAAAAAAGCCCGGCCGATAAAATGAACATTGAATTGAATATAAAGTCAAACCGTTTTCGTTCTGAGCTGTGTGTTCCCAGCTGATTGCGCCTGCACCAAATCAATTGAAGGTCATGTAAACATTTTACCAGTAGCGTAGAATATCTTCCAAGCAGCAGCGACACGCCAGTTCAAAAATAAAAGATTATATTCATACGACGCTACTGAACGAAAACAAGACGAAAGACACAAGTGCATGTAACTTCTTTGTCATTCATATTGATTGTATTCATAAAATCTGTGAAGTCATGTCGCAGCGCTGGCAGACATACGTTCCTGTTATTGTAATGCGCTGGCACAGCGTAGCAATAAAAAAGTACGTCTAGCACATTCGATACCAGGGACCATAACGCAAGCAAGTCGACTATATTGGATACTTATATATTTAACTATAAACTTGTTATAAACAAAACTTAATAAATAATTAAACAATAATACTATTAATTAAGCAATAGCTTCATCAGCTGCAACGACAATATCTTCGGGAATTGCTTGCATTAAGTCTATTTCGTAGATTGACGTTAGTATTTTATTGACAAATAAATAGATTTTTAACAACGTTCTATTTTTGTTTCAAAGCCACCTAGTATTTTTCTAGTTATAACTTTTAGCAAAAATATACCTACCTACATATCATTTAAAAGATGCTACAAATATTTAAGTTGTGCGTAAAACGTTGTACGTTCCTCTGGCCAAACAAAAGATTACACGCTTAGTCGAATAAAGGACCTCGCTGCGCGTCGGGCCTCAAACTTCGACTGCGGGCGTAATCTTTTTGTTTCGGCCCTCTAAACGTAAATAACTATTATTACTTCGAATATGCAGTTGTTCTAGCGTAGGCGATGCAGTTGTTTACATCTGGCACATCTAAAGTAGGCCTTGCAGTTGTGTACAACTACAAGGCAAGAAGTAGGCCATGTTATTGTGTACTTCTAGAGTAGGCTAGGTTTAGAATTCTCTATATAAGGAGCAGACTCGTTTAGACATTAGTCATTTGAATTTTGTATCTTGGAAGAAATTGTTTGTACAATTTGAAATATAAAAATATACTTCGCTGTCATATTGAATGGTTGTTTTTGCAAGTACTGTTTACTCGTGATGTGAATATAATATGGTGTGCTATCGCGCAGGTTGCTATATTGTCACGAATAGATGCTACCAAAGCTATTGAACTCATCAATAGCTGAGGTAGCATCGATAGCGCGGAATCAGCGTCGCGGAAGTGCGGCAATTGAACTCGCGGCGTAAGTCGAATTACCGGGGTTCAAGCGCTGCGCTTCATCAGCAATTAATCACTTTGATTAATTGCTGATAGTTTTTAGTGAGTCTGGTTTTGAGGATCAAGCTAGAAAGATCAATTAAAATCATTGAGTGGAGAAAGGAAGTTTTTGTGCGAGTAACTTAAAAGAAATGGACTGTGCCTCCTCATCGCTGTCGCCCGGACGAATCATGTAAGTGAAATCATGTAGGATAGAAATACAGAGTGAGTACGAAATACCCCTTATTTTATTTACCAACTACCCCGCTACGACCCCAGTCACCCGAGTCGTGACAATATTATTACGTGACGTCACGTTGGTTCTATTGAAAATGTAATATTAAATTGTCTATAGCAACGAAATAGTATATTACAAACCGAGGTGGAAAGTGTTTCATTTCTGTCGAGAGATAAGATAGTTGACCGAGGCGCGAAGCGCCGAGGTCAACTATTTCTCGAGACAGAAATGAAACTTTCCACCGAGGTTTGTATACTATTTTATTTACAATTATACATAAAATTAAAAATAATTGATAATAAATTTAAATTTCTGAAGTTTTGAACCGTCAAACCAACATTAAAACAAAATTCCGATCAATATCAAGCTGGTAATTTTGTTTTATTGTGTTGGTTCTATGGAAATTCAAGGTTGGAAAGTGATCTCTTGGGTGGAAAGTGAACACTTTCCACCCAAGAGAGGAAAGTAAAAGTCAACAATGTATCATTTTCAAACTTTCAAAAATACAGAAACTGCGTCATTACATATATGATTGTAAATAAATTATATTAATTAACAAATATATTAAAGAGAAAAACAAATCCTTTTAAAAAAACAAATCCATTAAAAATTCCTCAAAATATTGATAAATTCCTTTCTCCATTAGTGGCATCGGTCTATGACCTTGCTCCTCCAGAACACAGTTATTATGTTCAAGTTCCATAGCCAACCTAAAATAGGATTTGAGTTGAGTGCACAAGTACTAAATAGAAGGACTTATGTTATGCCATTTTTGATTAAGGTAGCAATTTCTTCATTATTAATCATTTCGAAGAACTTTTGGGAAGCTAGTTCAATTTTGATAATGGATAACTCCTGCAAGCACATATTTTCAAATCGAATGCAGTTCATCAATTCCACTTTTAGTGGTAGTCTGTTAACAGGATCGTGTTTTATCCAGCGCATAGCAGAATAAAATATTTGACCTTCGCATTGTACTTTTATGTTATCGGAAGTAAGAATTTTCTTCAAGTCGGGAAATGACAGTTGTAGAAAATTTAAACTTCCAACCAGTGAAACAAAAAATGTTTTAATTCGTGGAAGCATAATTTCTGCCACTTCCGGTATCTTCTGATGTTGTGCCTCAATGTACAAATGGTACGCACTCTCTTCGTCATAGGCCTTTTCTTGTACCATAATTGACCACAACTGCTTTTGCAGAGTTTTTATTTCCAAATAGCTGCTACCTTTGTAGATGCTTAATATGTTCTGCCTGGTAATTAAAGTCTGATAGCATTTTTTATCAGCGCTCCGCATCCAATTGTAGATGATGCGAAAAGCGTCAGCAGAACAGTTTTCAGGTTCAATTTGGAATTTGGAAACGGTGGAATCGGGAAAGTTACAAAAATATTTGGAGTAGGTTCGTAATATTAGCATGTGAACCTTAAATTGGACATCTCCAATAACGATGGTCGCAGTGGTATTTTCATCATTTTTGAATTGTCTGGCTAATGCAGCATAAATATTCCGTTTAGGTGGCCAATTCTGTTTGGTTTTATCGAATGGGTCAACCCATTCTCGATATGGTTCTTCATCTAAATTTTGGGTGGTTTCTAAATCACGGTATTCCATTAATTCTGGCATAGCCGGCATTTTAAAACTTGACATTGCTATTTTATGGGCTGCGAAACGTATTTTATCCATCAATAATCCTGAAATTGAATTGAATTAGTATCAAACTTCAACTTTATAATTTAACTTCAAAGAAGTTGCATCAAATCAAAGAGCATCATAAAACTTATGAAAATTAATTACTACACATTTACTAGCTTGCCCCTTTTAATTTGTTTCTCGTTCAGTAACAGTGGTTGCAAATACATAGATGTACTAAAATAGATAGGCAATTTAATCTATCTGACAGTTATTAGTTACGCATACCCATGCCACCGAGCGCTGATCACTGAACGTCAAACCGGCGGGAAATTTAAATTTTGTAGTTTCCAATATTTTTTATATTTAAATTAAACGCAAAATTATTTTCATGCAAATAAATTTATTAAACAATATTATATCAGGTTAATACAAAGTCTCTTAAAGTTAACATAAAGTCTCATCATAAGTATTATCACAATATATACATTATCACAAGTATTTACAATATTACAAGTTATCATTGCTTTGTTTTTCATCAAATTTTTGTACAAACAAAATATAATTACTATAAGTTTCATACTCTTGGTGAATTTTGAACAATCAAATCAATTTTTAAGTAAAATTATTAAATTAAATCCAATAAAATAATTAGAATAAAAACATACAAATTTAAACAAATTAAGCAATTAACAAAAAAAAAATTCTAATAAAAACCAAAATCTTCCGGAGAACCAGAAGGCAGAGTACCCAAGACAGAAGCTGCGTTTACTTCTTTGAATGTAAAATAAATACTGTATGTGATAACAAGGTGATAAAGCGCATTTTTACTATATGGAATAAAATAGTCGCGAAAAATATAAAGAATATGAGCAATTAAGGACATGGATGCAAAAAAGTCATAAACTGTGGATTCCCTAAAGGAGCAAATATAGGGCATTTCAGTACAACAATTACTACGACAATTAAAACGGCTACTGAGGAGACAAAAACAGTACGTTCAGTGTTTTAACCCAGTAAAGAAAAAACCTTAACTTATAAAGTTTTTATAAGTAGATCAATCAACCTGGAATTTTGACCAACGTTTGTGGGAAAATTGTTTTAAAAACTCATTTTTATTTAAATGGGAAATGTCTGATTTTGCATTTATACGCTTCATATGTTACATATTATTAGAGTTACTCATATTTATTTTGTTTTTTGTTTATTAACTGCTTTTTTTTTTCCTCTCATGCTTCTAAATTTAGTGCGTGCCATTTTTTTAACATCATCGTTTAAGTTTCTGAAATCTGTGCCAGAGAGAATTTTATTGACCCCGGTGCACCATTGATATATACCTAGTTTTATAAACATCTCGACGAAAATATTAAATAGGTTGTGCGATTTACACTTAAAAACATTTTCTAAAATCTGTTTCGTTCTATAATGATCCATAATTAAATATAATAATTTTGATATATTTTCTTGTGTGCAAATGTTTGGTAAACATTGACTTAAAATGTCACTGCATTTACCAAACATTTGCACGGCTACTGTATTGGGCCTGCAAAGCGAATTGGAGTCTTTCCTATACTCACGGCAGTCAATAACTTTGTATAAAGAGTCGTTATCTTTTGAATTTCTCATCAAATCCTTCATACATACATGACAGTCTCGCACTTGGCTAATTTTCTTTATACGTTTAATTAAATACCCTGTCATATATGCATGAATCCTTAACTCCTCCAGATTAAAATTTTGAAATTTTACTGTCAAGTACGGAGAAATATCGATAGCATTTTCGTCGTCGGAGTCAGAATTTTGGCTTTCAGTTTCATCAATGTCAGTGTCTGCCCTAGGTTCTTCATCTGTGTCGTCCGTATTAATAAGATTCTGATGATCAGTACTTATTGGTACTGGAGTGACAAATAATTTCAACTCGTCTAAAGCGCTAGATGCATCGTCTTCACAATTTGCCCCAGGTGAATGTGCCGATGCAAAGTTGTTAACTATAAGGCTTTTGAACGAGGCCACAAATGCACTTGGAGTCGGATTAATGTTCCGTACTCCGTGGCTACGAATACAGCCGAAGAAATTTTCAAGCGGATCCTGATTTAAATTTCTTGGGGAAAGAAATTTAAAATTATATTGCTTGACAATATGCCATATTCGTTTTAAACCACGGAGTGTGGTAATCCAGTTGGTTATGCAAGGTGGTACAGCATGTTGGTTTTTTTTTGTTGGAATAAATTTACAGGACTCCAGCACTTTAATGGCCTCGTTCCAAAATTCAAAATGACGATTTTCATTTTCACGCGTAATGGCACAATTGAATGGTTTGTTTTTATATGGCTTGAGTGTATAGCCATTAACTGAGTCAAACAGCCTATCCATAAACAACAGGAAATTGGCTGTCCCCATTGCTTCTTTGCGAATTCGTCCAATACCTAAACAATTAATATTAAGTCAATGATTAATTTTATTAATAATTTAATTGTCTTACTTGACATGTGTTCCATGATTGAGCCAACTCTGTAAGACATCACCTGTGCAGCCACTTTAACCTTCATTTTTCTCATATACTTCTCCATGACATGACCCTCGGTCAAAGTTGGTAGCAAATTGTTCGTGGAGCTGCTGACATCCTTAGTATACACTTGAATAATATCTTGCCAGGACGCTTTTAGGGGCCCATTCTTCCAAGTGTATGTTAGATCTTTTACTAGCAAGTTGTTTCGAATGCCCTTCAAGAGATGGCACACGTCAAATATTGGCACCACTTCTTGGCCTCCCACACAAAAAGAGCCCGCAAACCGATTCTCTCCAGTACCTTTAATTTGGCGTCTTTCTGTCTCATCTAGCAACATTTGCACAGCCTTGCTATTTGTTGAATGCTGATCACACACAGTCATTACTACTGTGAGATCAGCTGATTGCAGATATTTAACCACTTCAACAATTGCTTTTTTAAGAGCAACTGCACCCATGCCATTTTCGCAGAAGTGGTATGCGATCGGTTGTTTCCACTTCCGGTGAATTCCTCTAGCCATGAAAACTAGAGCATGGTCGGCAATTTTTCGCTCCTTTTCGGCTGACGTGTGGTGGAAACCGATGATTTCGTCATTTTTTGGGATATAGGTCAAACTTGGATTTATCATGACTTCATCAAAGATTAGACTGCACACTCGATCTTGCGGTTTCATTTTCTTTGCTGCTTGTTTTAAGGACTCTAATATTTGTGTGTTCACACCAACTTTAAATGGTACACGATTTAGCACCGCCATTAAAGTTTTTCTGCATGGCAAGGCAAATGTCTTTGACATGACTTTATATGCTTTTCGGCTCATTTTTAATAAGGATAGAGCAAAAACCTTATCCTCTAGCGTATATCTTCGTCCTTGTTTGCCTTTTCGTTGATTAAGCAACTGGCTTTCCATAAACTTAAAAGACGTTTCATTTATTTTTCCCCTTACAAATGCCAGCCTATTGCCTACGTTTTCTGCTGCTTCGACGCGTTCTTTTAAAGACTGATTTTGAAAATCAACTTTTTTTGACATTAATTTGTAGAATTTTGCACACTTGTAAAGTGACCGGGCTTGAGGTGTCAGATATTGTGATCTAGTCAAATTTACGTGTTTTAACAATGAAAACTTTTTGCGTATATCTGCAAATCAAAAATGCAATAAGGAAAAATACGGGAAAGTAGGAAAATGTAAATACGGGAAGTAGTTATTTGTTTTATATAAAAATGCTCGACAAAAAACAAAATCGTTTATATAATATAAGTTCATAAATATAATATAAGTTTTTAAATAAACTTTTAGTTTACAAATTAAACATGTAAACATTAAACAATTAGAAATGCAGTAAAATTTCAAAATAATAATTAAGGCAACAGTTTACTTCACACGATACGCAAAAAATTCACTTCGTACGATACCACAAAATTGTGTTTTATTTGTTTCTGTTTAAACTAGATTTTAATTTTAATAAGTAAATTTGAAGCAAGCAAAATTTAGCGAAGTAAACTCCAGACTTAAATGACTAATATATTTTCAAACCAACTAGAAGTGTTGCATGAACCATCCTTTAAAAACTGAATAATTCCTACACTAAAATCCACACGTTTTATTCTCTCTCAGTTGAAACGACGTTAAACGTACTTCAAATAATACTCGAGATGCACTGTTTTCGCGTTCTTAAATGATAAATCGGGCAACACTTCTCGTTGGTTTGTATATTACCTCCACGACAATTTGGCGTTTTCATGCAATCTTCCAATCTTGCTCTTTTAATGCTTTCCGGTTGCATCGGCGTACTGGACCTTATTCTAGAACCTGAGGCAATTTCATCATGTCCCATGGAAATTTCATCAATCACTATTTCCAAGTCTGGAACTATTACTTTAGGCTCAATTGGAACATCTGAAATATACAATTATTTTATCTGTGAATACACATATATTTTTCCAGAACCTGAGACAATACAATCACGTTCCGTTAAAATTGTATCCCTCACTATTTCCGCATCGGGAACTTCCACTGTAGGCTTCATTCTCACATCTGAAACATACAACAATTGTATTATACACGTATATACATAAATAATATTTGTAATACCTGTTAAAGTCGGAATCCTCCCAAATTTTAAATTTGTCCTATTTCTAACGGTAGTAAATTTATCGTCAGCTGAAAAATGCAGATCGCAAACTCGATAATTTGGCCTCTTTTTTACAATGACTTTAAGAAGATCTTGTCGATCAATTGCAATGCACCATTCCGCAAAAAGCTATATATAATAAGAATATTTTTATTATTAAAATCTTAAACTCTTGCTTTAATAACTTACCTTATCATCCCTTGGCATTGAATGTCCTATTATGGGAGGTCTTACTAGCGCAGAACTTCGGCAGCCCCGTACTACACAAGAATAACCCATTATTAACAAGTACAGAAGTGTATGTTATAAAACACAAATACAAAATTAGAAAACACGAGGAAACAAATAGAACAACAAACAAGGAGAACTAACAGAACAAGAATAAATAAGAGAACGGACAACAAGAGTAAACAAGAGAACAACGAGTAGCAAATAACAAACTTAAAAACACGGAGCAGAGATTGTATAGAGAGATTATAACACAAAGTTATTATGACAGTTGATAGAATAAAAAGGAAATGGTATCGCTACTTTTTTGAATAAAAAAAAAATGGCGATACTAGCGCTCGGTTTCATGGGTATGAACTAAACACATAAAATAAATACATTTTGGCGAAAGTGGGAGAATTCCCACCCCCTGTGCAAATACAACCATTCAATATTATAGGGAAGTATATTTGTATGTTTCAAATTGTACAAACAATCTCTTCCAAGATACAAAATACAAATGACAAATGTCTAAACGAGTGCGTTCCTTTTATAGAGAATTCTAAACCTAGCCTACTATACATGTATACAATTATATCGCCTAGATACTCTAGTTGTACACAATTGCAAGGCCTACTTTAGATGTACCAGATGTAAGCAACTACATGGCCTACGCTAGATGTAAATAACTGCATATTCCAAACATTGGAGAATGCGTAGATTCCAAAATGATATCTACTCTAATTGTATATAACTGCATCGCCTACTCGAATTGTACTCTACTAGTCTAACAAAACACAAGCCACTACAAAACTAACTAAAATTTGAAGTAACTTTGACAAGATTTAAAGTATTAATTTTTATATGGTAACATTACTGCCCCTGGCCTGATCATCTTGTGATTAAGGACTCTATAGTTGCGTAGTTTTCAAACTGATTCTATGAAGTACTAATTAAATATAATGTAGATAGATCATCTATAGGACATCCAAACTCAACCTACCAAAGTCGCCCCTTAAAGGAACATTGTTTCACTATCTTATCATAACACGATCATCCTATCATGGGTGTCTAACGACACCACAGACCCATACTATTATTACTAATGCGTACGGCTGATTATAGAGATCTGTCGGCCCCACCGTACGCTATTTACTCTGACCTGCCTATCATGGGTGTCTGTCGCCACCACAGTATCAGGCGGTAGTTTCTTTCAGCATAGGATGACATAAACATATTTTTAACTTAGAAACGACTGTTTATTGACTGGTACAGCTTTTGCACACACGCCGATAGATACTCGAATGTCATTTCCTGTTTGTCACAGCATCGAGCCTCGTGGACAGGATGTCTCCCTTCCCATCATTTCTTAGGCGTAGGAATATTTTACGCGCCAAATTCAATTCAAATAGATACGCGCTAACAATGTAATAAATTGATCCCTGGATGTTCACGATAAATGCATTTGCCTAGTTATAAAATGCTGTTACAATTGTGATAGGTACCTTGGTGGGATGAGCTATCATGCCCTATTGATGACTTAATGATGATGAAATCCTAATAAGACTCAAGTCTTTGGCATTAGAACATCTTCCTCCAGGTTGGGAGGAAGATGTTCTCTCCTCCTCCAGGACCGAGAATGTTGACCCACAGCTGTTGAATAAGATTCGTTTTGCGTTGCCGGCTACAGGTATCGCAAACGCATTTAATCCACAAGCAACTAGTTTGATCGAAAAGCCTTTTAAGGATATGAAAATGAGGATGCTAAAATGGAATTTTTGTAAAGGAATTGTCTTTGCCCCTATAAATTATTCCATTTGGATCAGAGGGTCACATATTCAACATTAATTGGTTTTGCAATCTATTGAAAACCTTAAGCCACTGCTTCTGTCTCGCAAGGAGTCGTCCATTAGTTTAGCAGGAGAAGACTCAGAGGGTGATTCCGATGATCAGCCACTTGATTTATTAAGACCGCGAAAACAATATATTTCGTCTAGAATGGATGTTTTTGAATCTAGATTTGAGAAGTCTCAGGATCTGTTAGAAGCTATTTTTGAAAATGTGACCGGCAACAGATCAGTGTTAGAGGAAGATGATCGGCCTTCTGACTTAATGTGGGGAAGATGATGTTGAAGCAGAACAGGAATCGCAAGGTTCGGGATGGGATCCTCCTCAGCTATTCCCACATGCGTTAAACCAACCCTAACCGGGAACCTCTCTATTTGACTTTTCGCCTATTACCAAGGAGCAAGAGCCGGCTATTCCAGAGCCAGATCCGGAAATAAGAAGTCAAGGAATGAAATGCCAACGTTTGGGTAGTCTATCATGGGAAAAAATTAGTTATGCTGAGGTACACAAAAAGCTTCAAGCATCTCCGGTTTTTTCTTAACTGCAAATGGGTCAGGGACTGGCTATCAGCTCCAATAGTTCCTATGTCGATTGCTTAGGCAATATGGACGGAAAATTTGAAACAATATGTCATGCGTTGTTAAAGTTGCGACAGGCTTTCCATGATGGGATGTTGAATCTTGTCAACCAACATCCGAGCACAGCAGAGGATGTAAACACAATTTTTGGAGGTTTGGAGGCGGCTTTTAAATGTTTATCAGATGATATTCTTTAATATCTATGTGGAAATAAAGCTGAGATTATTGAACTGAGAAGAATGACTGTTATGGTGTCAGATCAAAATGTACTATCAATGTTGAATAAGATTCCACCTTCACTTCCCAACTCACTTCTTTTATGAAGAAAAGCTTGAGTTGTTACGTAAAGACCATAGTCTTAAACCAACAACCACCAAAAGAACCTATCCGTATCGTCATTCTAACCTAGGTTCCTAGACAATCAGGTCCATATTCTTCGGCAAAGCCCAATAAACCTCCAAAAAAGCAAAAAAAAAGCGCCCATCCTTTATTTCGCGAGTTATGCTGTGTGTGTTGGTTGCTGTAAAAATACATATATTTACATTTATTTACATTTTTGCAAGTTAATTTTAATTATATGAAATTAAATTGTGCAGTACCTACAAGTGTCTCGTTAGAGTATTCTACATCACAAGTTGTATTAGTTTCATATTGGTGTTTGGTTTATGATGTCTAGTTCACAAACTTCTGCAGATAACCTCAAACCGGAGCATCTCTCTTGTAAATATTGCAAGAAAAGAGTAGTTAAATCGCAGGATTGCAGCAAATGTGGTGCTAGATACCATCCAAGCTGTGCATTGACTGCCAAGGTTCTGGATGCTGATGATATGGTCGTCTGCTGCTCAGCTGATTCTAATATTTCCGGAGGCAGTTTGGTTGTGAATAGCGATGCAAGTGTGAAACTCAAACTCACTCGTTCGGGGGTGAAACGCTCCTGCAGCGAGTTTGGTGATGAGTCTCATAATATTGACGACATGTACAACATGATGGAGTTTCTGCTGTCCAGATTCGAAACACTTGAGAAACGTTTTGATTTAATAGTAGCTGATAATGCTGCACTTTCAAAGGCAGCTCGTGAGTGCTCTAAATGCTGCGGTGCCCTTGCACCTAGTTTACCTGCTGCTTCTAAATATGCTACTGCTGTTAAAAGGGGAAAGTCGCACTCGATTGTGATTAAACCTGTCGATGCCTCACAAGTAACTCAAGTCACCAAAACCGACCTGTTTCGATCTATTAACCCAGCCGAGTCCAAAATTCCAATCAAACACATTAGAAACACTAGCGATGGAGGCCTTGTGATCAGTTGCAGTTCTAAGACCGACTCATCTGTATTTGCTAAGCTTGCCACCGAAAAACTTTCTGATAAATACACTATTAAAGAATCTGCTATGTTAAATCCTAGAATCCGAATCTCTGGCATCACCGAAAATTTAGATAAAGAAACAATTGTTAATTTTCTCAAAGTGCAGAATCCACACCTTTTTTCTGATAATAGCATTTGTACCTTAATATCATTTACACATACACGTAAAAACAATAATATTTTTCAGGCATGTTTTCAACTCGACACAAATACCTATAACGAGATCAAATCAGCTGGCAAAGTACTTATAGGTTATGATTACTGCTCAGTGTTCGATGCTATGGATCTGAAGCGCTGTTTCAATTGTTGCGGATTCCACCACATGGCTGTAACGTGTAAGCGTAAACTATGTTGTCCCAGGTGCGCAGGTGAGCATAAAGTCAAAGATTGCGTCACTGAGTCACTCTCTTGCATAAACTGTACTCTTCATAACAAGCGTTTAAATGAAAACAATCCAACAGATCATGCAGCTTGGGAAATGAACAAGTGTCACTCTTATTCGTTAGCCTCTGCCAAATTTAAAGCATCTATTGTTAGTTCAACGTAGCAACCAAAATCTAAGCCAGTTTTCAACACTTTAAGGTGTTATTATCAAAATGCTAGAGGTTTAAATACAAAACTTAACACTTTGTACAATACGTTTTACTCTGCTGTGTTGCTGTTCGATTTAATAGCTCTTACGGAAACTTGGTTGTCTGATGCAGTTGGTGATGCTGAAATTGTTGATAGTAACATTTACAATGTGTTCAGATCTGATCGTAACTTTGCTGGTTGCGGTAAAAGTCGTGGCGGTGGCGTACTGCTTGCAGTTAAAAGCACATTAAATGCTTGTGTACTGAATCCTAGCTCTATATCCTCGACCTTCTGTAATATTCCTAGTGTTGATTTTCTACTTGTGAAAATTTCCCAAAATTTTAAATACTCCTTCGTTATTGTAATCTATGTTCCTCCTCAATCTTCTAATGATGTTTACGAGCAAATATTTCTTTCTGTTCAATCGCTGTACTGTTTGTTAGGGCACTCACTGCTGATCTTAGGTGACTTCAACCTTCCAAGCTACTCAGATAGTAATACCCACTGTTCCAATAATGCTATTATCTCGTTAGTACAATTATGCTCGTTTTTTGATCTCAGTCAATATAATGACGTTTTGAATGTTAATGGAAGATTGCTAGATCTTGTACTTTACAATTTTAACTGTACCGTTATTAACTGTTCTGATCCTCTAGTACCTGAAGACCCGTATCATCCATCCCTGGTCTTAGACTTATATACTGATCTTGAACCTAAACGCTTATTTCCTCACACCTCCTCAACTATTTATAATTTCAAAAAAGCAGATTTCTCGTCTCTTTATTGTGAACTTGCAACTGTAAACTGGTCTGAACTTGATTCGATGAGCGACGTGGATATGGCGCTTAACACATTTTATAATATGCTCAATTCTCTTTTCAGTAAATACGTTCCCTTAAAGAAACAATGTGCCAAATCCTATCCACCGTGGTTTAACGCTCAAATAATTCACACATTAAAATTAAAGACTTCTGCATTTCGTAAATATCAACGAGCAAAAAATCCCAATACTTTCAGTATTTTCAGTAAGCTACGAGCTGAACTTAAAGTGCTTATTAAAAATGCGTATTTGCTTTATACTGCCAACATTTCCGCTTCTATCAAATCCGATCCGAAAAAGTTTTGGTCCTTTATTAATTCCAAGCGTCATCTCTCAAATATTCCTTCGTCCATGTCTTTTAATGACACGATCCTTAACACTCCCAATTCCATTGTTAATGCGTTTGCCGATTACTTTTCTGAGTCATTCTCCCGCTCCTCCAGTGACGATAACTTGTTGAATAATTTCTTTTCTGCACCTAACACTAATTCAGACAATAAGCTAACCTAACACTAAGCCAGACAATTCAAAAATGATGAGAACACCACTGGGACCATCGTTATTGGACGTGTCCAAATTAAGGTTCACATGCTAATATTAAGAACCTACTCCAAATATTTTCGTAACTTCCCCGATCCCACCGTTTCCAAATTTAAAATTAAACGAGAAAACTGTTCTGCTGATGCTTTTCGCATTATCTACAATTGGATGCGAAGCGATGATGAAAAATGCTATAAGACTTTAATTACCAGGCAGAACGTAATAAGCATCTACATAGGTAGCCGCTATTTGAAATTTAAAATTCTTCAAAAGCAATTATGGTCAATTATGGTACAAGAAAAGGCCTACGACGAAGGGCGAGCGTACAATATGTACATTGAGGCACAACATAAGAAGTTACCGGAAATTGCAGAAATTATGCTGCCACGAATTCAAACATTTTTTGTTTCACTGGTTGGAAGTTCAAATTTTCTACAACTGTCATTCCCCGACTTGAAGAAAATCCTTACTTCCGATAACCTAAAAGTACAATGCGAAGGTCAAATATTTTATTCTGCTATGCGCTGGATAAAACACGATCCTGTTAAGAGACTGCCTTTAAAAATGAAATTGATGAACCGCATTCGATTTGAAAATATGTGCTTGCGGGAGGTATTCATTATCAAAATTGAACTAGCTTCCCAAAAATTCTTCGAAATGATTAAGAATGAAGAAATAGCTACTTTTATCAAAAATGCCATAACGTAAGTCATTCTGTTTAGCACTTGTGCACGCAACTCAAATCCTATTTTAGGTTGGCTATCGAACTTGAACATACGAACTGTGGTCTGGAGGAACAAGGTCATAGACCGATGCCACGAATGGAGAAAGGAGTTTATCAATCTTTTGAGGAATTTTTAATGGATTTGGATAATCGCCTGATAGAACATTTAACTAATTGTTAACTCACTGCAAATGAGTGTGTCAACCTTTATAAATCGTTATCTCCGGTTACGATTTAGTTACGTTGATCTTCAATTTCAACCCATTACCAAAAAATCTATTGTAAACAATTAATTTTGTAAATAATTTTTTTTTTTTAATTTTGTAAATAAAAAATTCATTAATTTTGTGCCCGTTTGTTGTAACTTTTCCAGTAACGTTTCGCTTTATTCCAGTAATACTTTCGGTAATCAGTAATCTCTATGCCATTGCTATGATCGCAAGTTGGTTGTACTTGTACTGCTGCGGCAATTAAGTCGATCCCTTATATTTTCATTTATCGAAATAGGTGCGCGACTTTTATTTGGTTGGTTATGATTCCAGTCTCTGCATTTTCAGAACCGCTTGCGATGTGATATATTTTCCCCGAATTTTCTCACAAGCCGTGTGGCAACTCAATAATTCATGTAAGCAAAGATTGCACATGTAAGCTGATTTTACTTCTGATGTCTAAAAAATATAATATTCAACGTGTTTCCCAAATTTCGCTTATTTGTTCCTACTTTAAATGGGGTGTACAGTTCGAACAGATTCCAAATTGGTATACCGAAATATTCGTTAAAAAAAATATTGTGGTCTTCGGTTTTTATTTAACACAGTATACAGATCGATTCATTATCCTCAGTTTTTAACTCGTTTTTTATCGATTTTTGCAAAAAATCGCTATTATCCCATTCTTTTATAAAGGTCTTTTCATCCAGTTCAATTTTAATGGTGGGAAAAGTGTCTTCCAATTTCATGCTGTTTTCGAGTTCTTTTATATCGATCTGTTAAGCAAGTAAGAGTTATACAAATATAAATATTTGTTAAAAAATTAAAATTATTAAATCTTACATCATGATGCAACTGACCAGGATATTCCTGGAATGAAGAATCACATTTGAAGGTGGACTAAAAGAAACAAGCAGTTTAAAGGATAAAATCAAATTGGTTTCTCCCAATGTGTAAGTTATTTCTTATTATAAAAACCTATTGAAGTTGCTTAAGTTACGTTGAAATTACCTGATTGGCTATGGCAGAAGTCTCTGGCAGAATCCCCTGGAACCAGCCAATCAAAATCTTTTATTTATAATCGCGTTGCCTGAATTATTTAATAATTATTATCGTATTACCTTAAAAAAGTTGTTAGTTGCATATTAATGAATAAAGAGTTTTTCTACGACCACTATGAAATTGAGCATTTTGTGCATAAGTTGCTAGATGAGAAAGTAGGAAATTGCTCATACCGTGAGATATGGCCGTGAGATATTATTCCCCACACTACACATGCGCATTGCGCGTACATGTCGTGTAATCGTTGAGAGTCGAGACGAATTTTATTTTGACAATTGACTTTTGTTATTGAAATAGTGTTGTCAGTTTATTATAACGTAAAATTAATATAAAGTTTAATAAAAAAAATGTGTTCGTAGAAAAAGTACAGTGTGTAACACGTGTAAAAACGCTAATTTCTCACTCGTGTGATTTGCGCACTCGCCTACGGCTCGTGCTGGCAAATTCACGCTCGTGAGAAATTAGCTATTTTCCGCACTTGTTACACAATATACTATTTCCCACGACCACATACGAAAATCATAGTTTCCGTACAAGAAACATACGACGAAAGCATGCAATATCATTCGGCCGTGCGATATTATATCGCACGAGTAAGCTGTGCGTTAAAGCTTTGACCAATAGCGTGCGACTTGGCAGAGGCCTCTGCCAGAAGACTCTAGTCTCAGCCAATGAAAAATTTGCATTTACTAGTCGTATTATCCGGGGAAAGCAAAAGGTAGTCAAAATTCGCTGGAAATGAGATTCCACAGTACTTCTCTCGTTGATATACTAAAATTTAAATAAATCTGACAATTCTAACTATGAGGGGTGTATTAGGGGTTACAATTGTAAAATGTAGGTCTAGCCTAATTTCAATTAAATTAACTAAGTAATGATAAGTTAAATAAGTTAAAATTACTACTACCAAATTTGAAAGAAATCCGAGCATTTTGGTTGTAAAGGTATGTTAAGGGTTGAAAAGTAAGGGTCGCATATTACTTCTCTCGTAGAGGAAGTATTGTATTCATGAAAAAAAATATTTCTCCAAATTTCACTTTTTTCTACATTATAGAATGCGTAGATTACGAAAATCATATTCACTAATTTCCGTCTGTCGGTCTGTCGGTCGGTCTGTGCATTTCTTTAAACCAGTATATTTCAGAATCTACTGACCCGATTAAAGCAAAATTTGCGTCCTTTTTTTCTACCTGCCCATAGATGATATCGAAGAATAAAAGTTTATAAAATTCTCAAAGACCTGTGCGTTATAGGCCAAAAACATGCTAAAAATGGCAAAATCGGTAGATCCACTTAATCTTCTAAAGTTGCTGACCGATTTTAACCAAATATTGAACATATGTTTTGTGTATACCCCAAGTGGTGAATGCATTCAAAAAATCTGGAGTTTATTATGGGGTTGAATTTTTATTAAGGGTTGAAGGGTCAAAAAGTTGTAAAAATAAATAAGTTGTAACGTGAATACCTGCCAGGAGGAACATTTGATTTGGACCAATTCTTTTGATTGAAGAAAATGCTGGAAAAAGTCTCATCCCCTAAAAATAAGCCCCTACAACCCATTTGCCATTTAAGTTAATTGTTCAAAAAATGCCGGTGTTGTGATTCTTATATGGCAGCATTACCCACACTTTTCCATCAGTTATTTTAGTAATATTTACATAAAAACTGAGTAAAAATAATTTTCAACCCTTACCACACACCCCCACCCCTCCAATATAGAGTTTGATTCATATGGTTCGGATTTTCTTCATATTCGATTTCTACTATACATTTTAAACATATATACGAATAATATAATTTAAAATAGTATGCAATCCTTATTTTGCAATTTCAACCCTTAAAATACCATGTTCAATCAAAATGCTCGGATTTCTTTCAAATTTTGATCCTAGTAGTAATTTAACTTACTTAACTTATCATTATTTAGTTAATTAAATTAAAATTAGGGTAGAACCTACATATTACAATTGTAACCCCTAATGCACCCCTTACAGTTTGATTTGTCAGATTTTTTTTAAATTTGTTTTCTAATAATAAATTCAAATATAATTTAAACTAGTTTAATCAAAAATGTCCTAGAATCCTCAATTCATGTTTTTAGCCCTTAACACCCCCCTTACACTGATAGTGCTAGGGTTTAATTCAAACATTGATTTATATTAGTAATTTTAAATCTAGCTTCAAATAGTTTCATTAAATTAGAGTACCTACAACAAATCTTTTTCCTAGTTAAAATTTAAAAAGCATTTTTAAATAACCCGATAAATTTTTTTCAGTAAAAAATGCCTCAAAATTCTAAAAATTTGAATAACAAATTTTAATATAGCAACGAGAGAAGTACTGTGGAATCTCATTTCCAGCGAATTTTTAATTAAATTATTTGTAAATCTGTTTGGAATGTATAGTAGAAATCTAATATGAAGAAAATCCGATCCATATGACTCAAACTGTATATTTGGGGGATGGGGGGTGTGTAGTTAGGGTCGTAAATTATTTTTTGCAATTTGCGATTAAAATGACATCTTTTTAGTTGCCATTTTTGATGTTGAAACAGCCTTCTTTTTTTTATTGTTCTAAAAAAAGCGTGAAAAAAAGACTTTTTTTCACTCTTTTTCTACTTTTTTTCACTCTTTTTACTTTTTTTCATTATTTTAAAAATTGCTAAAAACGTGGCAAAAAGTTATAAAACCGCAATGTTTTATTTATTAACAATATTAATTGTACAATTAGTAAGAATATTTAACTAAACAGAAACATATAAGCAAGATTTCCATTAAATTTGAGTTAGCAAACACTTCTGTTCGATTTGAATTATGTGAAGGAAGCTGTTTGATGTTTCGTTCCTAGGGGCGATTTCAATTGTTTTATCAATGCTTGCTCTAATTAATAACAAATTAAGCTTGAATCAAGCAACCGATTTTCATCTGATTATTAACTAATCTTTAATATTTTTTTATTTTAATTAAAAATTGCAAAAAATAGTGTATACAACACGAGCAAAATTAGTTATTTTTTCACTTCTCGTATTGTCCAACTCGGCTGACGCCTCGTTGGACAAATTTACGACTCGTGAAAAAATAACTTACATTTTGCTACTTGTTGTATAAATAACTATTTAGTCACTCATTATGTGAATATATATAAAATTACTGATGGAAAATGGTGGGTTATGCTGACATATAAGAATCAAAACACCGTCAATTTTTGAACAATTAATTTAAAGACCCAACAGGCCACTAGGGCTCAGTTTTAGGGGATGAAACTTTTACTAGGATTTTCTTCAATGTATTCCTAATATGTATGCCAAATTTGGTTCAACTAAAATATTCCTCCTGGCAGGTATTCATGTTACAAGTTATGCATTTTTACAACTTTTTGACCCTTCAACCCTTAATAAAAAGTCAACCCTTGAAAAAACTACAGATTTTTTGAAAGCATTCACCACTTGAGGTATACACAAAACATATGTTCAATATTTGGTCAAAATCGGTCTGCAACTTTAGAATATTAAGTGGATGCACCGATTTTGCTGTTTTTGGCATGTTTTTGGCCAATAATGCGCAGGTCCTTGAGAATTTCAAATTTTGCAAATTTTGCTTTAACCGGGTCAGTAAATTCCGAAATATAGCGGTTTAAAAAAATGAACAGACCGACAGACCAACAGACAGACCGACAGACGGAAATGAGTGATTATGATTTTCGTAATCTACGCATTCAATAATGTAGAAAAAAGTGAAATTTGGAAATTTGAAATTTTTTTTTGATATTTTAAGGAAGCTGGAAAGCTGAAGGAAGTTTTGGTCAGGAATGGTGGACATGCGGCGGCTTTTGATCAACCGGAAAATGTTTATAGTTTGATTTCCAATTTTACTCAAAATTAAATGTCAAATTATTAATAATTGTAGCTAAAATTTTTGAGGCCAAGATTACCCGTACAAATTTTTATCAGTTGGACTTAAATTAATGTGCTGTAATTTTATTGATTCAAAATTTCACGTATCATACAGGAAATTTTAGATCTTTTATATTTTGGCTTATCTATAGATAAGCAAACTATCAAATAAATATCTTATATAAATTAAGACAAATTACAAACCTGCTCAGTTTCATCAACGTTTATCAAAATGAAGTATTTCACAACGCTGCTACTTTTATGTATCGCACATAATTCTCAACAACTTCCAGATGTTTGTGGCAGCCAAACAGTGTTCAGTGAAGAAGAAGTTGGTGAGCCATTATTCCTCACCCCCTTAATAAACGCAAACAAAATAGAAGAAGCTAGAAATTTATCCGAAGTCCATTTCGATGAGTTTATGGGTGTTAAAATTCACGCTGGCTTTTTAACAGTAAACGAAACCCTCAATTCAAACTCGTATTTCTGGTTCCTTCCCGCTGAGGAAAACTATGAAGACGCTCCAGTAGTTCTATGGTTGGAAGGTGGGCCTGGTGCATCTTCTTTGATCACCATCTTCAGTCTAATTGGTCCGTTTGATATTCAAAGCGACTTTTCGCTCAAAAAGCTTCCAACATATTGGTCGAAAACTCACTCCATGCTTTTCATCGATAATCCCGTAGGAACCGGATACAGTTTTACGAACGAAGGAGGCCAAGCTACAGACGAAACACAAATTGGTCAGCAATTAGTAACTGCTTTGCATCAGTTTTTCAAATTGTTTCCGGAACTGCAGAAAAACCGATTTTATGCTGCTGGCGAGTCTTATGGAGGCAAATTCGTTCCAGCCGTTTCCTATGCTATTTTGAAGAGCAATCCAACCGCAGAGGTTCCGATTAATTTGCAAGGATTAATAATTGGAAATGGATTATGCGATTTTGGGCTTCAAATTAACTACGCAGATTATCTGTATCAACTTGGAATGTTGGACTCCAATGGAAGAGAACAGTTCCGAGACATGCAGAACCAAATTGTGGATAATATTGAGGTTGGAAATTACCAAAATGCATCTAATATTTTGGATGTATTTCTATTGGTTCCCGATTCATTGTATTATCGATTAACTGGTTTTTGCAATCGCTTCAACTTTTTGTATGAAGAAGATCCTACATTGCCTCCTTTGCTGACTTTTATGCAATATATTCAACAAGCTCATGTTAGAGCAGCCATTCATGTCGGTAATCTGACTTTTGATGATCCTTTAGTTTATCCAAGTTTGCACGAGGATATGATGGTGCCGGTTACTGCTTGGGTTTCTGAACTTTTGGAGCATTATAAGATTCTGTTTTATAGTGGACAAACTGACATAATGGTTTCTTATCCCGTGACTGAGAATTTCTTTCAACATCTTAACTTCAGTGGAGCTGAAGAGTATAAGACAGCACCAAGAGAAAAATGGTACGTCGATGGAAAATTGGCTGGATATTCTAAAGAAGCTGGAAAGCTTAAGGAGGTTTTGGTGAGGAATGCTGGACATACTGCGATGCATGAGCAACCGGAAAATGTTTATAGTTTGATTTCCAATTTTACTCAAAATTAAGTACTCGTTAAATTAATTATATTAAAAATAACATTTTTGTTTAAAATATTTTTATTTAAATAAAGTTTACTATTTAATTTTACAATTTTTAACAAATGTTTTATTTTTGGAAAATGTTTTGCTTTTGGAGTCCACTGACGTTAAGAGTTCCTTAAATTTTTTAGAAAAGTTCTTAATTTTGAAATTCGTTTATAATTTCATCCAATTCTATATACTCAACTTGTTATACCAAATCAAGTGATACCAAATTAAATTTTTGTTAAATAACTAAAAATTAAATATTACCTCATGATGCAACTGCAACTGCAAAGCGAGGACGGATGAGTCTTTTCTGAATCTTATACCTCACTACTGCGCAGAGTAGTGCAAGCGCGATGCTAGAGACGGCCATACAAAGCCGCCATTTATCGATAGATTTGGATCGTAGCGCATGAAATGCACCAAATTGAAATGAGCAAATTTTTCGACATTTGTCGTTCAACCAGACTCGTATTATATGGCATATTCTTTGTGTATGCATAGTTTAATAAATAATACGAATCTAGTTAAACGACAAAAGTCGAAAATTTTGCTCATTACAATTTGGTGCATTTCATGCGCTACGATCCAAATCTATCGATAAATGGCGGCTTTGTATGGCCGCCTCTGGATTCGCGCTTGCACTGCCCTGCGCAGTGGTCAGGTACGCTGGCAGAAATGAGAGAAGTTACGCGAAGGTACGTGCAGAGATTATAAAAATTATTTCTTATAAGAATTATTTCTCGTATAGTAAATATTATAGAAAGAGGCAGCATGTGCCAGCCAACAAAGCATTCAAGGTCAATTTAATTATATTACGTATCCTACAAATGGCAGAAGATTGTTTAGCAACGTTATATTAGCGAAAAGTATTACTAGAAAGTCACAACAAAAGAACACAAAATTGATGAATTTTTTATTTACAAAATTCATTGTTTACAATAGATTTTGTGGTATTGGATCGAAATTAAATATCAACATAACTAAATCGTAACCGTAGACAACGTTTTAGAAAGGTTGACACACTCATTTGCAGTGGATTAACAATTAGTTAAATGTTCCATCCGGCGATTATCCAAATCCTCTAAAAATTCTTCAAAAGATAGATAAAATCCATCTACTAACCGTGGCACCGGTGTATGACCTTGGTTTATCAGAACACGGTCTCTACGTTTAAGTTCGACAGTCAATCTAAAACAGAGGATTTGAATTGCGCGCACAAGTGCTAAATAGAAGGACTTACGTTATGCCAATTTCGATTAAGGTAGCAATTTCTTCATTCTTAATCATTTCAAAGAACTTTTGGGAAGCTAGTTCAATTTTGATAAGGAATAACTCCTGCAAGCACATATTTTCAAATCGAATGCAGTTCATTAATTCCACTTTTAAAGGCAGTCTGTTAACAGGATCGTGTTTTATCCAGCGCATAGCTGAATAAAATATTTGACCTTCGCATCGTACTTTTAGGTTATCGGAAGTAAGGATTTTCTTTAAATCAGGGAATGACAGTTGTAGAAAATTTAAACTTCCAACCAGTAAAACAAAAAATGTTTTAATTCGTGGAAGCATAACTTCTGCCACTTCCGGTAGATTTTGATGTTGTGCCTCAATGTACAAATAGTACGCACTCCCTTCGTTGTAGGCCTTTTCTTGTACCATAATTGACCATAATTGCTTTTGCAGAGTTTTAATTTTCAAATAGCGGCTACCTATGTAGATGCTTATTATGTTCTGCCTGGTAATTAAAGTTTGATAGCATTTTTCATCATCGCTTCGCATCCAATTGTAGATAGTGCGAAAAGCGTCAGCAGAACAGTTTTCTGGTTCAATTTGGAATTCGGAAATGGTGGAATCGGGAAAGTTACAAAAATATTTGGAGTAGGTTCGTAATATTAGCATGTGAACCTTAAATTGGACATCTCCAATAACGATGATCGCATTGGTGTTTTCATCATTTTTGAATTGTCTGGCTAATGCAGCATAAATACTCCGTTTAGGTGGCCAATTCTGTTTGGTTTGATCGATTGGGTCAACCCTTTCTCGATATGGTGCTTCAACTAAAATTTGGCTAGTTTCTAAATTACGGTATTCCATTAATTCTGGCATAGCCGGCATTTTCAAACTTGATATTGCTATTTTATGGGCTGCGAAACGTATTTTATCTACCTTCGAAGACCAATAATCCTGAAATTGAATTGAGTTAGTATCAAACTTCAAGTCTATAATTTAACTTCAAGGAAGTTGCATCAAATCAAAGAGAATCATAAAACTTATGAAAACTAATTACTACATATTTACTAGCTTGCCCCTTTTAATTTGTTTCTCGTTCACTAAACAGTGGTTGCAAAAACAACCATTCAATATAATAGCGAAGTATATTTGTATATTTTAAATTGTACAAACAATCTCTTCCAAGATACAAAAGTCAACTGACTAATGTCTAAACGAGTGCGTTCCATTTATATAGAATTCTAAACCTAGCCTACTATACATGTATACAATTATATCGCCTAGATACTCTAGTTGTACACAACTGCAAGGCCTACTTTAGATGTGCCAGATGTAAGCGGCCTACGCTAGATGTAAATAACTGCATATTCTAAACATTTAAGAATGCGTAGGTTCCAATCTGGTATCTACTCGAATTGTAAATAACTGCATCGCCTACTCGAATTATACTCAACTAGTCTAACAAAACACAAGCCGCTACAAAACTAACTGAAATTTTAAGTAACTTAGACAAGATTTAGAGGTAATTCGACAAGTGCTCTCCGAAATTTTTTATCTTTGATTTTTATTTTTTTTTTATTTTTTTAATTTTTTCATGTAGTTCAAATATAAAATTAAATATATGCTTTATTTGATCAAATAAAACAAACCGTTAATGAATAAAAAGAAAATGAACATAAGATAAAATGCACTTGAAGTGCAGATTTTATTATTTTTTAGAATAATAACTTGTAAACTAATTTTTTTTTTATAAAACTTGCGATATTGTTAAAATAGCTATTTTTTAAGATTAACAATTTGCAACGGCGGTCAAGTACTCGATAAGTATCCTTGTCATTGTCATCATTAAATAAAAACTGCATGTGCTTGGAATCAATAATAGAAATGTTTTTCCCCCGAAGAGTAAAAAAACAATTATTTTGAGTCTTGCCGAAGCTTGACCCATTAGAGATTATCTTACCCATTTCCAGGTTCCAGAGCGAGTTTAAGCGATTATTTTCCCCCACTTCCCGCTTCTAAGGTCTTAAAACCATGGGTCAAGCTTCGGCAAGACTCAAAATAATTGTTTTTTACCCTTTGGAGAAAAAACATTTCTATTTTGAGAACACTCTTCTCGTATTAGAAACTTCAATTAACTTGTTGACCCAATATTTATTGTCAAGATCCGAATTTGGCGAATTAAAGATCTTCCAACCCGATTGCCTACAGACGGCTTTATCTGTTTTAGACCCAAAACTTGGCAAAAAAAATAATATAATGTTTAAACTGTTGAAAATGCGCATTATCCACCATTAAAAGCGTCAGGTCATGGATTCGTCTGCCCGACGATAGAATTAACAAAATTGCTAGATACCTAGAAATCAAGAAAAGGTTATCATTTCTAGGTGGATTTGCACGTAACTATTCTAGAATTTTGTTAATATCCCAAATCGATTTGGTATTGTTTTTTACTGGGGAACCAAGACTAATTGCTTTAAGCATCCGCTTCACAATTAGATGCGATGATAACATGGACCCCCTCAACGGATTAGCAAATGTTGATACCACTGATTTGTTCACCAGTATACTAGCAAACGACAATTTCTTAACCCTATACAAATAGCTTAAATGCAAGGCAAGGTCCTGTGGAGAAGGATTTGTAACAGATATCTGATTGGAATTTGCCCAGTTTTTCCAATTATTCCAAGAGGCTTTGTAGGATCTGAGCGTTGAACTCCTCCAAGAACATTGTAGCAATTCTATATCAGCCTTAGGCCAATTTTTTATGTGACCTTCCCACCCCGTATTTTCCAGGCTTCCATTTTTAATTGCTGGGCATCTTTTGGAGGAAGTCCTGTCTCTGTGTCTATCAGATTCATGTGAAGGTTGGGAATCCGAATTGGAGATTCTATTGCTTGGGCCTCCAGGTCCGGGCCTCCAGGAACTATTGGAGCTGATAGCCAGTCCCTGACCCATTTGCAGTTGAGAAAAAACCGGAGATGCTTGAGCTTTTTGTGTACCTCAGCATAACGAATTTTTTCCCATGATAGACTACCTATTTAGACTATTTCATGCCTTGACTTCTTATTTCCGGATCTGGCTCTGGAATAGCCGGCTCTTGCTCCTTGGTAATAGGCGAAAAGTCAAATAGAGAGGTTCCCGGTTGGGGTTAGTTTAACGCATATGGGGATAGCTAAGGAGGATCCCATCACCTTGCGATTGTTGTTCTGCTTCAACATCATCCTTTTCCCACATTGACTCAGAAGGCCGATCATCTTCTTCTAACACTGATCTATTGCCGGTCACATTTTCCAAAATAGCTTCTAACAGATCCTGAGACTTCTCAAATCTAGATTCAAAAACATCCATTCTAGACAAAATATATTGTTTTCGCGGTTTTAATGAAGCAAGTGGCTGATCATCAGAATCACTATCTGAGTCTCCTCCTGCTAAACTAATGGACGCCTCCTTGCGAGACAGGAGCAGTGGCTTAAGGTTTTCAACAGATTGCAACACCAATTGATGTTGAATATGTGACCCTCTGATCCAAATGGAATAATTTATAGAGGCAAAGACAATTCCTTTACAAAAATTCCATTTTAGCATCCTCATTTTCATATCCTTAAAAGGCTTTTCCATCAAACTAGTTGCTTGTGGATTAAATGCCTTTGCGATACCTGTAGTCGGCAACGCAAAACGAATTTTATTCAACAGCTGTGGGTCAACATTCTCGGTCCTGGAGGAGGAGAGAACATCTTCCTTCCAACCTGGAGGAAGATGTTCTAATGCCAAAGACTTGGGTCTTATTAGGATTTCATCATCATCAAGTCATCAATAGGGCACGATAGCTCATCCCACCAAGGTTCCTATCACAATTGTAACAGCATTTTATAACTAGGCAAATGCATTTATCGTGAACATCCAGGGATCAATTTATTACATTGTTAGCGCGTATCTATTTGAATTGAATTTGGCGCGTAAAATATTCCAACGCCTAAGAAATGATGGGAAAGGAGACATCCTGTCCACGAGGCTCGATGCTGTGACAAACAGGAAATGACATTCGAGTATCTATCGGCGTGTGTGCAAAAGCTGTACCAGTCAATAAACAGTCGTTTCTAAGTTAATAATATGTTTATGTCATGCTATGCTGAAAGAAACTACCGCCTGATACTGTGGTGGCGACAGACACCCATGATAGGCAGGTCAGAGTAAATAGCGTACGGTGGGGCCGAAAGATCTCTATAATCAGCCGTACGCATTAGTAATAATAGTATGGGTCTGTGGTGTCGTTAGACACCCATAATAGGATGATTGTGTTATGATAAGATAGTGGAACAATGTTTCTTTAAGGGGCGACTTTGGTAGGTTGATGTTTGGATGTCCTATAGATGATGTATCTTCTATTATATTTAATTAGTACTTCATAGAATCAGTTTGAAAACTACGCAACTATAGAGTCCTTAATCACAAGATGATATGGCCAGGGGCAGTAGTGTTACCGTATAAAAATTAATACTTTAAATCTTGCCAAAGTTACTTAAAATTTCAGTTAGTTTTGTAGTGGCTTGTGTTTTGTTAGACTAGTAGAGTACAATTCGAGTAGGCGATGCACTTATATACAATTAGAGTAGATACCATTTTGGAATCTACGCATTCTCCAATGTTTAGAATATGCAGTTATTTACATCTAGCGTAGGCCATGTAATTGCTTACATCTGGCACATCTAAAGTAGGCCTTGCAGTTGTGTACAACTAGAGTATCTAGGCGATATAATTGTATACATGTATAGTAGGCTAGGTTTAGAATTATCTATAAAAGGAACGCACTCGTTTAGACATTTGTCATTTGTATTTTGTATCTTGGAAGAGATTTTTTTTTATTTTTTTTATTTTTTTAATTTTTTCATGTAGTTCAAATATAAAATTAAATATATGCTTTATTTGATCAAATAAAACAAACCGTTAATGAATAAAAAGAAAATGAACATAAGATAAAATGCACTTGAAGTGCAGATTTTATTATTTTTTAGAATAATAACTTGTAAACTAATTTTTTTTTATAAAACTTGCGATATTGTTAAAATAGCTATTTTTTAAGATTAACAATTTGCAACGGCGGTCAAGTACTCGATAAGTATCCTTGTCATTGTCATCATTAAATAAAAACTGCATGTGCTTGGAATCAATAATAGAAATGTTTTTCCCCCGAAGAGTAAAAAAACAATTATTTTGAGTCTTGCCGAAGCTTGACCCATTAGAGATTATCTTACCCATTTCCAGGTTCCAGAGCGAGTTTAAGCGATTATTTTCCCCCACTTCCCGCTTCTAAGGTCTTAAAACCATGGGTCAAGCTTCGGCAAGACTCAAAATAATTGTTTTTTACCCTTTGGAGAAAAAACATTTCTATTTTGAGAACACTCTTCTCGTATTAGAAACTTCAATTAACTTGTTGACCCAATATTTATTGTCAAGATCCGAATTTGGCGAATTAAAGATCTTCCAACCCGATTGCCTACAGACGGCTTTATCTGTTTTAGACCCAAAACTTGGCAAAAAAATAATATAATGTTTAAACTGTTGAAAATGCGCATTATCCACCATTAAAAGCGTCAGGTCATGGATTCGTCTGCCCGACGATAGAATTAACAAAATTGCTAGATACCTAGAAATCAAGAAAAGGTTATCATTTCTAGGTGGATTTGCACGTAACTATTCTAGAATTTTGTTAATATCCCAAATCGATTTGGTATTGTTTTTTACTGGGGAACCAAGACTAATTGCTTTAAGCATCCGCTTCACAATTAGATGCGATGATAACATGGACCCCCTCAACGGATTAGCAAATGTTGATACCACTGATTTGTTCACCAGTATACTAGCAAACGACAATTTCTTAACCCTATACAAATAGCTTAAATGCAAGGCAAGGTCCTGTGGAGAAGGATTTGTAACAGATATCTGATTGGAATTTGCCCAGTTTTTCCAATTATTCCAAGAGGCTTTGTAGGATCTGAGCGTTGAACTCCTCCAAGAACATTGTAGCAATTCTATATCAGCCTTAGGCCAATTTTTTATGTGACCTTCCCACCCCGTATTTTCCAGGCTTCCATTTTTAATTGCTGGGCATCTTTTGGAGGAAGTCCTGTCTCTGTGTCTATCAGATTCATGTGAAGGTTGGGAATCCGAATTGGAGATTCTATTGCTTGGGCCTCCAGGTCCGGGCCTCCAGGAACTATTGGAGCTGATAGCCAGTCCCTGACCCATTTGCAGTTGAGAAAAAACCGGAGATGCTTGAGCTTTTTGTGTACCTCAGCATAACGAATTTTTTCCCATGATAGACTACCTATTTAGACTATTTCATGCCTTGACTTCTTATTTCCGGATCTGGCTCTGGAATAGCCGGCTCTTGCTCCTTGGTAATAGGCGAAAAGTCAAATAGAGAGGTTCCCGGTTGGGGTTAGTTTAACGCATATGGGGATAGCTAAGGAGGATCCCATCACCTTGCGATTGTTGTTCTGCTTCAACATCATCCTTTTCCCACATTGACTCAGAAGGCCGATCATCTTCTTCTAACACTGATCTATTGCCGGTCACATTTTCCAAAATAGCTTCTAACAGATCCTGAGACTTCTCAAATCTAGATTCAAAAACATCCATTCTAGACAAAATATATTGTTTTCGCGGTTTTAATGAAGCAAGTGGCTGATCATCAGAATCACTATCTGAGTCTCCTCCTGCTAAACTAATGGACGCCTCCTTGCGAGACAGGAGCAGTGGCTTAAGGTTTTCAACAGATTGCAACACCAATTGATGTTGAATATGTGACCCTCTGATCCAAATGGAATAATTTATAGAGGCAAAGACAATTCCTTTACAAAAATTCCATTTTAGCATCCTCATTTTCATATCCTTAAAAGGCTTTTCCATCAAACTAGTTGCTTGTGGATTAAATGCCTTTGCGATACCTGTAGTCGGCAACGCAAAACGAATTTTATTCAACAGCTGTGGGTCAACATTCTCGGTCCTGGAGGAGGAGAGAACATCTTCCTTCCAACCTGGAGGAAGATGTTCTAATGCCAAAGACTTGGGTCTTATTAGGATTTCATCATCATCAAGTCATCAATAGGGCACGATAGCTCATCCCACCAAGGTTCCTATCACAATTGTAACAGCATTTTATAACTAGGCAAATGCATTTATCGTGAACATCCAGGGATCAATTTATTACATTGTTAGCGCGTATCTATTTGAATTGAATTTGGCGCGTAAAATATTCCAACGCCTAAGAAATGATGGGAAAGGAGACATCCTGTCCACGAGGCTCGATGCTGTGACAAACAGGAAATGACATTCGAGTATCTATCGGCGTGTGTGCAAAAGCTGTACCAGTCAATAAACAGTCGTTTCTAAGTTAATAATATGTTTATGTCATGCTATGCTGAAAGAAACTACCGCCTGATACTGTGGTGGCGACAGACACCCATGATAGGCAGGTCAGAGTAAATAGCGTACGGTGGGGCCGAAAGATCTCTATAATCAGCCGTACGCATTAGTAATAATAGTATGGGTCTGTGGTGTCGTTAGACACCCATAATAGGATGATTGTGTTATGATAAGATAGTGGAACAATGTTTCTTTAAGGGGCGACTTTGGTAGGTTGATGTTTGGATGTCCTATAGATGATGTATCTTCTATTATATTTAATTAGTACTTCATAGAATCAGTTTGAAAACTACGCAACTATAGAGTCCTTAATCACAAGATGATATGGCCAGGGGCAGTAGTGTTACCGTATAAAAATTAATACTTTAAATCTTGCCAAAGTTACTTAAAATTTCAGTTAGTTTTGTAGTGGCTTGTGTTTTGTTAGACTAGTAGAGTACAATTCGAGTAGGCGATGCACTTATATACAATTAGAGTAGATACCATTTTGGAATCTACGCATTCTCCAATGTTTAGAATATGCAGTTATTTACATCTAGCGTAGGCCATGTAATTGC
Source organism: Cryptophagus acutangulus (assembly GCA_963556235.1). Classification (NCBI taxonomy): domain Eukaryota; kingdom Metazoa; phylum Arthropoda; class Insecta; order Coleoptera; family Cryptophagidae; genus Cryptophagus; species Cryptophagus acutangulus. The sequence continues at coordinate 62,404 of OY744572.1, read as the reverse complement.
TTACATCTGGCACATCTAAAGTAGGCCTTGCAGTTGTGTACAACTAGAGTATCTAGGCGATATAATTGTATACATGTATAGTAGGCTAGGTTTAGAATTATCTATAAAAGGAACGCACTCGTTTAGACATTTGTCATTTGTATTTTGTATCTTGGAAGAGATTGTTTGTACAATTTGAAACATACAAATATACTTCCCTATAATATTGAATGGTTGTATTTGCAACCACTGTTTACTGAACGAGAAACACATTAAAAGGGGCAAGCTAGTAAATGTGTAGTAATCGTGATGTGAATATAATATGGTGTGCTATCGCGCAGGTTGCTATATTATTTCGTGACGTCACGTTGGTTCTATTGAAAGTGTAATATTAAATTGTCTATAGCAACGAAAATTAGATTAATTAACAAATATATTAAAGAGAAAAACAAACCCCTTTAATTCTGTAGTTAAATATAGGATCACTTACTAACAAAAACGGCCAAACCAAAATACTTAATAATATTTTACTATGTATTTATTCCAATATTTGATTGAAATAAACATCAAATAAAACCGCCAAACGTAACTTGATTTTCATACTATAATTATCTAGTCCCAACGTGACGTCATGCGCGAAAATGAACGAAATTTGGATAGCTCGGTAGCACACCATATTATATTCACATCACGGTAGTAATTAGTTTTCATAAGTTTTATGATGCTCTTTGATTTGATGCAACTTCTTTGAAGTTAAATTATAAAGTTGAAGTTTGATACTAACTCAATTCAATTTCAGGATTATTGGTGGATAAAATACGTTTCGCAGCCCATAAAATAGCAATGTCAAGTTTTAAAATGCCGGCTATGCCAGAATTAATGGAATACCGTGATTTAGAAACCACCCAAAATTTAGATGAAGAATCATACCGAGAAGGGGTTGACCTATTCGATAAAACCAAACAGAATTGGCCCCCTAAACGGAATATTTATGCTGCATTAGCCAGACAATTCAAAAATGATGAAAATACCACTGCGACCATCGATATTGGAGATGTCCAATTTAAGGTTCACATGCTAATATTACGAACCTACTCCAAATATTTTTGTAACTTTCCCGATTCCACCGTTTCCAAATTCCAAATTGAACCTGAAAACTGTTGTGCTGACGCTTTTCGCATTATCTACAATTGGATGCGGAGCGCTGATAAAAAATGCTATCAGACTTTAATTACCAGGCAGAACATATTAAGCATCTACAAAGGTAGCAGCTATTTGGAAATAAAAACTCTGCAAAAGCAGTTGTGGTCAATTATGGTACAAGAAAAGGCCTATGACGAAGAGAGTGCGTACCATTTGTACATTGAGGCACAACATCAGAAGATACCGGAAATTGCAGAAATTATGCTTCCACGAATTCAAAACTTTTTTGTTTCACTGGTTGGAAGTTTAAATTTTCTACAACTGTCATTCCCCGACTTGAAGAAAATCCTTACTTCCGATAACCTAAAAGTACAATGCGAAGGTCAAATATTTTATTCTGCTATGCGCTGGATAAAACACGATCCTGTTAACAGACTACCACTAAAAGTGGAATTGATGAACTGCATTCGATTTGAAAATATGTGCTTGCAGGAGTTATCCATTATCTAAATTGAACTAGCTTCCCAAAAGTTCTTTGAAATGATTAAGAATGAAGAAATTGCTACCCTAATCAAAAATGGCATAACGTAAGTCCTTCTATTTAGCACTTGTGCGCGCAATTCAAATCCTCTGTTTTAGATTAGCTAACGAACTTGAACTTAGAGACCGTGTTCTTATAAACCAAGGTCATACACCGATGCCACGATTAGTAGATGGATTTTATCAATCTTTTGAAGAATTTTTAAAGGGTTTAAATAATCGCCAGATGGAACATTTAACTAATTGTTAGCTGACTGCAAATGAGTGTGATTTAATTTCAATCCATTACCAAAAAATCTATTGTAAACAATTAATTTTGTAAATAAAAAGTTCATCAATTTTGTGTTCTTTTGTTGTGACTTTCTAGTAATACTTTTCGCTAGTTAATAAAACGTTGCTAAATAATCTTCTGCCGTTTGCAGGAAACGTAGTACTTGTATAGTTGTTAAATTGACCTTGCTTGATTTGTTGCTCACACACGCTTCCTGTTTCTCTACTATTTACTATATGAGAAATAATTCGTGTTGTCCACGTTTCACGTTAGTGCGAAAAACACGTTTTTGCACGATCGTGTAATTTGACATGCTTACTGATTTTATAATAATCATAGTAGGTTACTTTTACAAAATACCGTGCGGTAAGTTTGCTTAAAGTGCGGTAAGTTTGCTTACCGCACGGGATGCGGTAAGAAACGCAATTCATTTTTTTGTTTTTTTTTTAATCGATTCAATTAATTGCGTTCTTTAGATTTTTCAGGAATAATTGCCGAACATCCTATGTTCCACGCACTTTCAACATCCGAATCATCACTGTCTCCTATTTCTGATCAGTTAATTAAGAAACTAATTGGAAATTATTAATTCACTTATTAAATGACAGTAGTAACCAAACCATATGCTACTTGATAAAAATTAATTTATAACATTTGTAATTTATTAATCAAATAGTAATTTTCTTATGTCCTCGATCGTACAAAAAACCTAATAAGCATTGCGGTCAGTAAGTGCCCTACCGGTATCGGGCGTATTGGAGATCTCGACTACGTCTCGATCTCCAAACACACCCTCCACCGGTAGTATGCACTTACTGACCTTAATACTTAAATAACTATAATTTGGCAACTTATTGCATAAATAGCTAATTTTGCACGCTTTTTTAAGAACAATAAAAAAAAGTAGGCTGTTTCAACATCTAAAATGGCAACTAAAACGATGTCATTTTGATCAAAAATTGCAAAAATTTACTTTCAACACATCGCACAAATCAAATTCAAAGTCATTTCACAATTTACAGCATCAAATCCTTGCAAACACTTATTTGACGTTATTTACGTGGAATTACTCCAGTCACTAAGTTCGTTCCGTAATCTTCGATTTAATGCACTAGTGCACATTGAATCTAATTCTATCTTATTCTAACCGTGTTGGCAAATCTATAAAATTGCTTTAGAATGCAGAGTAAGACGATGCTTACTCTTTATTCATTAATATGCAAGTAACAACTTTTTTTAGGTAATACGATAATAATTATTAATTAATTCAGGCAACGCGATTATAATTAAAAGATTCTGATTGGCTGGTTCCAGGGGGTTCTGCCAGAGACTTCTGCCAGAGGCTTCTGCCAGAGACTTCTGCCAAAGGGCTTCTGCCAGAGACTTCTGCCATAGTCAATCAGGTTTATAATATCAAGAGATATTAAACAATTAACAATAAATTGTTCAAACCAACATAATCTTCAATTCAACAAAAAACTACTAATTATGGCGAAAGTAAGGTCCCTAAAATTGAAGTTGCGTTTCCTCTTTGGATAGCAAAGATATCTCAAGACAGTAATGAAACTTTCCACTGACGTTTGTATACTATTTTATTTACAATTATACATAAAACCAAAAATAAGTGATAATAAATTTAAATTTTTGAAGTATTGAACTGTCAAACCAACATTAATACAAAATTCCGATCAATATCAAGATGGTAATTTTGTTTTTTTTTTGTGTTGGTACTATGCAAATTCGATTTTGGAAAGTGTTCTTTTGGGTGGAAAGGAAACACTTTCCACCCAAGAGAGGAAAGTAAAAGTTAACAATGTATCATTTTCAAACTTTCAAAAATACATAAATTGCGTCATTACATATATAATTGTAAATAAGTATGTTTATTTACAATCATATATGTAATGACGCAGTTTCTGTATTTTTGAAAGTTTGAAAATGATACATTGTTGACTTTTACTTTCCTCTCTAGGGTGGAAAGTGTTCACTTTCCACCCAAGAGAAGACTTTCCAACCTTGAATTTCCATAGAACCAACACAATAAAACAAAATTACCAGCTTGATATTGATCGGAATTTTGTTTTAATGTTGGTTTGACGGTTCAAAACTTCAGAAATTTAAATTTATTATCAATTATTTTTAATTTTATGTATAATTGTAAATAAAATAGTATACAAACCTCGGTGGAAAGTTTCATTTCTGTCTCGAGAAATAGTTGACCTCGGCGCTTCGCGCCTCGGTCAACTATCTTATCTCTCGACAGAAATGAAACACTTTCCACCTCGGTTTGTAATATACTATTAAAAAAAAATAAAAATAAACTAAACAAGTTAATTTTTAAGTTCAAGTGTTGTATTTTGATATATTATATTGATTGTTGTATAATTTCATGCAGTTTTTTTTTTATTTAAATGAAAACAATGACAAATAAAATACTATAGTAGATAGGTTATTAACGAGACTTTACTTTTTCAAAATTGAAATTCAATAAATATTAGTTTTTCTGAACTGGTGGTTTCAATAATTAAAATCATAGAATTTTAAATATTTTTTCGTATTGCGTTAATACACTCCGATGACAAGTTTCCAGTTCTTAAATGTATTAAAAATGAATTACTTAAAAAAATAAAGCAAACCGCCATTGCAAATTGTTAATCTTAAAAAAATAAATACTTTAACAATATCGCAGGTTTTATAAAAAAAAAAAAATCAGCACTTCAAGTGCCTTAAAATCCCAACGAGTAAAATAAATGAATATTTTATTTTCAAAATTAATTGTTTACAATAGATTTTTTAGTAATGGATCGAAATTGAATATCAACGTAACTAAATCGTATCCAGAGATAATGTTTTAGATAGGTTGACACACTCATTTGCAGTGAGTTAACAATTAGTTAAATGTTCCATCAGGCGATTATCCAAATCCATTAAAAATTCCTCAAAAGAATGATAAACTCCTTTCTCCATTAGTGGCATCGGTCTATGACCTTGTTCCTCCAGAACACAGTTATCATGTTCAAGTTCCATAGCGAACCTAAAATAAGATTTGAGTTGCGTGCACAAGTGCTAAACAGAAGGACTTACCTTATGCCATTTTTGATTAAGGTAGCTATTTCTTCATTCTTAATTATTTCGAAGAATTTTTGGGAAGCTAGTTCAATTTTGATAAGGAATAACTCCTGCAAGCACATATTTTCAAATCGAATGCAGTTCATCAATTCCACTTTTAAAGGCAGTCTTTTAACAGGATCGTGTTTTATCCAGCGCATAGCAGAATAAAATATTTGACCTTCGCATTGTACTTTTAGGTCATCGGAAGTAAGGATTTTCTTTAAGTCGGGGAATGACAGTTGTAGAAAATTTAAACTTCCAACCAGTGAAACAAAAAATTTTTGAATTCGTGGAAGCATAATTTCTGCAATTTCCGGTAGCTTCTTATGTTGTGCCTCAATGTACATATTATACGCTCGCCCTTCGTCGTAGGCCTTTTCTTGTACCATAATTGACCATAATTGCTTTTGCAGAGTTTTAATTTTCAAATAGCGGCTACCTATGTAGATGCTTATTATGTTCTGCCTGGTAATTAAAGTCTTATAGCAGTTTTCATCATCGCTTCGCATCCAATTGTAGATAATGCGAAAAGCATCAGCAGAACAGTTTTTTGGTTTAATTTTAAATTTGGAAACGGTGGGATCGGGGAAGTTACGAAAATATTTGGAGTAGGTTCTTAATATTAACATGTGAACCTTAATTTGGACACGTCCAATAACGATGATCGCATTGGTGTTTTCATCATTTTTGAATTGTCTGGCTAATGCAGCATAAATATTCCGTTTAGGCGGCCATTTCTGTTTGGTTTTATCGATTGGGTCAACCACTTCTTCGTATGGTGCTTGAAGTAAATTTTGGCTGGTTTTTGAATCACGGTATTCCACTGCTTTTGGCAGAGCCGGCATTTTTAAACTTGACATTGCAATTTTATGGGCTGCGACACGTATTTTATCCACTTTCAAAGACGAATAATCCTGAAATTGAATTGAGTTAGTATCAAACTTCAAGTTTATAATTTAACTTCAAGGAAGTTGCATCCCATCAAAGAGCATCAGATAACTTATGAGAACTAATTACTACAGATTTACTAGTGGGCCCCTTTTAATTTGTTTCTAGGTTCAGTAAACAGTACTTGCAAAAACAACCATTCAATATGACAGCGAAGTATATTTTTATATTTCAAATTGTAAAAACAATCTCTTCCAAGATACAAAATTCAAATGACTAATGTCTAAACGAGTCTGCTCCTTATATAGAGAATTCTAAACCTAGCCTACTCTAGAAGTACACAATAACATGGCCTACTTCTTGCCTTGTAGTTGTACACAACTGCAAGGCCTACTTTAGATGTGCCAGATGTAAACAACTGCATCGCCTACGCTAGAACAACTGCATATTCGAAGTAGTAATAGTTATTTACGTTTCGAGGGCCGAAACAAAAAGATTACGCCCGCAGTCGAAGTTTGAGACTAAGAGTGTAATCTTTTGTTTAGCCAGAGGAACGTACAACGTTTTACGCACAACTTAAATATTTGTAGCATCTTTTAAATGATATGTAGGTATATTTTTGCTAAAAGTTATATCTAGAGAAAAACTAGGTGGCTTTGAAACAAAAATAGAACGTGTTCTGCATGAAGGTGTTCTACATTTACGTGAAGGTGTTCTACATTTCTACGTGAAGGTGTTCTACATTTTGAATATGACAATTTTTTGAAAAGGATTGCGTATTCCTTGTCAGAAAAATGGCATAAGCCTTATTCCAATGTTCTAGGCTGGATACGAGTGAAAACTCAGTTTTCAATTATTAGAGCAGTATCGTTGCGGTTGAGGGGAACTAGAAAATTAGTAAGCAGCTTGGGAATTGAAGATGGAGCAGGAGTAATTTCAATCGACTATTAATTATACTTCTTTTATTTCCTTTATTTCTTTTATTTCTTGTAATAATAATAATAATGTGTAATTTTATTAATAATAAATTATAAAATAGAACGTTGTTAAAAATCTATTTATTTGTCAATAAAATACTAACGTCAAAATACGAAATAGACTTAATGCAAGCAATTCCAGAAGATATTGTCGTTGCAGCTGATGAAGCTATTGCTTAATTAATAGTATTGTCACGAAGACTCAGCTATTGAACTCATCAATAGCTGAGGTAGCATCGATAGCGCGGAATCAGCGTCGCGGAAGTGCGGCAATTGAACTCGCGGCGTAAGTCGAATTACCGGGGTTCAAGCGCTGCGCTTCATCAGCAATTAATCACTTTGATTAATTGCTGATAGTTTTTAGTCAGTCTGGTTTTGAGGATCAAGCTAGAAAGATCAATTAAAACCATTTTTGTGCGAGTAACTTAAAAGAAATGGACTGTGCCTCCTCATCGCTGTCGCCCGGACGAATTATGTAAGTGAAATCATGTAGGATATAAATACAGAGTGAGTACGAAATACCCCTTATTTTATTTACCCAACTACCCCGCTACGACCCCAGTCACCCGAGTCGTGACATATGGTGGAGACGCCTAAAATCTCTGGCAGGTTCTTCGCAACCTGCTGAAAAGGCATTAATTTTTATTTTTATTTTTTGGGGTCAATCCTTATGATTGTTTTCCTTTTCCGCGAACTACACTAAGTTTCAAAGCCAACTTGTTAGAATGCTGAGGCTGGCATTCAACTTAGTAAAACAACGAAAATCAGGGTTCAAAGCCAACTTGTGCGGATGTTGAGGCTGACATCCAACCTGATACAAAAAAAAAAAAAAAAAAACCCAGAATTAAAAGCCAAATTTTGCTAGGGTTGCTGAGGCTGGCACCCAATCTGGTACAACAAACAAAAAAAATTTGCAGACAGCGTCGGTATCGTATCAACAAATAAAATATGTGTTTTTTTTTTTTTTTTTCTTTCCTTCTTTTTTTTTAACCCGGCCAAACTTTAGCAGCCGTTAATACAAAATGTTGGACTGCTAAAGAAGTTATCACCTAATTTTTACTTCAATTTTTAGCTAGAAATATATACATTATTTGCGGCTTTTTGTCTTCTCCCCTTCAAATTAATTTTACGGTATTTAATAAACAATTAATTAATTACCTTTTACGGGGCGGCAACCATAAATACAGAAGTGCCGTATAACATTATGCCCATAGATGTTTATTTTAACACCTTAACATTAAATTTTGAATAATTCCCCTATTATATTGAGACTCAGATTGGAACCCTAATCATTCTGATTGATTTTAAATAATAACTAATCTCGTGGGAAAAAATGAACAAAGGTCAAATGATATTTCGGGCGTATATTCCCCTAGCTGCCTTATAATAAACCCCCGCCATATTCGGTCTAATTAATCTACGTCGAGAACATTCAGGTGCCGGTATAACCTTCGCGGTGCGCCCTCAAAAGTCATGTTACCAAGAGTTACACAACTCACAAAAGAGCAAAATGCAGGATGTCAGACCCAGATAAACCACACACTAGATCGCAAGCAAAGAAATTAGGAGAAGCGATCGGTAATCCAGGGGGAAACAGTTCCGCATACATAGAACCAGAAGACCCAAACATTAGCCTGAGAAGTACAAAGACAGGTAGATCGCCGACTCGAAACGCAAAAATATCAAATATACGAAAACTATCGCTTAACGATACAGGGGATCAAGTGAAAGTAACACTCGAAGCACGAGTAAAAGAAGATACAATAACAGAAACAACCAAGGAACCTTTTAGGAAAGAACTAGAAGAGCACAGAAGAAAAAAAGAAGAGGAAAAAGCACAAAAAGCACGAGACGAGGAAACCAAGAGACAGAAACAAGAGAAAGAAGAAGCGGAACAAAGAAGAGCAGACGCAGAGAAACTAGAAAGAAAAATCGCGGCGGACCGAGCGGAAAGAAAAATAAAGGAGCAAGAGGAAGAAAAGAGAATAAAAGAAAAGCAACGACAACAGGAATTAAGAACACTACGAAAAGAAGAAGAGCGAAAGAAGGGACAACAAGAAGCAGACGAGAAAGAAAAAGAAGCAGAAGAGAGGAAGAAGAGAGAAAAAGAAGAGAAAAGCAAAGAGAAATCCAGAATAAGAATGGCAGACACAACCATCTCGGAAGCAACAACAGCCAGCAGGACCCCTGCCATCCCGAAATTTGTGTCACCACAAATTTACAACCCCTGCACGTCAACAGAGACGCCCAAGAACTTTTTCCGCCACTACGAGAGGTGCGCAGTAGCCAATGGATGGGACGAGACTTTCAAAATAAGGTATTTTGGAACGTTCTTAGAGGGAGCTGCGGAAAAATGGTATAAGCGGTACATAGACGCAACAAAAAATGCCCAGAAGACATGGCGAAACATCGAAGATGACTTCCTCAGAGAGTTCGGGGGCGAAAAGACCAATAGAGAAGTAAAGCTCCGATGGGCAAACCGACGCCAGAAAGTTAACGAAGATATTAAGACATATTATTTTGATATGCTGGATCTAGGCTACGAAATAGATCCAGATATGGAAGATGATACGTTCCAGGAATTCTTCGAAAACGGTCTGCAGGAAGAGGATTATCAGACCTACAGCATGATAAGCAGGACCCAGATGAGCCGAGAGGAAATTAAGGACGTAGTATTTAGGTTGAGCGACCGCGGAGCCAGGAGAAGAGAGACTAGCCGACCGACGACCTTTAACCCCCAGACAATCCCCCGCGGGGTCACACCACCGCCCATGTTCGGACAGAGTAACTACCGAAATAATAATAGATTTGACAACCGCAGACCCATGTTTAATAACCCCCGAGACTACGAAGACAACCTTAATCGCAGACAAGAAGGGGGCAACTATAGAGGGCAAAACTACAGAGGAAATAACTACAGGCAAGAACAACAAAATCATCAAGGTAACAACTATAATAATAGCGGTTATAGAGGTAGATCGACGAACGCGGCGGATAATAGGTATAATGCACCTTCGCGAGGACAACTACCCAACACAAGGACGACAGACGGCAGGCCTAAATGCTACAACTGCAATAGACCTGGCCACATAGCGTCAATGTGCCGAGAAAGACCCCAAAACAACGAAAGAAGGGTATCCTTCGGGAGAGGGTCATCGCCGCACCCAAACGGGGGCGGACGGCACTAAAAGACCCAGATGTCGTCCTCCACACAGAAAATGAACCAGTGGGGGCATATAGTAGGATCCTGACGGTCGAGGGTACAGCAAACCACCAAGAAGGGATGGGAATTGTACTCGATACAGGGTCCTCGGTAAGCGTAGTCAGTAAAAGCGTCGCGGAAGGCCTAGAACTGACGTACTCGCCAGCAGTTTTGAGGACTGCGGGAGGATATTCTGTCAACATTTTAGGAAACACCCAAGTAGACATTTGTATAGGGCCTTTCAGATGCAAGCACGAGATGGTAGTCATCGAGAAAACACCGAAGGACGTAATCCTGGGAGTGGACTTCTTGAAGACTTACGAAGCCATGATCGATTTTGCAAACAACAGCATCGAGTTAAAAGATAAAGGTAAAAGGGTCAGACTACCCTTTGGAAGAGAGACGAAACAGGGTAACTCACTGATAGTACCAGTAACAGAGGGGGAACCGGCGAAGCTAAGGCTACGAGCAGCTGCGGATTATAACCTCATCCCAAAGAGGGAGATAGTTATGAGATTATCAGTTAGCGGGGGAAAGGCCGCACATAGGGAAGCAAATTACGATTTCGAGGAAGCCGAGAGCTACATAACCAAACACGGGCTAGCCTTGAAGTCAGCACCAGAGATAAACAACACAGGAATAGAGTTAGTGGTGGAAAACCGAGGATACACCAGAAAAAAGGTATTTAAGGGTACAACGATAGGATGGCTACACGAGTCGAGGGGAGTCGCCGATGTCGGGATGATTTTGTACATGGAAGAAACGGAAGACAAAGTTACGCTTGCAGATCATAAAATAAACCCAACAATACCACAGCCGAAGCAGGAACAGTTAAAGAAACTGCTAAGCGAATACTCGGACGTATTTGCAAAAACGACAGCCACCATGGGAAGTACGGGGTGGTGCGAACACGAAATTGACGTACAAGGGGCAGAACCCATAAAAAGCAAGCCTTACAGGGTGTCACACACGGAGAGAACAGTTATTGACAAACAAATCAATGAGATGCTAAAGGATGGGATTATCCGAAATAGTCACTCTCCTTGGGCGAGCCCTGTCGTATTGGCAAAAAAGAAGGACGGAACCATGCGATTTTGCGTGGATTACCGGAAATTGAACAGCGTCACCAAAAAATCGACCTACCCGTTACCAAATATCGACGACATCATGACGTACCTTGGCAAATCCAGATACTTCACGACACTGGACCTTTTCAGCGGATACTGGCAAGTAAATGTAAAGGAGGAAAACAAGGAACTTACGGCCTTTATCGCGCAAGGACACGGCTTGTACGAGTTCAACGTACTGCCGTTCGGTCTGTGCAACGCACCTGCGACCTTCCAGCACCTAGCGGACACGGTATTTCAGGGGATGAAGTGGAGCGAAGTATTGATATACCTCGACGACATAGTAGTATTTTCAGAAGATATAGACGAGCACCTGAAAAAGTTAGAAAAGATCTTTCAGAGATTACGCAGCGCAGGATTGACACTAAAACCAAGTAAGTGTATTTATCTGGAGGAGGAGGTCAAACTCCTAGGCTTCGTAGTAGGAGCCGAGGGAATAAAAGTGGACGACGAGAAGGTAGCGGGCATCCAGGACTTTCCCAACCCCAAAAGGGTGAAAGACGTACAGAGTTTCCTGGGTATGTGTAACTACTACAGAAAGTTTATCGAAAATTATTCGGTGATAGCGCGACCGCTGTACGAGTCCACAAAAAAGACGTCAAAGTTTGAGTGGGGGCCACAACAGGAAAAGGCGTTTGAAGAGTTGAAACTCAAGCTCACGTCGGCACCTGTGCTAAATTTCTTCGACCCAAACAAGGGATGCGAAATGAGAGTGGACGCGTGCGCTTATGGAATTGGCGCAGTCCTGCTACAAGAAGGAGAGGACGGAAACGCGCACCCAATCGCGTATGTAAGTAGGAGCTTAACTAAGGCCGAGCAAAACTATACCATAACGGAGCTAGAAGGACTCACGGTGATTTGGTGCCTGAGTTATCTACGCCACCTAATCTACGGGAGGCATGTGAAGATCGTAACAGATCATCACGCCCTCTGCTGGTTGAAAACCATGAAAGACCCAACAGGGAGGTTGGCCAGATGGGCGATTAAACTGTCAGAGTTTGATCATACCATAATCCACAAAAGCGGGATAGCGCATAAGGATGCGGACTGCCTTTCGCGACACCCGACAAAAATAGCGGAACCAGAAGATGAAGAAGAAGCCAACGACCTACACACCTACTTGATCGACGAACAAGACCTCGGCGAACAACAACGAATGGACCTAGAATTAAAGGAACTAATTAAGATAGTACGAGACCCTACAGAAGGATCAATAGCGTCACGAAAGTACGCAAAAAATTTCAATTTGAGAGGTAACGTTTTGTATAAGAAAAATGCGAATTTGACAGGGAATGACAACCTGTTGGTTATACCGAGAGACCTAGTAGGGGAGATATTATTTAGCCACCATAACGAACCGTTATCAGGGCATTTAGGTATAACAAAAACACTAAATAAAATTAGGAATAGGTTTTACTGGAAGGGGCTTCAGAAGGACGTAGAGGCCTTTGTTAAAGGGTGCCCCGACTGTCAGGCCAGAAAGGGAGAATCCCATCGAAAGCCGCAAGGGCTACTCCATTCAATTCCAGTAGCGACCCCTTTTGATAAAGTAGGGATCGATCTCTTAGGGCCATTTAGGAGAAGTAAAAACGGGAAAACAATGATAATCGTAGCCACGGACTACGCTACCCGCTGGGCCGAAACGCAAGCATTGCCAAGCGGTAAAGCAGGCCCAGTTGCAAAATTTATTTTAGAGCACATTATTACGCGGCATGGGGCACCTCGGCATTTACTAAGTGATCAAGGCCGAACCTTCCAATCAGAATTAGTAACCGAACTCTTAAAAAGTATGGGTACAGTAAGCAGCTTCACGACAGCTTACCACCCTTCATGCAACGGACTGACTGAAAGACTGAACAAGACACTCGCGAACATGCTAAGCATGTATACAAATACTGAACAAACGGACTGGGATGAACATTTACCCCACGTGACATTTGCATATAATACCGCGAGACAGGACAGTACCAAGGTATCGCCGTTTATGCTTGTTTATGGCAGAGAAGCGGTACTGCCCACTGAGGCCAATTTGGTACCCGCTAACCCCGACTCCGACGCAATGGCGGTCAGAGAAAGGGCACTAGCCGCTAGAGCGCTAGCCGTGGAAGAGATAGAAAAGAGACAATCGTACGATACGGACAGGTACAACGGAGGGCATCGGCATGTAGAGTTTGAAGTAGGGGACAAAGTGAAGGTTTTCACGCCAGTACGAAAAGTAGGGCGTAGCGAAAAGTTGCTATTAAGATGGTTTGGACCCTACTTTATAACTAGGAAACTGAGCGACGTGAATTACGAGGTTCAGAAAGGGCCGACACCTAAATCAAAAAGGGACGTTGTACATGTCGGGAGGATACTTAGGTATAACGACCCTTGGACCTTGCCCATTAGTCCGGGCTGTGACGACGGTAACTAAGAAAATCGGGCGTCCTAATTAAGTAATAGATAGATAATAGTTAATAGTTAGGTAGATCGATTAATGGTTAAGATACAAGTAGGGACGCGAAAAATAGAGTAAATTCAAAATTTAGGGGAGAAGGATTAGCCTAAGGTAGGATAATCAAGAATTACATTTGTTGAATAATAGATTGTGGATGGCCCTAATCCACACTACGAGCAGCCAGAGGGACCACCCTGTAGAGGTGAATGCTGGAGCATTCTGGAGGCCCCTAACACAGACAGTGGGCTATGAGGCAACCATCCCGCTAGTTTACACAACGGAATGGACAATTCAGAACCCCGTCAAGGACCAGGCAGATGAGCAGTCGATGATGCTGCAGGGCTGTCACGGAGGTGCCCAGAGGGAAAGTTGCAAACTACTCTACCAAATCCACCAACTGGCCAAGACGTTCCAGGCGGAATACGATGAAGAACAGAAGGACTGGGACAACATAGAAGAAGCGAAGACTAGGACCAGGGAGTGGCGACCAAAGAGGGCGCTTGACTTTGTGGGGGACGGACTATCGTGGTGTTGTGGGGTGGCGACGCAACATAAACTTGACAAGTTTCATGTTAACGAAGAGGAATTAGAGGCAGAGATTCAGAGGTTGCATCGAGGCCTGTCGGACACGATTACGAGCATCGGAGCGACGTCAAAGCAGTTCGAGGACTACACCAGGAGGTCAGCAACAACAATGCACCAGGTGGAGCAAAGGATCCATTCCATCGAAGGCTACATCAAGGAAACCGCACAAAACTTGCAGAATAGGCAAGCAAGTGACGAAGCGCAGCTCATGGCAGTGTTTTACGACAACTACACCAATCTAAAACGGATCATTTCGACGTTTAGGGTGGTGCGACGTAACGAAGTCCGTATGTCATGTAAGCAGCACCAAATCCCCATATCAGTCCTGAAACAGCAGGTGCTAGTCAAGGATCTCGAAAGACTCGCAGAAGAGTTGGCCGAATCAAACCAAGGACTCGCCATACCGTTAAAAGATATTAGTCGTTACTACCAATTGCCGCTGTGCGACTGTGCCTATACGAGGGAAGTGTTGACCATTCATATCCGGATCCCCATCACGCAGAGGTACCAAGAATGGAGACTCTTTGAACTCGTCACCATTCCATTTGCTTGGCGCAATCAAACGTGCCGAATACCCCACGAAAGTTTATACTTGGCATCATCATCGCACAAGGAGAACATCAGGACTATTGCAGGGGCGGCCCTCCACCAATGCCGCCCATACCACGACAAGTTATGCTACTTGCCGAGGTTTTCGTCCGATTCCATCCACGGACCAATGTGTGCCAGGAAATTATTCCTAGGCGCCACTGTAGAAGAAATCAGCAACTACTGCCATATGTCTTGCCATGCATCCACAGCCATATCAATCGTGGAGGCAATCGAGGGCGAGTACATATTGACCCACGGAGAAGGAAGAACGAAGATCAAGTGCGGGACGAATCAAACTCAGATCGACAACAACGAGGAGAAGACGGGCGCAGTAAAGATCAATTTACCGTGCCATTGTGAATTGATCATCGGGGAAGAAGTGATGATACCCAAACGCTTTCCCTGCCTTCAGGATGCCACGACAGAAGCCAAGACGACACACATCTTGCCAGCGATGTGGTCCACCTTGAAGTCTATGAAGGTCCACCCAGCTGAGAGATCCCGTAAATTGGTGTACAACAATTTCACGGAGTGCCTCAACGCAAATTGGACCCTTGAGATACCACATCTCAACCTAACCAGCCAGAGGGAAAATTTAAGGGATATTCAAAACGCCATCCAGGCCATGCCGAAGAGCATCCTCACATACGGGGAGAAGTATGGTGTACATAGCGATTCCATGGGGCTGTTATGGATTTCGCTTCTATCAATCGCGGTGGCCTATTTATTATTCCATCGCAATCCAGTGGGAATCGTGGTGGCCACAGCGACCGGTGTCAACGGAGAAGAAGAAGAAGGAAGCACAACCCATCACGAAGTACTGCTGGCCAGCATTCTAACCGGGCTGGTCATATTTGTGTTGTACCTTGTGTTCTGGATTTTGAGGAGCTTTGTTCAATCACGGAAAAAGTTACGACCAGAGGGTGGAAGAACAACGATGAGTGAAGAGGCGAATAAAAAAGAACCGACCAGGACCTACCCCAAAACGAGAAATTTAAGTGCATCCATGGACCAGTTGAGAAGGACGAAAGACTACGAAGAAGAAGGAAGAATCAGCAGGTCGGAAGAGAGGTTAGAGAGGAGAATTAGAATAGACGTAGAAAAAGAAGACCTGAGATCCCTGTCCCAAGCACAAGCAGTCAGCTTGGTGTTACATGGAAGTGATACGGGCTAACGGGTAATATAACGTCTGGTCTTTCGGTGCCCAAGACTAGACGGACCTATTGTGAGGTAGTCGAAATCCAGGGGATTGGACTAACCGTCGTTTGCTACATAAAGAAATAAGTAGTAAATGGTGGTCAGAATCAATGCTCTAGACTAGATTACGCGATCGCGGGAAATTTAAATGTTTGAATTGTATAAGTGATTAATGAGGTAATTAAGTAAGTGTTTTAAAAGTTGCATACGAGTGAAAGGTAATTTTAATAATAACGTATTAACGAGGGAATTCGGGACACGGCACCAACATTCTGGGACTCGGGCAATACATAAAAAAGTTGTTAAGATAAAATAAGATAGTTCCCGATATAGTAGGGGTAGAAAGATATAATTAATTTCGTTATCTGTCGTTTGTGCACCTTTATTCAGTAATAGAATTTAATATTTTAATATAGTTCAGTGCTAAGGAATATTTGTAAGGATATTAGACAATATTTTTCTAAAGTGTTTATTCAATACCTTATTAAGCGAATTTATTAGAGCATAACTATTTTTTTTTGGAACCTTAGAGGCTATTTGTGTGCCCATAAATCAAAAATTAAATGTCAATAAATATGAATAATAATAATAAAATCTAGGGAGATATTTAGAATTTAATATTTTATTTTAATTGTTAAAATAGAGATAACTACGCGGCTGAGTGGAGAAGTGTGAAGGAGTTACCACGCGCGTACCGAGATAGCTCTGTAAGAATAGCCCAGTCTATTCGTGACGAGACGTTCTCTGTGTATTACAACGAGAATGATTAACGAGGTTTTAGTTCATAATTTATTTTCATCGTTTCTTTGGTTCAATTAGCTTTACTCACTCGATTAAATTTTGTAACATGCCGCATTCTGTATCCGTTTAAAAAAAAAAAAAAACAAAAACAAAAACAAAAATATATGTAAAAAATTAATTTATTACAAAAATAATTATAGACAAAATTTTAAAATTTATTATAGACAAAAAATTAGAGACAAAATATAATTATTTATCATAATTATTGCGGTTTGATTGCCGCCGGACCACAGCGACAATCGCGGGAACGCACCCCAATCCGCCCGCACCGCGAACAAAAAATTACACGGTCCTCCCGGCAACGGGACCGACGATGGCACCCGTAACCGGCACACCGCCAACAGCGGTGCCGGACGTGGCCGAAATACCGGGCCACGGGAGCGGGTTGGGGCACCCCAAGCCTAGCCCACACCGACGGCCGGGCCACATCCAGGTCCATAAGTGCTGGAAGTGGCGGGGCCGCTTGGACCTCCCGAGCACGGAACACCCCAGCCTCATCCAACAGCGACGAGGCCGAAGGACCTGCTGGGGCCGGCTCCGGCACTTCCAGCTGGATAAGGTCCTGGGCCTCCCTCTCAGCCTCGACGGGCTCCGGGGGCCCCTGCCCCACGGAACCGGCGACAATTAGGTTCTGGAAATTTAACTGAAAAAAAAAAAAAGAGGGGAAAAATATTAGTAGAGACGAGAAATATATAACCGGAAAATACTCACAGTGAATGAAGCCATGGTTAATACACGAATGAAGCACAACCTTACTAATTAGCGAAAAATCAGCCAAAAGTAATCAGATACTCTGGCTGACCGGGAAGCACGTATGGTATATTATCATCACTCTTCTCGAAACTCAGCTGATTAGACGAATAATGTAGAATAATAGTATAGGTGTAGCGGTAGTAAACAACATTTCTTGTGTCGTTTTAATTAGGGACAACCGCAGCGGTACCAAACATTGGCGGTTAATTTATTAGGTTTAATTATGATTTATATGTTCTTTAATTTTAGCACTGTGGGTCCAGCGCTCGCGAGGAGGAGGCATGTCACGAAGACTCAGCTATTGAACTCATCAATAGCTGAGGTAGCATCGATAGCGCGGAATCAGCGTCGCGGAAGTGCGGCAATTGAACTCGCGGCGTAAGTCGAATTACCGGGGTTCAAGCGCTGCGCTTCATCAGCAATTAATCACTTTGATTAATTGCTGATAGTTTTTAGTCAGTCTGGTTTTGAGGATCAAGCTAGAAAGATCAATTAAAATCATTTTTGTGCGAGTAACTTAAAAGAAATGGACTGTGCCACCTCATCGCTGTCGCCCGGACGAATTATGTAAGTGAAATCATGTAGGATATAAATACAGAGTGAGTACGAAATACCCCTTATTTTATTTACCCAACTACCCCGCTACGACCCCAGTCACCCGAGTCGTGACAGTATTACTGTTTAATTATTTATTAAGTTTTGTTTATAACAAGTTTATAGTTAAATATATAAATATCCAATATATTCGTATGCAATTGCACAAGAACTTGTTCTTTATCGGATATTTTTTTAGTTTATACGAAAACGAGGTTGCCTGGAAATTTTACGAATCAAGCTGCCATGATAAAAACGCGAGTCCGCAGGACGAGCGTTTTTATCATGGCAGCTTGATGAGGCAAATTGCCAAAAGGAAACCTCGTTTGAGTAACTAAATCCAAAAATATCCGATATAAAAAACAAGTTCAAGTGCAATGCGCTGCATTAGTGTGACGTATTTTTTATTGAAGTGAATCTTACTTCTGGGTCAAACCAACAACTAGATCTAAAATCAATGTCACATTTAAAATTGCCGGGCAATTCCAAATGCGCCAAGAGGTTGGGTCGTAGGGGTATTTCTAAACTAAGAGCCCTGCTGCTCGATCGTGAGTGGTGTGGGTCTAATTTATAAAGAGCGCCACCCGTTTTGTGACCCCTCTTAGTTTAGTTAAACCCCCGGAGTTTAAAACGGGAAATAATTGGTGATATGATTACGAAAATTCCCAACGTATGGATTCCAATACTTTAATAACTCACAATTATATAATGATCTCTGATATTAATGTGACAATATTCTCAAAATGATGGAAACTTGATCTTTCTTTACGAGTTGACAGAACCTATAAACGAACGCGCCCCACCTAGACAGTCTTGTTTACAATTCCCCTACCCGCGAGGTCGCGGTAGCTTGACATCGTATAAGCTAAGTTTGACATCGACTGCGTAAGTGTTCTTGCGATCTTATATGCAATAATTAATACAGTGTATAAAGTGACGAATTCCGTGTAATAAAGTGCACCTTACTCTACGTTTACAAGTGAGTACAACTCTTAAAATCTATATTGCCGTTAATTCATTACTCCATGTGAAAGGACTGACGGTCCCAACTAATCTAAACAAATTCCACTTAGCTGTCGGTCCGGAGCGTGATTGGCGGTCAACAAAAGGTTGGATGGTCGTCCCGGCAAATACTCGGACATCCGGCAATCCAAAAGGATTACTCCTGCCACAAATCGGGTAGTACTCCAGCAAATGGGTTATTTCCAATGGTCTTCTAACCTCACTTAAGTTTGGATCGGTCTCGTTATCAACCTCCAAGTTTCTCGCCCCAAATATGAAATATGGGTCGTACTACTTGCCGCACAACTAGAGTGAATATCAGAGTCGTCAGTATGGAAGAGGAATGAAAGTATGGTAATGAAACTGCACTTACCCCGACTTGCGGTGCTTGCGGCAAAATCAGACAAAATCAGAAACGCTTCTTAAACGTAAGTAGAGCCTTATCATTTATATCCAACTAACGTTGTGAAATGGTTACATCAACCAATAATGGATGTAAAGCACTACTTCAATTATTCTGCGCCTCGTGTCTATCTTAAATTATATTTACTCTCGCAGGGGCGACTTGTGTCTACCACGATCTAACGAGGAAAGAACAATCCAACTCAAACCACGAAAAATATACGTAGGAATCTAGGGTCTTTTTGGCCTAGTTAACACTGCAAGTCATGTGGGGTTCAAAGATTCATTTCGCGACTCGACTGACCTCTGACACTCTCTCACGGTCGTACAACTCAAATAAATTGTTCGTCAAAGTAAACAAAGAACAAACCAACAATTATTCACAAATGCTACCCTTAAGAAACTAATGAAATAATGGGACGGAGATATGGAAATGGAAAAAGGAGATCGTGGCAACCTGAAATCGGTAGGCTTAACATACGGTACGTACTCAAATAAATACTAACTTTCTAACCAAACTTTAACTATTACTAATTAGTATTTTCGGGTTCTAGTTACAAGACGATAAAAAAGGATCATGGAACCAAAAATGCTAGAGGCCAAAATGAAACCGTAACAACTCCTCCCTACCCACAACAAGGTTTTTAACCCAAAAACCGACAATAAAACCGAAATCTGTAGCTAAACTACTAATGAACCAAAAGCTGTGGTACATCCGAAGGATGCAACCAAACTATCACACATAAAGAACGATACATTGGCCATATTCCCCTTTCACGTTTTAGGTGGGGGATTACCGCACTGGCGAGGTGCGATGGGTTGCCCCCCCACTGGAATACGGTCGCTCCACACCGGGGCTGAAACGCTGGGTAGCGGTCGCCCTGCCGACTACCCGTAGCCACACAGTCTATGGGGCTAGTCCCCATGGATTACAACCACAAAACACCACAAATAGACCGTTAGGGGGCTCTTACCCCTGGCCAGCTAGCCACTGCGGCATTCTTCTTCCGGGCTCCGACACACCAGAAGGCCTCCAACAGCAAGGCAAAAGAACAACTAAGACACCGAATGAATACTTTCTACGTCATCTGGTAACTCTGGGGGGTGTGCCTTAAGGTCTTTGGCATGCCAAACACCCCAATCTTTACCAGAATCATCCGTTAACCGATATGACCAAGGGGATAGTACCTGCGAAACTAGGAAAGGCCCCACAAAGTTTGGAGCCAGTTTAGCTGTAAAATATCTAGTAGCATCCGAAATTTGATAATTTTTCCGCCAAACTTGCTGATCGAGTCGGAAGCGCTCGTCCCGATGCCGCAAATTATATACTCTACTGCTTTTCTCGTACGCGACCCCTAATCGTCTACTAACGTCCGCAAATACCTGTTTTAAACTCTCCGCACGAGCGTCTGCTAACATACTCCGATCAAAGTTAACCACGTCATCTATATCGAGACTATCTTTTCCAGAAAACGGAATATGTCGACCAAAAGCGATAAAATTAGGTGTAAGGCCCGTTACCTCGTGTCTTGCTGAACGAATAGCAGAAGCGACTTTTGGCAGAAACTTGTCCCACGTCCGATGGTTATCCCCAACATACGATGATAACATGGTCTTCACAACCCGATGTACTCGCTCGACGGGGTTACATTGCGGGTGATAATTGGCTGTATACCTAATTTTAACTTCGTACTCCCGCATCTTATGTTGAAACACATTACTTCGAAACTGTACTCCATTATCAACAATTATTGAGTTTGGCGTCCCGAACACTAAAAAGACTTGGTCTTCCAACACCGCGACTATTTTATTCGCGACCGCTCTCCGAAGAGGGAATAATAAGGTGAATTTACTAAATGTATCCGAGACCGACAAAATATAGATATGACCCGAGGTTGACTTTGGCAGCGGACCGACCAAATCGATACTGAGTAATTGCCATGGACGCGATACT
Source organism: Cryptophagus acutangulus (assembly GCA_963556235.1). NCBI lineage: Eukaryota > Metazoa > Arthropoda > Insecta > Coleoptera > Cryptophagidae > Cryptophagus > Cryptophagus acutangulus. The sequence goes on along the minus strand of OY744572.1, from coordinate 40,850 downwards.
TGCGATGCCGAGCTCAACATTAGTCCTGCTGGTCGTTTCTGTAACGGCTTTGTCCGTAAACAAGTGTGGCAGCGCCTAATAAACTTGGTCACGTCACTTTTCATTTTGGGCCAATAGTATTGCTCAGCCAGACGGGCGGTAGTTTTATAAATACCGAGGTGACCACACGTTGGTGGATCGTGACACGATCGTATAAGAGCCGTTCGCTGGGATTTAGGGACCACTTGCAGCCAAGAGTTCGAGTCCTGCAAAACAGGGTACGCCTGTCGAGCTCGTTTGAAAATGACCGTCCCTTCCGTTCGCCACAACGGATATCGCGCTGGTCGGTTAGCAATATTATTCAACATGCGACGATACCAAGTATCTCCTGTATGATCGATTTCAATAGATTCAATTACCGGTACTGCTCTCGACAATGCATCAGGAACTATGTGATCTTTCCCTTTTCAATGAATGATGTCAAAATCATACTGTTGCATCCGAACCGCCCACCGTGCAATACGTCCCACCGGATCTTTGATGTTGTTTAGCCACTTGAGACTATAATGATCCGTGATCACTGTAAATCGAGTACCCTCAATATATGGGCGAAGCTTCTCGATGGCGAATATTACCGCTAAGCATTTCTTCTCCGTAGTGCTATACCGACGCTCATTCCGCGTCAGCGACCGACTTAAGTAACAAACGACTTTCTCGATTCCCTCTATCGTTTGAGTTAACACCGCCCCAAGACCATAGTCTGACGCATCTGTCTGAATAACAAAATTCTGAGTAAAATCGGGGCACGATAAAATAGGGGCCGTAACTAAATGATTCTTAATGGTCTGAAACGCTTTCTCACAAGACTCGTCCCACTGAAATGTTTGATTCTTTCGCGTCAGTCGGGTTAAGGGATTGACTACAGCGGAGAAATTTGGCACAAATCGGCGATACTACGACGCAAGACCAACCACGCGACGTACTTCGGACACATTCCGTGGCGCGGGTAACTGAACAATTGCTTGAACTTTATCCGGATCCACCATTAGCCCCGAGGCGTTTACTACATAACCCAGATATCGAAGTTCGGACTTGCAGAAATTACACTTATCCCGATTCAAGGTGAGACCAGCGTTAACAATCCTGGAAGCGACTTCTTTCAGAACTTCGACATGTTTCTCAAAAGTAGGGGTACAGATAATAATATCATCCAGATACACGAATACATACTTCTCAAGGTCGAATCCGATCACACGATCGATTAGCCGCTGCCACGTAGCAGGGGCATTATGTAACCCGAAGGGCATCCGCGTAAACTGAAATAAGCCTCTATTTGGTACCACAAACGCGGTTAAGGCTTTCGAAGCCTCCGCCATCGGAATTTGCCAATACGCCGACTTAATGTCTAACGTGGTGAGAAATCTCGCATCCCGAAGTTTATCCAGGGTAGTACTAACAAAGGGTAGTGGGTAGGCATCCGGAAGACTAACCTTATTTACTTTACGAAAATCAACACAAAACCTGTACTTACCGTCACTTTTCTTAATTAATACAATGGGTGAAGCCCAAGGAGACAGTGAGGGTTCCACTATTTTATCCTCTAACATTTTCTCAAGTTCCTTATAAACATGCGCTTGCAACGCTGGGGAAAGGGGATAATGGCGTTGTTTAATGGGTGGTTGTTGTGAGTCTACGGTTATAGTATGTTCGACAAGGTGAGTACGACCGAGCGAGGTACTGCTCGTTCCGAAGGAATCGGCAATCACTTGTTGTAGGTAATGGCGTTGTGCAACCGTTAAAGAATCGAGATCTTGGATTGCCGTCACTTCGGCCGCAGGTGAAGGTACTGAATTTCTGAATGACCATTGTCCCGAGCAAAGATCTGGCACAATAGCCATACGACGCCAAAAATCGACGCCCAAAATAAGTGCATGTGGAACAGACGGTACTACTAGTACTTCCATAATTTCTACGCGATCGTGAACTTGAACAGGCACCGCTAAAAGCCCTAATACATCACATAACTGCCCATTGGCTACTCGACATGACCTTGCACCCACTGGACTCTCTAACCTACAATAATTCCTAAGCAACTCCCAACCCGTCGCTCCTAAAATTGTTCTCGACGCGCCTGAATCTAACAACCCCATTAACCGCTTCCCATAGATTGACACCGATAAGTATGGACGTTGGTCCCCTCTCGCCTGATCTAACACATAATCTAGCGCCAACTGCAATGGATCTGACGTCTGGCCTAACGCCGATCCCGCTGCATGTTTTTTGGACATTGTGGACAATTAAACGACGTAACATTTGCAAACCCACATTTAAAACAAAATCGTCGTCGCGGTTCTTGACACGAGCTAAAACGATGCCCGGGAGATTTGCAATTCCAACATACCGACGGAGATCGTGGAGGTGAGTTCAGGATCTCCGTTGGCGAAATAACTGGTATAGGCTCTTCGCTACAAGCTGCTACTTGGGTGAGATGGTTAGCGGGTCCCCGATGGTATGCTAAACCAGGTTCCAGTAATCGACGATAATTGGTGGGTGGAGGACAAAATTGTTGCACTCGCCAGTGCGTTTCTTCCGCGACCCGACAAACACGCACCAGCTGTTGTACCGAACCGAAATCTTGCAGAGCAATTTGTAGTTGCAGATATGGTAAAAGATTTCGCCTAATCATCTGAACGCGATTAAACTCGTCTGGCTGATTCGGGCCTAACTTTCTAAATAAACTTTGCATTGCTGCAACGAAAGTGATAACTCGCTCTTGGTCTCCTTGTGTGCGACGCCTAATTTCGTCCCATAACGCGTTTACATAGTCAGGTGGTTGGAAATCATTTTGAAGCTGGTCAGTCAGGTCGTCCCACGAATGGAAGGTATTGGTCCGATACCACATTAAGGCTTCATTAGTGAACAGCTCCGGCGCTGCGTTTAAGATCGCCTGTTTACTAACACCGCGAGATGTACGCAATTCTTCGACACGTTCGAGAAAATCCGAAACGCTTGAGGTTCCATCAAACGATACTCCCCACTTATACACGTACGCTGGCCGATAGCTTTCCTCACTTAAACGGGGAGCTTGATTCCCTAACCTACACTCCCGCATTTGTGTAATAAACTGGTCTAAATTGGTGGAATCTAACTCTGGTCGATGCGACGCCACTGGAACCTCATTGGGTAGTGCCGATTCGACTCGAGGATTAGTTGAAGCTCTGTTTGACGAACTTTCAAATTGCCGAACGCGATCTCGTACTGAGGAAGGCCGTATGATTTCCGGAATCAAAGGTATCGCCGTTTCGGCCATCGATTCTTGAACAGTATCGGGCTCCGTGAGTAAATCCGTAACCTCGCGAAATTTTCCTTCAAGCTGCTCGCTCAATTGTAAACAACGAAGAGTTAGCGCGTTTTTCAACTCTGAAGTCTCACTAATGTGACCTAACCGACCATAGACATGTACTAACCGGCTATTAATCCGTTTAAATTCATTGGCTCTGTTGTTTGAGTCAAAGTCCTGAACTGCAAGAACTAATTCTTGTAACTTGTTATCACAACTGGATAGCTCCGCGTTCGTATCTAAGGTTGCTGTAAATCTACTTGTCGCACCGCTTTCTCGGCTACCGTTGCCGCAACGGGCAAACCCCGAACTCCTAACTCATACGCGACCTCATCGCCGAGTAATCGGTTAATCTCCATGGCGAAATTAACCAAATCCCCACTCCACCCAAAAAAAACAGAAAGGGAAACAACACCAAAGGGAAGGCAAATACCAGATAGCACTTGTGAATTCTTGCTCAGTAATAGTTCTCGTTAAAAACAAGAAATAAGGCTGCCCAAAACAAAATTGGGTCGCCCGATTTCCTGACGCAAACTTACCGGGAATAAAAAAAAATAACCCCCCAACGCAACAAAATACTACCCGATATGTAGCACAACAACAACAAATCAAACGCAAGAAAGATCAATCAGGTCCCAAAAAAAAAAACACAAAAAACAAAAAAAATACAAAAAAACCACGTTGGGCGCCAATTTGTCACATTTAAAATTGCCGGGCAATTCCAAATGCGCCAAGAGGTTGGGTCGTAGGGGTATTTCTAAACTAAGAGCCCTGCTGCTCGATCGTGAGTGGTGTGGGTCTAATTTATAAAGAGCGCCACCCGTTTTGTGACCCCTCTTAGTTTAGTTAAACCCCCGGAGTTTAAAACGGGAAATAATTGGTGATATGATTACGAAAATTCCCAACGTATGGATTCCAATACTTTAATAACTCACAATTATATAATGATCTCTGATATTAATGTGACAATATTCTCAAAATGATGGAAACTTGATCTTTCTTTACGAGTTGGCAGAACCTATAAACGAACGCGCCCCACCTAGACAGTCTTGTTTACAATTCCCCTACCCGCGAGGTCGCGGTAGCTTGACATCGTATAAGCTAAGTTTGACATCGACTGCGTAAGTGTTCTTGCGATCTTATATGCAATAATTAATACAGTGTATAAAGTGACGAATTCCGTGTAATAAAGTGCACCTTACTCTACGTTTACAAGTGAGTACAACTCTTAAAATCTATATTGCCGTTAATTCATTACCCTATGTGAAAGGACTGACGGTCCCAAATAATCTAAACAAATTCCACTTAGCTGTCGGTCCGGAGCGTGATTGGCGGTCAACAAAAGGTTGGATGGTCGTCCCGGCAAATACTCGGACATCCGGCAATCCAAAAGGATTACTCCTGCCACAAATCGGGTAGTACTCCAGCAAATGGGTTATTTCCAATGGTCTTCTAACCTCACTTAAGTTTGGATCGGTCTCGTTATCAACCTCCAAGTTTCTCGCCCCAAATATGAAATATGGGTCGTACTACTTGCCGCACAACTAGAGTGAATATCAGAGTCGTCAGTATGGAAGAGGAATGAAAGTATGGTAATGAAACTGCACTTACCCCGACTTGCGGTGCTTGCGGCAAAATCAGACAAAATCAGAAACGCTTCTTAAACGTAAGTAGAGCCTTATCATTTATATCCAACTAACGTTGTGAAATGGTTACATCAACCAATAATGGATGTAAAGCACTACTTCAATTATTCTGCGCCTCGTGTCTATCTTAAATTATATTTACTCTCGCAGGGGCGACTTGTGTCTACCACGATCTAACGAGGAAAGAACAATCCAACTCAAACCACGAAAAATATACGTAGGAATCTAGGGTCTTTTTGGCCTAGTTAACACTGCAAGTCATGTGGGGTTCAAAGATTCATTTCGCGACTCGACTGACCTCTGACACTCTCTCACGGTCGTACAACTCAAATAAATTGTTCGTCAAAGTAAACAAAGAACAAACCAACAATTATTCACAAATGCTACCCTTAAGAAACTAATGAAATAATGGGACGGAGATATGGAAATGGAAAAAGGAGATCGTGGCAACCTGAAATCGGTAGGCTTAACATACGGTACGTACTCAAATAAATACTAACTTTCTAACCAAACTTTAACTATTACTAATTAGTATTTTCGGGTTCTAGTTACAAGACGATAAAAAAGGATCATGGAACCAAAAATGCTAGAGGCCAAAATGAAACCGTAACATCAACCTCGAATGGGTCGACGAATTAAAATTAAAAATAAAAACGAGAATAAAAGCATTAACAAAATAATCAATAGCAATTGATTTACTTATCTTATGCCAATTTAGAAAGTAGACATCTTTAAACTAAACATAAACCCTTTTAAAACATCAATATGGATGTTCTATGTAGGTTGATACTATTGACACTTCCTATTGACAGTTATTTGTTTGACTCAATTGTCAGTTTTACTCCAACAAAAAACCGATACTACGTCATCACTAATACAGTGTATTTAACAAGACAATTTTGCGAATGAAAAAATTCAAATCAATCGAATCATTTTGTATTTTATGTTAATTAATAAAATTTGACAAGTATTGTCAGACTACTTTAATTTTTAAGTTTTATGTGCATATAGTCATGGAGATAACGAGGTATCACATTACAATATCCGCTAAATATCCACTAAAAATTTTGTTTTATTTTATCCGATCATACATCGACAAAAACCAAGAAAAACATTGACTCATATGTCGTAATATATACATGAGTAAAATTGTCAATTCAATGTTCATTTCATCGGCCGGGCTTTTTGTAGTTTTTACAGCCCGCATATTGCAAACACTTACTTACCGACTCGGTAAATAGGTTGTACACAATCAATTAGTATCAAGTTGTGCGTAAATTAATATAATGTAGATACATCATCTATAGGACATCCAAACATCAACCTACCAAAGTCGCCCCTTAAAGGAACATTGTTCCACTATTTTATCATAACACCATCATCCTATCATGGGTGCCTGACATCATAGTTATTTATGTACCTAGGGTGATATAGAGATCTTTTTGTCCGCGGGTGACGAATTTCATCCCGAGGGCCTCTGGCCCGAGGGATGAAAGTCACACAAGGGTAAAAAGAATCCTATATCACCCGTGGTACATACAACGTTTTATTTTTCACTCTAAACACATAAATGGGATTTAAATTGAGAATTTTGAATGTGGATTTGAAAATAGCATGACGTTTCCTTGACGCGAGACGTTTGAAGTGTAGTGGAACGCGTTTGACAATGATGCTGTTATAATAATTTGTAAAATAATATCATAATAGTTTTTTTGCAATTTGCGATTAAAATGACATCTTTTTAGTTGCCATTTTTGATGTTGAAACAGCCTTCTTTTTTTATTGTTCTAAAAAAAGCGTGAAAAATAGCTATTTATGCAACCAGTTAGGAAATGCATTTTTTTGTGTAACGAGCGGATTTCTGCGGGACGAGCGCAGCGAGTTCTGCAAAATAACGCGAGTTACACAAAATAGCATTTCCTAACATGTTGCATACAAGATTTTTTCTAATTTTTACAAGAACCTTCTCAAAAAAGAGTTTTTTAAACTTATGATATTAATAATTTAGTGAATTTTATCAAAACAAGTAGGCTTTATTCGGAACTTTTCATCACCAGTTGTGAAATATTTTTCATTACATCACCAGTTGCGTAAAATGTGCCGTTTGCCAACTACAATCGATTTTGAAAAGTCACATTTTACATGCCAAAATTAGAAAAAAGACTTTTTTCTAATTTTGGCATGTAAAATGTGACTTTTCAAAATCGATTGTAGTTGGCAAACGGCACATTTTACGCAACTGGTGATGTAATGAAAAATATTTCACAACTGGTGATGAAAAGTTCCGAATAAAGCCTACTTGTTTTGATAAAATTCACTAAATTATTAATATCATAAGTTTAAAAAACTCTTTTTTGAGAAGGTTCTTGTAAAAATTAGAAAAAATCTTGTATGCAACATGTTAGGAAATGCTATTTTGTGTAACTCGCGTTATTTTGCAGAACTCGCTGCGCTCGTCCCGCAGAAATCCGCTCGTTACACAAAAAAATGCATTTCCTAACTGGTTGCATAAATAGCTATTTTTCACTCTTTTTCTACTTTTTTTCACTGTTTTTACTTTTTTTCATTATTTTAAAAATTGCTAAAAACGTGGCAAAAAGTTATAAAACCGCAATGTTTTATTTATTAACAATATTAATTGTACAATTAGTAAGAATATTTAACTAAACAGAAACATATAAGCAAGATTTTCATTAAATTTGAGTTAGCAAACACTTCTGTTCGATTTGAATTATGTGAAGGAAGCTGTTTGATGTTTCGTTCCTAGGGGCGATTTCAATTGTTTTATCAATGCTTGCTCTAATTAATAACAAATTAAGCTTGAATCAAGCAACCGATTGTCATCTGATTATTAACTAATATTTAATATTTTTTATTTTAATTAAAAATTGCAAAAAATAGTGTATACAACACGAGCCAAATTAGTTATTTTTTCACTTCTCGTATTGTCCAACTCGGCTGACGCCTCGTTGGACAAATTTACGACTCGTGAAAAAATAACTTACATTTTGCTACTTGTTGTATAAATAACTATTTTTCCCGCTTTTTTTAGATCAATAAAAAAAAGAAGGCTGTTTCAATATCAAAAATGGCAACTAAAAAGATGTCATTTTAATGGCAAATTGCAAAAAAGACTTTTCCTACAATCGCATATAAAAGTAAGCCTTTGTGCTTCCATTTGACAACGAAAAGTTGGCGTTTTCCGAGGAGTTGTCACTTTCCCGCTCTAGATCTTTTTGCTGATTTTCCCGCTCGCTAAATCAAAACAATGCAGTAAAACAATAGTTTTTGTTTTTAGAAATGAGCGTTTCTTGGTTACCGATGATATAATCACATTTTTATTTGTTGTCAAAATATTAATTTTACATTTTTGCAACAAAAATTTAATTTAAAATCGATTGTAGGAAAAATCTTGTGTGTATTTCGAGCGCAAAGTGTTTTTGTCGCTCTCGCCAGATTGTCGTGCTCCGCTATCGCGTCGCACGACAACATTCTGGCTCGCGCGACAAAGTATCACTTTGCGCTCTTAATACACAAATAGCTATTTTGCAATTTGCGATTAAAATGACATCTTTTTAGTTGCCATTTTTGATATTGAAACAGCCTTCTTTTTTTTATTGTTCTAAAAAAAGCGTGAAAAATAGTTATTTACGTAACAAGTCCGGAAAGTAGTGTCTTGCAGGACAAGCAGACGAGTTTCAGGCCGACGCCTCAGGCGGAGGCCTGAAAGTCGGCGTGTCCTGCAAGGAATCTTTCCGGATATGTTGCGTACAATATTTTTTGTGTCGAATACTCTTATAAATACATAGTTCTTCAAAAAAATGCTAAATAATAAATTGACACTGCAAAAAAATAAATAGAGCCATCTTTTGTTTTCTTTTGACACTAACAAATGTCAATGTCATATACAGTAATTGCAAACTTTCAAAATATGGATACACCAAAACATATTTTAAAAGCTGCAGAAAATGTTATAAACAATTTATTGCCACAAAAATCTTCAGGCCGATATTATATATGTATATTATATATGTATATTATATGTAAGCCACCAGTAATACATTAATAATATAAGTAACAATTCGGTAACTATGGAAACACTTTGCAGGCCGAGACCGGCAAAAACCCTTTTCTGGCGGATTTTAAGATGTAGAAATCTAGTCATGCCGTATGAAGGCGCAAAAAAGACTTTTTTCACTCTTTTTCTACTTTTTTTCATTCTTTTTACTTTTTTTCATTATTTTAAAAATTGCTAAAAGCGTGGAAAAAAGTTATAAAACCGCAATGTTTTATTTATTAACAATATTAATTGTACAATTAGTAAGATTATTTAACTGAACAAGAACATATAAGCAACATTTCCATTAAATTTGAGTTAGCAAACACTTCTATTCGATTTGAATTATGTGAAGGAAGCTGTTTGATTTTTCGTTCCTAGGGGCGATTTCAATTGTTTTATCAATGCTTGCTTTAATTAATAACAAATTAAGCTTGAATCAAGCAACCGATTGTCATCTGATTATTAACTAATCTTTAATATTTTTTTATTTTAATTAAAAATTGCAAAAAATAGTGTATACAACACGAGCAAAATTAGTTATTTTTTCACTTGTCGTATTGTCCAACTCGGCTGACGCCTCGTTAGACAAATTTACGACTCGTGAAAAAATAACTTACATTTTGCTACTTGTTGTATAAATAACTATTTTTTCACTCTTTTTCTACTTTTTTTCACTCCTTTTACTTTTTTTCATTATTTTAAAAATTGCTAAAAACGTGGCAAAAAGTAATAAAACCGCAATGTTTTATTTATTAACAATATTAATTGTACAATTTGTAAGAATATTTAACTAAACAGAATCATATGAGCAACATTTCCTTTAAATTTGAGTTAGCAAACACTTCTGTTCGATTTGAATTATGTGAAGGAAGCTGTTTGATTTTTCGTTCCTAGGGGCGATTTCAATTGTTTTATCAATGCTTGCTCTAATTAATAACAAATTAAGCTTGAATCAAGCAACCGATTGTCATCTGATTATTAACTAATATTTAATATTTTTTATTTTAATTAAAAATTGCAAAAAATAGTGTATACAACACGAGCAAAATTAGTTATTTTTTCACTTCTCGTATTGTCCAACTCGGCTAACGCCTCGTTGGACAAATTTACGACTCGTGAAAAAATAACTTACATTTTGCTTCTTGTTGTATAAATAACTATTAATTAATATTAAAGTTCTTCAACCGAATTGCATTTTATTTAATTTTTCAATAGATTTTTGAGGGCATAATGAGAGGGCAAAATGAGCGGGCATTATGATAACGCTTGCTCTTAATGATCTAGGGTGTCATGGACTTTTTTACATATCTAGAATGAGGGATATAAAAAACAAATAATAGCTAAGTGAAAAATAAACATATTGTTAACTTAGAAACGACTGTTTATTGACTGGTACAGCTGTTGCACAAAATTCAAATATAAATACAACAATTACAAAGATATAATTGACGAATGATGTGGAGAGCTTCTCACTCCAGGTCGACAGGTTATTGAATGCCGTTTTCTGTTTGTCACAGCATCGAACCTCGTGGACAGGATGTCTCCCTTCCCATCATTCCTTATGCGTAGGAATATTTTACGCGTCAAATTCAATTCAAATAGATACGTGCTAACAATATAATAAATTGATCCCTGGATGTTCACGATAAATGCATTTGCCTAGTTACAAAATGCTGTTATATATGTGATAGGAACCTTGGTGGGATGAGTATCGTGCCCTATTGATGACGGGCAAATTATATTTTTTTTTTTGTTGTTTTGAGAATAACATGTGTCTAATCCTGGACAACCTGTACCGATTTACCTCTAAATCTTGCCTAAGTTATTTAAAATTTCTGTTAGTTTTGTAGCGGCTTGTGTTTTGTTAAACTAGTAGAGTACAATTAGAGTAGGCGATGCCTGTTATATACAATTAGAGTAGGTACCATTTTGGAACCTACGCATTTTCAAATATTTAGAATATGCACATAGATGTACTAAAATAGATAGGCAATTTAATGTATTTGGCAGTTAGGAGTTACGCATACCCATGCCACCGAGCGCTGATCACTGAACGTCAAACCGGCGGGAAATTCAAATTTGTAGTTTTCAATAGTTTTTATATTTAAATTAAACGCAAAATTATTTTCATGCAAATAAATTTATTAAACAATATTATATCACGTTAGTACAAAGTCTTTTAAAGTTAATATAAAGTCTTTAATAACTTACCTTATCATCCCTTGGCATTGAATGTCTTATTATGGGAGGTCTTACTAACGCAGAACTTCGGCAGCCCCGTACCACACAAGAATAACCCATTATTAACACGTAAAGAAGTGTATGTTATAAAACACAAATACATAATTAGAAAACACTAGGAAACAAATAGAACAACAAACAAGAAGAACTAACAGAACAAGACTAAACAAGAGAACGAACAACAAGAGTAAACAAGAGAACAACGAGTAACGAATAACAAAACTTAATAACACGAAGCAGAAATTATATAGGGAGATTTTAACAAAACGTTATTATGACAGTTGACAGAAGAAAAAGAAAATAGTATCGCTACTTTTTCGAATAAAAAAAAATGGCGATACTAGCGCCCCGTTTCATGGGTATGAACTAAACACATAAAATAAATACATTTTGGCGAAAGTGGGAGAATTCCCACCCCCTGGACATTAGTCAGTTGAATTTTGTATCTTGGAAGAGATTGTTTGTACAATTTAAAATATACTTCGCTATTATATTGAATGGTTGTTTTTGCAACCACTGTTTAGTGAACGAGAAACAAATTAAAAGGGGCAAGCTAGTAAATCTGTAGTAATTAGTTTTCATAAGATTTATGATGCTCTTTGATTTGATGCAACTTCCTTGAAGTTAAATTATAGACTTGAAGTTTGATACTAACTCTATTCAATTTCAAGATTATTGGTCTTCGAAGGTAGATAAAATACGTTTCGCAGCCCATAAAATAGCAATGTCAAGTTTGAAAATGCCGGCTATACCAGAATTAATGGAATACCGTAATTTAGAAACTAGCCAAATTTTAGTTGAAAAACCATATCGAGAATGGGTTGAGCCAATCGATAAAACCAAACAGAATTGGCCACCTAAACGGAATTTTTATGCTGCATTAGCCAGACAATTCAAAAATGATGAAAACACTAATGCGATCATCGTTAGTGGAGATGTCCAATTTAAGGTTCACATGCAAATATTACGAACCTACTCCAAATATTTTTGTAACTTTCCCGATTCCACCGTTTCCGAATTTGAAATTAAACCAGAAAACTGTTCTGCTGACGCTTTTCGCATCATCTACAATTGGATGCGAAGCGATGATGAAAAATGCTATAAGACTTTAATTACCAGGCAGAACATATTAAGCGTCTACAAAGGTAGCAACTATTTGCAAATAGAAACTCTGCAAAACCAGTTGTGGTCAATTATGGTACCAGAAACGGCCTTTAACGAAGGGAGTGCGTACTATTTGTACATTGAGGCACAACATCAAAATATACCGGAAGTGGCAGAAATTATGCTTCCACGAATTAAAACATTTTTTGTTTCACTGGTTGGAAGTTTAAATTTTCTAGAACTGTCATTCCCTGATTTAAAGAAAATCCTTACTTCCGATAACATAGAAGTACAATGCGAAAGTCAAATATTTTATTCTGCTATGCGCTGGATAAAACACGATCCTGTTAACAGACTACCACTAAAAGTGGAATTGATGAACTGTATTCGATTTGAAAATATGTGGTTGCAGGAGTTATTCCTTATCCAAATTGAACTAGCTTCCCAAAAGTTCTTCGAAATGATTAAGAATGAAGAAATTGCTACCTTAATCGAAAATGGCATAACGTTAGTCCTTCTATTTAGCACTTCTGCGCGCAATTCAACACCTCTGTTTACGATTTGCAGTCGAACTTGAACGTAGTGACCGTATTCTGATAAACGAAGGTCATACACCAAGGCCACGATTAGTAGATGGATTTTATCTATTTTTTGAAGAATTTTTAAAGGATTTGCATAATCGTCGGATGGAACATTTAACTAATTGTTAACTGACTGCAAATGAATGTGATTTAATTTCGATCCATTATCAAAAAATCTATTGTAAACAATTAATTTTGTAAATAAAAAATTCATCAATTTTGTGTTCTTTTGTTGTGACTTTCTAGTAATACTTTTCACTAGTTAATATCACGTTGCTAAATAATCTTCTGCCATTTGTAGGAAACATAATATAGTTGTTAAATTGACTTTGAATGCTTTGTTGCTCACACACGCTTCTTGTTTCTATACTATTTACTATATGACAAATAATTTGTGTTATCCACGTTTCACGTCTAGTGCGAAAAACACGTTAATTTGGCAACTTATTGCATAAATAGCTAATTTTGCACGCTTTTTTAAGAACAATAAAAAAAAATAGGCTTGAAACAGCCTGTGCATCTAAAATGGCAACTAAAAAAAGTTCGTTCCGTAATCTTCGATTTAATGCACTAGTGCACATTGAATCTAATTCCATCTAATTCTATCTGACACCAGCCAATGTTATAGATTTTTAAATTGACTTACTACTTAGTAGCAACGGCAGAACCATTGGCAATTCTAGACGGTTGGACTTGGACTTCTGTGAGCGGTTGATCATTAACGTTGTTATCGGGTTCGTCTTCTTGGCTTCAAGATACTTTCTTCCTTTTGGGATTGATCACGGATGAACGTTCAATAAAATACTCGATTCGGATTTAACTTTGATATTTATTCAAAATACAAAATAATGATGATTTAGGAAATTACACAATTTCACTTAGCCTATTTTAGGCAACTCTCGAATAACTTCTTTCTAGGTAAAGTTTGTTGCAATTTAAATTCTTATGATGATTCTTATGTTTGGACCGACTATGACTTGATTAACTGATTGTTAAGACTGGATACTGTTTTCTTATACACGCTACTCGCTAACTGCTGCTTTTATTCCAGTAGCAATCCTTTTTATATGATTTCTCCTTCCGCTACTGTTTTTAAGTAGTATTATTCAAATAAATATGATTGGCTAATATGCGTCTAGCTACTGTAAGCTTGACCTCAATTCACACGTGTCCTCTATTTTCTAGGAACTTATATTCATTTGCAGCTGCATAAACAAATGCGCTCAAGTCGTCAAGAAAAACCTCCAAAGAATTACTTTAAATTATTTAATATTTAATTCTAATTTTATATAAGTCCATATCACGACATAGTATATTATACAAAACGAGCGCGGAAAGTGAGTCTTAACACACGAGAGGAGAAGTTGACGCACGAGGCCTTTAGGCCGAGTGCCGCAACCCACGAGTGTGTTAAGTCACTTTTCGGCGAGTTATGTACGCTATTTTTCCCACGACCAAACAATAATCTAACGAATGTTAATTATTTTGTCATCTTTTTTAATGATGTAACAATCAATATGAGAATAAGGCGATTTTCAATTTTTTTGACTACCTTTTGCTTTCACCGGATAATACGATAATGCAAATGCAAATTTATCATTGGCAGGTACTAGAGGCTTCTGGCAGAGGCCTCTGCTAAGTCGCACGCTATTGGTCAAAGCCTTAACGCACAGCTTACTCGTGCGATATAATATCGCACGGCCGAATGATATTGCACGCTTTCGTCGTATGTTTCTTGTACGGAAACTATGATTTTCGTATGTGGTCGTGGGAAAACTCTTTATTCAACAGTAATACCACAAGACCTTTACAATAGCCGGCTATTTTTTTTTTCATTAATTTATCAAGAAAGCTTGCATTTTAATAATTTAAACGAGAACTTATCAAGCATTAATAATCTGATTAAAGCCCAAGAGCTTTAGCTCGAGGGCTTTAATCTTTGATTATTAATGTTTGATAAGTTCGAGTTAAATTATTTAAAAATGCAAGATTTGAGATAAATTATAAAAAAAATAGCCGATATTGTAAAGGTCGAGTGGTATTTAGAAAGATTATTTATTGAATGAAAATTTTGATCGCTTCTCAATTGCTTATCAATTGCTTTTGCAGTAAAATTATAACATGTAAAACTGTCAAAATTAAATTCGCGTCGCCTACTTCAAATTTTAAAATGTCACGTGATCGGATATTGCTACCGATTAAAATAGTCGCTGATATTCCAGCTAACGCATACCTCATCCCGCAGTAAACACACATGAAATAAATAATCAACAGTAATACCACAAGACCTTTACAATAGCCGGCTATTTTTTTTTTTTTTCATTAATTTATCAAGAAAACTTGCATTTTAATCATTTAAACGAGAACTTATCAAGCATTAATAATCTGATTAAAGCCCGAGAGCTTTAGCTCGAGGGCATTAATCTTTAATTATTAATGTTTGATAAGTTCGAGTTAAATTATTTAAAAATGCAAGATTTGAGATAAATTATAAAAAAATAGCCGATATTGTAAAGGTCGAGTGGTATTTAAAAAGATTATTTATTGAATAAAAATTTTGATCGCTTCTCAATACACTGTATTAGTGATGACGTAGCCACGAAATTTTGGTTGGGGTAAAACTGACTCTTGGGTCAAACAAACAACTGTCAATAGGAAGTGTCAATAGTATCAACCTACATCAAACATTCATATTAATGTTTTAAAAAGGTTTATGTTCAGTTTAAAGATGTTTACCTGCTAAATTGGTATAAGGTAAGTAAACCAATTGATATTGATTGTTTGCTGAATGTTTTTATTTTTATTTTTGATTCATTGACGCATTCGATGTAAGTCGATTTTCGATCTAGTTGTTTGTGTGACCCAGAAGTTAGATTTACTCCATTCAAAAATACGTCACACTAATACAGCGCATTGCTTTTCAATTGCTTTTGCAATAAAATTATAACATGTAAAACTGTCAAAATTAAATTCGCGTCGCCTACTTCAAATTTAAAAATGTCACGTGATCGGATATTGCTACCTATTAAAATAGTCGCTGATATTCCAGCTAACGCATACCTCATCTCGCAGTAAACACACATGAAATACATAATCACATGTAATACCATAAGTGCACAAATTATTTCCAGAATTTTTTTTTAAGCTCACGAATGCATTAGTTGGCGTGGAAATCTGCCCGAGTCGCAGACGAGGGCAGATTTCCTCACGCTAAAAAATGCATGAGTGTAAGCGATAAAAAAATTTCGGAATTAATTTTTGTACGAATGGTATTCGGTAAGAAAATCGCACAACTCTTAATTGATGTTATATTTTATAAAATATTTAATAAATTATAATGACATTTTACTACTAGATATTTCCATTCTACATCTATCTTAGATTTTCATCTATCTTACTCGACTTCCACTTTTGCTTCCGTTGGAAACCAACAACAAACTACTTACAATCACTGTGTTTTTAATTTTAATTAGTTTTTCTGATATATTTGTTGGATTCATTTAATGTTACCAATTTTTCCAATAAATTAATTTTGACAACACCTTTCATTGTGACATCGAAAATATTTTAAATATTTTCCAAATATTTCCAAAAAATATTGATGTTGATCAATTGTAACTATAGCAACAAGCTTAAATGCGGCCATTCTATTGGTTGCTTAAATAGTTGTGCGATTTTCACATGAAATACCATAAGTGCACAAATTATTTCCAGAAAATTTTTTTAAGCTCACGAATGCATTAGTTGGCGTGGAAATCTGTCCGAGTCGCAGACGAGGGCAGATTTCCTCACGCTAACTAATGCATGAGTGTAAGCGATAAAAAATTTTCGGAATTAATTTTTGTACGAATGGTATTCGGTAAGAAAATCGCACAACTCTTAATTGATGTTATATTTTATAAAATATTTAATAAATTATAATGACATTTTACTACTAGATATTTCCATTCTACATCTATCTTAGTTTTTCATCTATCTTACTCGACTTCCACTTCTGCTTTCGTTGGAAACCAACAACAAACTACTTACAATCACTGTGTTTTTAATTTTAATTAGTTTTTCTGATATATTTGTTGGATTCATTTAATGTTACCAATTTTTCCAATAAATTAATTTTGACAACACCTTTCATTGCGACATCGGAAATATTTTAAATATTTTCAAAATATTTCCAAAAAATATTGATGTTGATCAATTGTAACTATAGCAACAAGCTTAAATGCGGCCATTCTATTGGTTGATTAAATAGTTGTGCGATTTTCATTAATATGCAACTAACAACTTTTTTAAGGTAATACGATAATAATTATTAATTACATCAGGCAACAGCGATTATAAATAAAAGATTTTGATTGGCTGGTTCCAGGGGGTTCTGCCAGAGACTTCTGCCAGAGGCTTCTGCCAGAGACTTCTGCCATAGCCAATCAGGTAATTTCAACGTAACTAAGCAACTTCAATAGGTTTTTATAATAACAAATAACCTACATATTGGGAGAAAACCAATTTGATTTTATCCTTTAAACTGCTTGTTTCTTTTAGTCCACCTTCAAATGTGATTCTTCATTCCAGGAATATCCTGGTCAGTTGCATCATAATGTAAGATTTAATAATTTTAATTTTTTAACAAATATTTATATTTGTATCACTCTTACTTGCTTGACAGATCGATATAAAAGAAGAACTCGAAAACAGCATGAAATTGGAAGACACTTTTCCCATCATTAAAATTGAACTGGATGAAAAGACCTTTATAAAAGAATGGGATAATAACGATTTTTTGCAAAAACCTATTATATCGATAAAAACCGAGTTAAAAAGTGAGGATAATGAATCGATCTGTATACCATGTTTAATAAAAACCGAAAACCACGATATTTTTTTTAACGAATAGTTCGGTATACCAATTTGGAATCTGTTGGAACTGTACACCTAATTTAAAGTAGGAACAAATAAGCGAAATTTGGAAAACACGTTGAATATTATATTTTTTAGACATCAGAAGTAAAATCAGCTTACATATGCAATCTTTGCTTAAATGAATTATTGAGTTGCCACACGGCTTGTGAAAGAATTCGGGGAAAATATATCACATCGCAAGCGGTTCTGAAAATGCAGAGACTGGAATCATAACCAACCAAAAAAAAATTAAGGAACCCTCGAAGTCCATACATAGGACTCTGAAGGTCAAAAACGTCTTAAAAATGGACCACTTTGTAAAAATTGTAAAAATGTATAGTAAATTAAATTTAAATAAAAATATTTTATACAAAAATGCTGTTTTTTGATAATTAACTTGACGAGTACGTGTTTTGCGAGTATCGACGCGCATTCTTAGTCGCGCACCTATTTCGTTAAATGAAAATATAAGGGACCGACTAAAGTGGCGCAGCAGTACAAGTACAACCAACTTGCGATCATAGCAATGGCATAGAGATTACTGATTATCGAGAGTATTACTGGAATAAAGCAAAACGTTACTGGAAAAGTTACAACAAACGAGCACAAAATTAATGAATTTTTTATTTACAAAATTAATTGTTTACAATAGATTTTTTAATAATGGATCGAAATTGAACATCAACGTAACTAAATCGTAACCGGAGATAACGTTTTAGAAAGGTTGACACAGTCATTTGCAGTGAGTTAACAATTAGTTAAATGCTCCATCAGGCGATTATCCAAATCCTTTAAAAATTGCTCAAAAGATTGATAAACTCCTTTCCCCATTCGTGGCATCGGTTTATGACCTTGCTCTTCCAGAACACAGTTCGTACGTTCAACTTCGATAGCCAATCTAAAATACGATTTGAGTTGCGCGCACAAGTGCTAAACAGAAGGACTTACGTTATGCCGTTTTCGATTAAGGTAGCAATTTCTTCATTCTTAATCATTTCGAAGAACTTTTGGGATGTTAATTCAATTTTGATAAGGAATAACTCCTGCAACCACATATTTTCAAATCGAATACAGTTCATCAATTCCACTTTTAGTGGTAGTCTGTTAACAAGATCGTGTTTTATCCACCGCATAGCAGAATAAAATCTTTGACCTTCGCATTGTACTTCTATGTTATCGAAAGTAAGGATGTTGTTTAAATCGGAGAATGACAGTTGTAGAAAATTTGAACTTCCAACCAGTGAAACAAAAAATGTTTTAATTCGTGGAAGCATAATTTCTGCAATTTGTGGTAGCTTCTGATGTTGTGCCTCAATGTACATATTGTACGCTCGCCCTTCGTTGTAGGCCTTTTCTTGTACCATAATTGACCATAATTGCTTTTGCAGAGTTTTAATTTTCAAATAGCGGCTACCTATGTAGATGCTTATTATGTTCTGCCTGGTAATTAAAGCTTATAAATAATAATGCGAAAAGCGTCAGCAGAACAGTTTTCTGATTTAATTTTAAATTTGGAAACGGTGGGATCGGGGAAGTTAGAAAAATATTTGGAGTAGGTTCGTAATATTAGCATGTAAACCTTAAATTGGACACTTCCAATAACAATGGTCCCAGTGGTGTTCTCATCATTTTTGAATTGTCTGGCTAATGCAGCATAAATATTCGGTTTAGGTGGCCATTTCTGTTTGGTTTTATCAATTGCCTCAACACATACCTCTGGGTATATGGATCTTCAACAAAAATTTTGCTGGTTTCTGAATTACGGAATTCCACTGCTTTTGGCAGAGCCGGCATTTTTAAACTTGACATTGCCATTTTATGGGCTGCGACACGTATCTTATCCACCTTCGAAGACGAATAATCCTGAAATTGAATTGAGTTAGTATCAAACTTCAAGTCTATAATTTAACTTCAAGGAAGTTGCATCAAATCAATGAGCATCATAAAATCTTTTGAAAACTAATTACTACAGATTTACTAGCTGCCCCTCTTAATTTGTATCACGTTCAGTAAACAGTGGTTGCAAAAATAACCATTCAATATGATAGCGAAGTAAATTTGTATATTTCAAATTGTACAAACAATCTCTTCCAAGTCAAATGACTAATGTCTAAACCGTGATGTGAATATAATATGGTGTGCTACCGAGCTATCCAAATTTCGTTCATTTTCGCGCATGACGTCACGTTGGGACTAGATAATTATAGTATAAAAATCAAGTTACGTTTGGCGGTTTTATTTGATGTTTATTTCAATCAAATATTGGAATAAATACATAAGAAAATATTACTAAGTATTTTGGTGTGGCCGTTTTTGTTAGTAAGTGATCTTATATTTAACTACATAATTAAAGGGGTTTGTTTTTCTCTATAATATATTTGTTAATTAATATAATTTTCGTTGCTATAGACAATTTAATATTACACTTTCAATAGAACCAACGTGACGTCACGAAATAATATAGCAACCTGCGCGATAGCACACCATATTATATTCACATCACGGTCTAAACGAGTCTGCTCCTTTTATAGAGAATTCTAAACCTAGCCTACTCTAGATGTAAACAATTACATGGCCTACTCTAGTTGTACATAACTGCAAGGCCTACTTTAGTTGTGCCAGATGTAAACAACTGCATCGCCTACGCAAGAAGGTTCCCTATTAGGGAACTTGCAAAAAAAAATAATTTACTTTAAATGTAAAAAAATTAATGCGGTGTAATGTTTAAAGAACCAATAAAAAAGAAAAATAAATTTATTCTCATAAATAAGTGACTTATAGGCATTTAAAGTTTAAATTTAAGGGCAGTCACATGACATAACTGGGAACGCGCTGCTATTGGTGTGACGTAATAGAGTGCGTCTACCGGTCTACAGATGCAATGCGTTATTGGATTTTGTTTACTTTCGTGTATTCAGCAGTGATTTTGTGCTTTAAAGTTTATTGTTTCGTGTATATTTAATTCGTTTTTTGTGTTCATTGACTCAAGATGACTGAAGAAGGTTTCAGTAAGGCTCAATCTGATAATTTGCCGTGTGTTGATGTGTTAATGGTCGCAGAATACATAAAAAACAATGAGTGTTTTGCTATAGGTGAAGCGCGCGGAGTAAAAGCAGATAAGTAAGTATATTACTTCATTATCAAAATAATATAAAAAATCGTGATAAATATGTATTCATTTACACCATTACATTACATTACTGATTCCGAGGGGGTAATCACGAAAGAAAATCCTGTACAACATATTCGCCACATTTGCCAAATTTGCTAGAAGTTGGCTCAATATTTGCCGAAGTTCGCCTAATATTGGCTAGAAATTTGCCACATTTGCTTGTATGCGTACAAATTTTTTTGTATGCGTACAAATTTTTTTTTCGTGATTACCCTAGACTGCTTATTAAATATGATTATATTTATGATAATTTATTTAAAGATCCGGAAGAGAGTCTTATGGAGATGCTGCTATTGGGTGGGTGCAAGTCCGAAGAGAAGGGAATAGTTGTATAATTAAGGGAAAGATTACACCCGAACATAATGTTAGGGCAAAACAATACAACCTAACAATGATTGTTGACGAAAATGCACATAAAGTTTTGGAAATTCAGTGCCATGATTGTGCTGCATCGGCAGGTATGACTCAAAGTGTTTGTTCTGCTTTATTTATTACTAATAAATATTTTTTATTGTAGGAGGCTGCAAGCATGTTATGGCGTTTTTAATGTGGATGCACCGTAGAAGCGAGGAACCATCTCCGACTGAAGTGAGCTGCTACTGGAAGAGAAGTACTATGTCGAAGATTGGAACTTCAATTAAGTTCTTAACTCTTAGCGACTTTGGAGCGAAAGAAGAGCTTCCATCAGATGAAGAAAGTGAGGAGTTCCTAAAGGAAGTAATTTATTTAATTACGGGACTTGCCCAAGAGGATACATGTAAGGTACAAAATAATTTAAATATAAATATAAAATGTAAAAACACAAAGATAAAGATAAAAATACACAATACACAAACAAGACAAAAAACGAGACGAAGCAGAAATGTAAACAACAACAAAAAAGTGTACAACAGCAATCAAACAAAAACAAACTACAAGCGCTTTTTAAGGCTCAAGAGCGAACAGTTGAATAAATCGATTGACGTCGTGTTAGCATTACGCGAAATACGGTTAATTGCGTGATTAGTGCAAAAATTGGTTTTATAAGACTTTGTGTGAAAAGTGCGACTGTTTCTAAGTGGTCTAGCTGGTACATAAAAGGATACGAGTGCAATAAGGTCAGGACTATCAATAATATTATTAATGATTTTGTACATCAATAAAATATCGCTGTTAATCCGCCTTTCCGCCAAAGTGCGCAAATTTAGTGAGTTCTGTAAAAATATATAATCTTTTTGCTCTTTTGGTATTCCCATTTTAAAAGACACGTAAGTTAAAAATTTCTTTTGAATTCGCTCAATCCTGTCAATATGGCACTTGGAATATGGTGACCAAATATTCGACGCATATTCAAGATGAGATCTCACCAATGAATTAAAAAGTATTTTGAGGCAGCTCAAATCGAAGAAATCTTTAGTGTGTCTTTTAATAAAACCTAAACATTTTAGTGCTTTGCTACATATGCCCTGTATATGAAGATCAAATGACAGATTAGACTCGAATATAATCCCTAGATCGCGGATGCTAGAAACTGTATTTAGAATTAGCCCATTTAGATAAAGGTTGCATTCCAATGGTTTTTTTTTCCTATTAAAACATATGTGAGAACATTTGTTAGTGTTAAGGCTTAGTTTATTCGAGTTGCACCAACAAGAAAAGTTGTCTAAATCCCTCTGAAATTTTAAGATGCAATCGTTGCTCTCGATTGTAGAGAACATCTTTGCATCATCCGCAAACAGTAAGACTTCACAAAATTCAAAGACATCTACAGCATCGTTCATAAATATGTTAAACAATAGTGGTCCCAGGTGTGAACCTTGTGGTACTCCAGAAGTGGCATGCATTTCTGTTGAGTACCCACCATTAACATGAACAATTTGACATCGATTGTATAAATATGAACGAAACCAGGACAGCATAGGGTCAACGATACCAAATTTGCTCAGCTTTAAAAGGAGTACTGAATGATTTAGTTTATCAAACGCTTTTGAAAAGTCGGTGTAGACTGAATTGACTTGTTTTCCCCTGGAAACGGCATTGGCTATGTAAGATTCATAAATGAGCAAATTTGTAACTGTGGAGCGTCCTTTACAGAACCCATGCTGTTCCTTAGCTATACGGTTTTTGAATAATACGGACAACTTTTCTGTTAGCAATGATTCGAGCATTTTAGGTATTGTAGACATAATTGAAATAGGTCTGTAATTGACAATTAAGCTTCTCGTGCCAGATTTGAAAACAGGCGTAACATAGGAAGTTTTCCATACATCCGGAAAACTGCCAGTTGTTAGTGACAAATTGAATAACAACCATAAGGGTCTGGAAAAGGCAAAAGCACAACGATTGAGAACTAAAGGTGGAATATTGTCCGGTCCTTTACCCTTTCTAATGTCTAATTCATTCAGCTTGTGCAAAATTTCCGATATGGTAAACGAAAAACAGCTGACTAAATTAGTAGATTCTGGAATATTAGAGTGTGAGTCTGAATTGTCATCATTAGGTTCATATACAGTGGCAAAATGTTCCTTAAACAGCTCACTAATTGAGTTAGCCGTGCTGGCCGTGGAATTGTTCAAAGTCATAGTAGCCGGAATTTGATTTTCCGATTTCAGGCTGTTAATATAGTGCCAAAACTGCTTAGCATCGTCTTTGATAGAAGTTTCTACCCTTTTAATATGATCCTTGTAACAATACTCGACATGTGATTTACAAGCTGATCTGAGTTTGCTGAACGTTGCATAATCGTTTTCAGAGCCGGATATTTTGTATTGCCTATGCGCTGAACGCTTCAATAAAATTCCTTGTTTCAAATCGATGCTAAACCATTTTGGAAACTTATTTTTGTTACGAATGCAAATAGTGGGAATCAATTTAGCAAAAAGATCATATACACACTCATAGAAAACGAACACTGCCTGGTCTGTGTTTAGACCTGAAAACAGACTGTCCCAGTGCACACTCAATAAACAGTCACTTAAAGCTTGAAAATTGCATTTCTTGTAGTCGTAACACGTTACGTCAGTGATAAGAATTGGAACACTTGCACTATTTAAAATACTGATGGCTAGGGGTGGATGATGTAAGTCAATGGGTAAAAGCACGTCGATGGCCGCTGAAGTAGATGACTCGATGCAGTTAGAGAAGACCAGATCTAATTGCACATTGTTTTGGTTGAACACGTTATTATGTTGGTACAAATTATTAAACATAAACATTTCGATTAAGCTCTCAGCAATTGTGGGAACTTTTGCTATTGAAATGCCCATTTCGTCATTAGCCCAGTCGATGGAAGGTAAGTTAAAGTCACCAATAATATAGACAGTCGATTCACTATACTGCGCTAGGATTACCTCAACGGACTTGCTGAAGGAGTCGTATGTTTCACGGGGTGACCCAGGAGGAATGTAGACACTGCACAGGAGCAAGTCGGTGTGCGGAAGCTTAATGAGGACCCATAATTCATCCAGTATTTTGTTGCCGTTTGGAGATGGGATGAAGAGATGTGATAGACTGTTGTGCAATGCTATCAACACCCCTCCTCCTCTGGATTTTCCGGTGTCTGCTGCACTACGGTCTTTCCTCAAAACAACGTAGTTGTTCAGGCCTAGTTCAGCATGACTAAAATCGGAGTTTAGCCATGTTTCCGTTAATACGATGATGTTGTAGTTACTTAACTTAGTAGAGTGTGATAGCGCACATAACTTAGTCCTTAGTCCTCGAACGTTTTGGTAGTATAGACTTATATCTATGCCGGAGGATCTGTCATTTCCCCGTCCCGAAAATTTGTGTTAGCTGCACCATCAACAACTTGGGTAGCTGTGGTAGATCCAATTTCCAAGGGTTTAGCAGCCGGGCTCGATTCTTGGAAGTTGGCATACTGGTTACTTGATCGACTAAAATTGAAGCGTCGTACTATGACCCCTTTAGGCCAAAACTCTGCTTCTTTTAGGCGATCGTAAAATTCCTGACGAAATCCAAGTTTGAAGGATTTTGCTGCTCCTTTAACTGGCAGGGCCTGAATGACGTCCACGGCATTAACATTGGCTAGTTTAGATGTGATGTAGTTCTTTATGGTTTCAGTGTTAACCGTGCTAGCAACTTTACCCACATAGAGCCACATTCTTTTAGGGGCACTCTGGAAAGCGTCATCTGGTGCAACCGATGCAGTTCCTTGGGTCGAAGTTGTTTTCTTCTTACGCTTCACAACGGTTTGAAAGCCGTCGGAAACAACATTCGCGAATGATAATGGAGCGCCAGGCAAGACGGTCGAGGCGGCAGCGTGTGGCTGGTTCACTATGCTGGTATGCGAGCGTACCGATCTAGACTTTGTTCCCGAGCTGGGTGTTGTGGCGGGAACAGCAGCATCCTTATCACGGATATTCGGAATTCCTAGCAAATTATTGTTATTCTTGTTAGAACAAATACCCTGTTTTACGGTGTTCAACTCATCTCGCAATAAATGCGTTTCACTAGTGAGTGCCTCAATTTTGTTCCCCATAGAAATAATTGTGCTGTGCATAACGTCTTGTTTGCTAATCATCTGTGAGATTAACACAACAAGATCGCCGATTAAATATTCTCCCTCGTCGGGATCTTTCCTCTTCCTATTAGGTAAGTACCTATTGATGACTGATACGACAGGTAAACCCGTCATTGTGTCATCAGAATTAGAATCATTGGATGAAAGTCCAGAACTGGCACTTGATTTAATAGAACCTTTTTGTTGCACACATTCCACTAAACATTCCGCACAACTCCAATTATTAACTTGACCTTTCACTTTCAATGCAGTGAAATCCTCCAAAGTAATATTTACACACTTAATGTGGAAAACTTGAGCACATTTCTTTGTACAGGTAATTGTATCTTCGTATCGCGAAACTGGATTTTCACATGACGAGCATTTGATCGCCATGTTAACAGTTCGAGGTGAAGACACCAAGAGGCATAATAACGCAAGGAGTGGATACATCTTCTTCCAGTCAGCTTTTAAAGCATTTCAAAAATGACGGTTTACCTCAGCAACTGGGCATTTATCAACTAATGCTGCAATATGTCCAAACCGGAGAACCTCATTCTGCAATTGAATTTTTAAAATTTTGTTCAGGTTCAATGAAACAAAATTTATGCACAGAAGCATCTGAACAGACCAAAGAACAATCGAATAGCGCATTATGGCTTGAGTTAAGGTACGCCAGAATTACAGCATCAAAAATGTATGGTGCAGCACACTGCAAAAAAAATGATGGTGCATTTGTAAATGAAATTCTGGGAATTTCCAAACTTAGGGACACAGCTGCTATGGCTAGAGGCAGAAATTTGGAAAAGTCTGTTATCAAATGCCTTGAAGATATTTTAAAAGTGAAATTACAAGTTATTGGATTACAAGTAACGCCAGATCATCCTGTGATCGGTGCATCGCCAGATGCTATATGTGATGATTATGTAGTTGAAATCAAATGTCCACAGTTTGACCGAACCGTTAAAAATTATTTGACTGAAAATAATGAAATAACCGCCAAATATATGGCCCAGGTCCAAGTGCAGATGTACTTATCCAATAGAAAAAAATGCTTATTTTGTGTTGCAAATCCAAAATTTGAAACAAATAATAAATTAAATTATATTTTTGTAGACTATAGACATGACTACACTATGTCTTTAATTAAAACTGCTGAAGAATTTTGGTGCAACAACATCTTCAATTATGTTTATATGTCTGCAAAATAAAAGTATACCTGCATAATAAAATAGCATTTCTTTACACGGTTTTTTCTCCTTATCCTAGAGCATTTCACGATTATTAAATTAGGAATTTCTAAATTGTATTAATACAATATACAAGGTGTTCGAGAAATACGTGGACAACCGACGTAAGACCAAAAGTTCTTTGGCTCAAAATAGATTGATTTAACGTATCTTACCTATATTCAAAATATTAAGTAACATATTTTAATTATATAACTAAAAAAAAATCAATAGGTGTTAAAATTATTTATTTTCCTGTGATCAATGCTGATTGCAAATTAACAAGTCCGCATGCAACTTTAATCATTAAATCTGTGTAAGGAATCAATTTATTGTCAATACACGCATGAGGTTCTAAAATCGAAAATTCACGTAATCTCCGAATGACTCGTTCTATATGTATTCGCAAACTAGCGATGCGTTTCGTTTCAAGCACTGCTGTCTTAGTGGGTTTTGTGTTTGATGAGACACTGGGGGGTCTTACCAAAAGACAATTTTTTCTACGCAACAATTCCTCTATGTGTTTGAAACCCCTATCAGCCATTACATAAGTACCTGGCTGTAATATGTTCAGAAAACCGCTATTTTCGACAATAACAACATCTGATGTCCGTCCGCCAAAACCTGTCGAAATGAAATTTATAAGGCCATCGGGGGTTGCTGATATCAAGTATTTTAGTGTGTTACACTTTTTGTATTCAGACCATGTCAAGGATTGCTTTACAGCATCTGATGGTTTTTGAATTTCGATCTCTAAACAGTCGATGATACATGATACATTGCTGTAACGAGCTCGAAACGCTAGAGGCAAGAGTGATTTTATAGTATTCATTTTCGGAGCGATAATGCACTTTCGTAAATATTTTTCAATCAGAGGCAAAGATTTAGCAAACATTCTGGAAGCTGTGCTTTCACTCATTTTAAAATCATCTCCTAGCTCCAAAAACGATCGTCCAGTTCTGATCTTCTTTAGTGTTATGCAAATGTTTGATGTATTCAATTTGCAGTATTTTTCCAATAACTGAATAACATAAAACGCATCTTTTGGTAAACCCATATACAATCGAGGCCTATATTCCAATTTTTGCAGTGTGACTTTCAAATTTGCTTCCTTAAAATGTCTAGCTCTAGAGGCACTTATTATTTCATTTTCCGACGTCGAAGTTGAACACGACTCTTCTGCCAAAGAATCGGGATATTTCGAGCAACCACTAGTACTATTTGCGCTCGAAGCCGGAGAAGAAGTTGAGGAATATATTAAGCTTGTATTAACTCTGTTTCTCGAAACCAATGATTTAACAGGGCTTGTTGCAACGTCAACCATAATAGGTAGTTTTATTGGTGATAAAGTGATGCTTTGTGACGCAACATGATACTGAATGCCTTTGCTTCTTATCCGAGGTTTTACAGACACACCAATATCTCTCATCTGAGGTTTCACATCAGATCTACCAAAATCATGATGCCTCGTTTCCTTAATTTGTAAATCAATTTGTGGTGACTCAAATTCGGTGTCTGATATATCAGATGTTTCTGGTAATACTGGTATAGCTGACGTAGAAGCAATCGCTTCTTCTACAATTCTACGTTTTGCTCTGCGAATTGCGACAGGCCTAGGGCGCGATAATGCCCTTTTTCTGTCTTGGAGCCAGTCGAAAATATGCGGTACCACATAAATCAAGCGATTTAATTCAAATACTTGCAAAGAATGTAAACAAAGCTTTGCGGCTACCGTGCTTTAGTATGACGCGTGGGCTAGGGATCTTTCGCACTACATCTAGTCGCACTCCGTGACGTCACTCATCAGGCCCGCTGCCTAACCCGTTTTAAACACATATTTGGCGCGCAAAACTTTATTAGTTTCTAATTCTTTAATGCTCTTTCCAAACAAAATAATATTTTAGTAATGTGTTGCTACATAGTTATACATTCGTTTTTCGAAGTTTTTAAAAATCATGCAAGTTGCCTATTGCACAAGAACTTGTTTTTTATCGGATATTTTTTTAGTTTATACGAAAACGAGGTTGCCTGGAAATTTGACGAATCAAGCTGCCATGATAAAAACGCGAGTCCGCAGGACGAGCGTTTTTATCATGGCAGCTTGATGAGGCAAATTGCCAAAAGGAAACCTCGTTTGAGTAATAAAATCCAAAAATATCCGATATAAAAAACAAGTCTAATTAACTAACTTCTTATTCTTATTAACTTAAACTATTTATTCTAATCATTATAACATTATTCAATATATTTATTTAATACATTACTTATCTAATATATTACTTCTCTCGTAGAGGTAAGTATTGTATTCATGATTTTTTTTTTCCAAATTTTGCTTTTTTCTACCTAATAAAATGCGTAGATTACGAAAATCATAGTCAGTAATTTCCGTCTGTCGGTCGGTCTGTTCGTTTCTTTAAACCACCATATTTCGGAACCTACTTACCCGATTTAAGGGTATCCCGAGAGTCACGATTCAAATTATTTTTACGTCCAGAACAGGCCACCACGTCCTAGCATTTGCCTCGCTTTTTTCCGTACCTGCTAACGCATTGAAACGAGATGCATGCTATCCCGTCTGCTACTATATATTCTTTGTTAAATTTTGCAAAAACTACGTAGCTTTTATATTTTTTTTTTAGAAATATATGAAGATTATTTATCGTAAAATTGCGAAAGTCTATAAAATAAACAAACAAATGCATACAAATGCTTCAAACAATCAATTATTTATCAATAATTGCTTTTCCATGGATTAAATGAATTAATTACAATCTGTTTCTATATGTTCGCAATAAAGCATCTTATTGACTTAATATTTACATTTACATTTTTAAAAAATTTCTAATAATAATCCTTAAAATTACAAAAAACTAAATATCTGCAAAATTCTATCCTTATCTAACAACATCTTTTTATATATATATATATATCTAGTCTTGTTGCATTTCTAAGCACATTATCAATAGTATCCAGTGAGCCAGTGAAATATTTGATAAGACCTCGCTTCTTTTTTTGTAAACTGCACTTGGGCGCACACAATATTTCATCCTTCTTGTATACATTGCGTTAAAAAGAAAAAGTCATGACAAGTTGAAAACTTTATGGTAAAACTTCATAATATACGTAGAAAAAGAATATATTGAATCAGTGACCATCGGGATACCCTTAAACATAATTTGCGTCCTTTTTTTCTACCCGCCCATAGATGATATAGAAGTAAAAAAGTTTAAAAAATTCTCAAAGACCTGCGCGTTATAGGCCAAAAACATGCTAAAAATGGCAAAATCGGTGGATCCCCTTAATCTTCTAAAATTGCGGGCCGATTTTGGCCAAATATTGATCATATGTATCGTGTATAGCTCAAGTGAAAAATGCTTTTAAAAAATCTGGAGATTTTTACAGGGTTGAATATTTATTAAGGGTTAAAAGATCAAAAAGTTGTAAAAATGTATAAGTTGTAACGTGAATATCTGCTAGGGGGAATATTTGATTTGAACCAAATTTGGAATACATATTAGGGATACCCCCGCCCCTCGTAATATACCGTTTGACTCATATACTCGTAGATCGATTATTTTCATAATATTTAATTTCCACTATAGATTTAAAACAGATTTATAAATAATCTAATTGAAAATAATATGCAACCCTTATTTTACAACTTCAACCCTTAATATACCCTTTACAGTAAAAATGCTCGGATACATTTTTTTCCACCAAAGATGCCTCAAAATTCTAAAAATTTAAAACAGAAATTTTAACATAGCAACGAGAGAAGTACTGTGGAATCTCATTTCTAGCGAATTTTTGAATGTCAAAACAATTAAGCTTAATATTTATTTGTGAGAATATTTTTGAGAATAGTCGACCACAGTGGACTGTTGTCGGCTAGTTTCATTTCAAGTTTCATTTCATTCGTCTCATGCAAATAGACGACTTCAAATAGACGCAAATAGACGACTTTATAGGCCGATAATGAGCTTTGCCGATATTTCCGCAAAAATTCAGCTCACCGACAATTCTCAGAAAATTCAGCCAAGCGACGATTCCCAAGCCATTTGCCACTCGCTAGAACCAGAAAGTGGGCTTATGTTATAGCACAGATAAGTATACAGATAGGCTGTTCTCCAAGTTTATTGGTTTCGCTACCTATTCAGTTCCCCTCAGCCTAGTGTATTTTAAATTGCCTACATCTAGGAGTAAAACTATATAAATCTGTTGTAAAACGTGGTAAAACATTTATTTAATTTTGTTGTGAAAGAAAACTGTAATCACACTATAATTTGACGAATGGTTTTAGAAATTGTGTCTGGACGTGGAGTGGCAACGGTTTTTAAATTTGAAATTGGAACCGCCCATAGGATTGGCCTAAAATATAGTGGTAGAATGCAATGCACATGTTATTTTTTTTTAGCGCCTAACCAGTAGCCACAAATTGTCTGTGGTGTGACGGTATGTTTTTTGTTGTTTTAGAGTTGTGTATTAGAATTGTGGAGAAGTTGTGTATATTAATTAGTTGATTGGGTGTGGTTTGGGCCATCTTACAATGATTTCATATTAAATTATTATAGTATTCCATTATTTTGCAACGCCATCTACCATACGATACACATTCCATTCTACAGGAACAGCGATCCTCGTGGTGGGCGTTGAACTAAAAAAGCCATCTCTTGTCGAGCGTTGTCAATATCAAATATGCGAAACATATTGCCCTATACCATGGCACATCTGAATATAACCTTATCTGTGGAACTAGACAATATATTAGTGAAATGTCAAAAAAAACAGCAACAAATGGTCACGTGCGTTCTTGATCCAGTGAACTATGACGCAATGGAACATATTCAGCGTCCAGACTATATACGAATATTTTAAAAACAAAATGTAGATATGTATGGTATTCGTGTTATTCTCATTTTGCTCAGCACTTTGCTAAGCGTTGTTAAGCCCATTTTTAACGCAGCCTTAATGCTAGTATAGTGAAACAGATTGTGTTCTGACCTGTGGGCTCTCAGCTGATTCCGCTTGCACCAAATCAATTGAAGGCCATGTAAAATGTTTACCAGTAGCGTAGAATATCTTCCAAGCAGCAGCGACACGCCAATACAAAAATAAAAGATTATATTCATATGAAGGCACTGAACGACAACAAGACGAAAGACATACGTGCATGTAACTTTCTTTGTCATTCATATTGATTGTATTCACAAAATCTGGGAAGTCATGTCGCAGCGCTGGCAGACATACGTTCCTGTTATTGTTAGCCTATATTGTAATGCGCTGGCACAGCGTTGCAATAAAAAAGTACGTCCAGCACATTTGATACCACAGATCAGGACGTAAGCAACTTGACTTTATATACCACAATGCGCTGGCACAGCGTAGCAATAGACACGTAAGTCTGGAGCATTCCATACAATAGGTCAGATCATAGTCGACTTTACTTTAGTGGAGTTACCTACATTTTCTCTATACCTACATTATACCTAATTTTTACTATACCACAGATAAAGTTTTACAGATATGCCATGCTAAGTAAAATTATGTTTCGCAGGGACAATGCTCATCAAGAGATGGCTCTTTTAGTTCCAATGCCCACGACGTGGATCGCAATTTCAGTAGAATTACTGAGAATGGAATGTGTATCGTATGGTAGATGGAGTTGCAAAATAATAGAATACTCTAATAACTTAATATAAAAGTCATCTATGGCCCATATATATGGCCCAAACCACACCCAATCAACCATAATTTACATTTTAAGCACGCCTTTCTGCCCTTGTTATAGAATTTAATTATAGCAATTAGTGCTGTTGCATTTCAAATTAAAAAACATAAATTGGACACTTGTTCTTCTTGATTTGTTTTGTACGGTAGTGTGTTCAGCGCCCTTTGTGAGTTCTTTAAACATACACGTTTGTATGGGAGTTCATTACTCAAAAATTATTTTTAATTTTTTTGTAAATAATTATTTTCAAAAATTATTTTCAAAAACAATGTTAACAAAAAAATGTGCAATAAAACTGGAATGTTTCTTTTCAAATTATGATTGAAAACAGAATCCAATGTTACTACAAATTTAATTAATTACTTTTCAATGTAATAATAAAAGTTCAAAATTGGATCGATTTTTAATATTGTGATTGGTTAACAACTCTGAACTATAACTCAAACTTTTCAAATATTGTAAGTCATAAGCGAGGTCATAAGTGTCCTAATGGCCAGTATCTGGATCAATATTCTTCATATGATATTAGATCACACACTCAATATGACGTTAATTTCATTGATCCTGTTTCAATTATGCATTTCTTGTGCACTAACCTTATCATTTAATACGATATACGATTATACAGTAAAAATTACTAAAGAAAATAATCAACGGACGATTGAAGTTTCTATAAATGTATTGTCACCTCAAGAAAGTATGCTGACTTCTGGATTTCTGAATGAGTTCAAAATGTATACAATAAGTGGAGTAAATGTTCGTAAAGGAATAATAAGAAAAATTGAAAAATACCTTTTTTATAACTATACAATTTTGGCATTTACCTTAACCGATAATTACATAAGTATAATTGAAACCAATACTTTTGTGAACATCAATCAAATAGATTTATTAGATTTACGAAAAAATGGAATCATGGTTTTACAATCAAATTGTTTTGTAAATTTGACTACGTTAAGAAAGTTATATTTAGCTGATAATAGAATTCAACAAATCGACAGTAATAATTTTGTGAATGTGAATAAACTAGATGATTTCGATATTAGTAATAATTCAATATCAATATTGTTTAATGGCATGCTAGGTTTTTTAAATCACACAGAATTCGGTCAAATTATATTGAATCAGAATCATATTAGTGAAATAGAGGATGATGCATTTTCCGGATTGTCAGTGGATATGTTGGACATCTCAAATAATTTCATCAATTATTTATCAGAAAAAATGTTTAAAGACACTGTAGTGGACACTTTAATAATTGAAAATAACAGATTGAGTCATATACCTACGAGTCTTTTAAAACATCATCACTTGACAGTTCTAGCTTTAGCAAATAATTTACTATCAAAAGATGAAAAAGCACGTATAATCAATGTAGCAAATGCAAATATCACCGTTGTATTAGGTAGTGGTGCACCTGCAGATTTCAAACTATCGCAATTTTTTTTTGTGAATAAGTGTCTAATTTTACTAATTATTTTGATGAAATAAAACATTAATGTTTTCTGTGTTAGTTAGGATTTTCTAATTTTACTAATTCTTAATCAAGTTCTTGTAGACCACATTCCTCAAAAACACCTATCGTTGTAAGTGGTAAGTGACGCTATATAAATGAAACTTCAGCACAAAAAGATGTGCTAAACGCTAAACTGCTCGCGTCACTGCTGCGTTATTATATATTTACGGCACCATTTTAACACATTCCCAAAATACATATTTTTATTTTCTACCAAATTTATGCAATATATTCAAATATCCTAAGCACGTCGCTAGCAGCATGTAAAATATTAAATTGTTTCAGTTGGGTTAACATCTATAAGTTTATACTTATTTATTTAAAATTAAAAATAACAAAATAATTTCACTAATATTTGCTTTTGCACTTTTGTTGCGAAATATATTTTTTACATTTTACAATATACAACAAACATTTTTAAATTATGGTGGCAATAATTCATATTCCATGATCGAATTAATTTTGGTTAATTAAATAAATAAGTTTTGTACTATTAATGTTATTCTAATATTATAATTAAATTGTGTCAACATTGTGCAGCAAATTTTTATTAATCCAGGCGCAAGCAATGACGCGAGCAGTGCGGCGTCTGATTTTCTCATATCACATCTTTTTGTAGCTTTCTGCCGATAGATGTTTTTGAGTGATATCAATGTTTTTGTAAGGAAGATAATGATATTGATTTGATGCAATGTTATTTTAAATATAATATGGGGATTTTCATATGTTTTAATATTTTGAATAAAATTTAATAAAGACCAAACTAATTTTAAAAAAATACAAACTTTGTTGATTTTTGTAAACTTTGACATATTTTGTTGACATCTGTCACTTCCGGTAGACCTTTTACATTTTTAGTTAACTTTTGACCTTTTTATTTTGATATGTATTGACATTCTTTGATATTTTTAATCTGATAATTTGCAGTCATGATTACAATTAGTACTGTTTTGTATGTTTTATTTTATGTAAAAATAAAAAAGTAGCACAATGAATGCCTATTAAATTTACTTTCCATCGATGCGTCTGTGCTACACATATTAGTCCAAGAATTTTATCCAATTCTCAAAAGTTTTAGTTCAAAATCGGAGCGGGTAGAATGAAACTTTGTGGGTAGTTAGGGGCATAACAAAAGTTTAAATCCAAGTTTTTTACTTTATTGGTTTTTTCGCCATCTTGAATTCAAGGGTGCATTTGTTTTTCGCAATTTCCGGATTATCTAAGCACTTTCGAGTTAAACTGTACACAGCTGACTCTATTTGACGGGGTTATCGCGGGTTTGTCTTCTTGGTTTCAAGATGCTTTCTTCCTTCTGGTATTGATCACAGATGATGACCGTTCATCCGTGAAATTGACTCGATTTAACTTTGATATTGATCCAAAATACAAAATAATGATTTTTAGAAATTACAAAATGTCAATTAGCCTATTTTAGACAACTCTCGTATAACTTCCTTCTAGGCAAAGTTAGTGGCAATTTAGACTGTAATTAATTTTTGTATGATTTTGACCAACTACGACTTGTCCAATTTCATTATGAAACTGACTTCTTCGATTGCTCTTATTCTAGTTGCAGTCCTTTTTATAGCCTTTCTAAGACAATAAAATTGGCTATTTTCTGCTGAGTCTGCACTTAAATTCCTTCTACAAACCCTATTGGTTAATATCACTCTAGTTGGGGTAGACTTTTGACTTCGCATTTTGCAGGTATCTATTTTTTCTACGATCTGTAATTATTTCTGGGAATTATTTGCAGCTGTATAGACAAATGAGATCTCAAGTCATCAAAAATCTTATTAGGAATCATTTTAATTTATTTAATATTTGATTCAATTTTCAAATCAGTCTATCTCATCACAGCATTAAATATGAAAGAAAACGCTGGAATCATTTATTATTTATTAAGAGAGGTAAGAAAATATTGTATACTAAGTATAGGACATATAATGTATATTGCATACTAAGTACCTATTACTTATTATACTTGGTATACTAAAGTTTTTAATTTTTAAATTGAGAGGATACCGAAAAGCATCGGTTTCTGCAAGATCTCATCTCCGACCAGAAACTTCGGAATAAACATATCACTGTCCACGTCCACGCAGTTTGTATCAGGAGTTACTCGAATAGAAGATTGGCTAACTCTCCTCAAAGGACCAGCAACTCCGCAGTTTCACCTTTGATGTGTTCCTTAAGAATGGTCCGAAATAATTCTAAATTTCGAATTTTGAATTTGCACGCATTTAGTGGCTGCCATACAACAGCTCATATTTTCGAAATTTGAAAAGCAAAATTTATTGCAACTCTCAAAAAACATCCGTAACTCGAGGCTGTCGTCGATTCGTTCAAATAAGAAGATTGTTCTGTAACTTCCCTGGAAGATGATGCTGAAAAACGTTTTATTATAGCATTGTATAGTATAGAGGAAAAAATTGAAGCAAATTGCACATCAAATTGTCAAGATCCATTCAAAGAGTAATCGTGATTAATTGCTTGTAGTTATTTTTAAAATTAACAAAGCTGTGACCACTCTTACGGTAAAAATGCTTTTGTTGTTAAAAATAACTACCTCTTCGTTGTTGAACTTTTAATTAAAAAAATCTCAAAAAGTCTACAGATAAGACATTCAACTTTTAGATTTTGTCATTAAAATCCATGAAAAGAAAATTATTACGCCAACGGGAGATGGTTGAAAATCAATTTTACACTGCTTTTATAAACTATCATGTAAAAAGAATGTTTAAGACTTTTCAAATGTCATACTAAGATGACCTATAAATAAAGAATGGCGCTATCGAACTTCGAAAACTGAATTAAAATCCGTTGTGGTTTTTCAAAGTATTTACGTTTCAAAAACGGTCCAAATTTTAAGGGGTGACACTTTCATTTTTGAGCAGTGTATATAAAAGATTTCTCATTTACATTGATACAGTGCCACGCCAGGGGTAAATGTATTGGGAAAATTGTGTACACTAGAGTTACTAAAATTATTTGCAAATGTCCCCCATTAAGGGGGCGAAACCGCTACATATATAGCAGCTCTGGTCGCTAGCGAATCTACATAGTTTTGTTTATCTAAATTCACTGCAAAATTCGCGACATCTGATAAAGAATAGATGAACCAAGATCTGACTTATTTGCCACGTGCTTTAGCCGAAAACATTAGAAAAGATCGACATGTGTAAAAAAATTTCAAAAACTGAAAAGCAGTTTGCCGGTTTTGTTATAACCCCCGAAAATTTCCAAAGCTACCAAAAATTAGAAAAAAAACATACTTATATTTTGACGAAAGATTTGTTCGAATAGCCATTAATTAAGTAGAATATGAATAAAAAACATCGATCAAATATTAACCACTTGCTTGCTAATTAGCGGAAAAAGATAAAAAAAAATTGCTTTCGATTTGTTGCTACATCTGTTCTCTCTCTAAATCTACCATTAGATATTTTAAGATATAATTTAGATATAATTAATAGTGTCTGAAACTGTTTTTCTGCGTTAAGTTCTCTGAGCTGCTAAGCAATGTTTTACGCATAAATTTGCAAATTTATGCGTGAAATCTTGGTCCATTTATTCTTTATCAGATGTCGCAAAATTTGCAGTAAATTTAAATAAGCAAAACTATGTAGATTTGCTAGCGACCAGAGCATCTATATATGTAGCGGTTTCGTTTTTTTACAATGAGCCTTTATTTCTATAGAGTCACTCACAACTTACGCCGACAGGAGATTTTGACAGGATATCAGTCTTTTTGTAAGGAATAATTTTACTATTTCATACAATTTACAATTTAAGAAAATTCTTGAAACTCGAAAACTAACTTGAAATTTTTAGACTTAGGTAATGTTAGCCTCAAAAAATCCCAGCCTCAAAAAAAAATAAAAAATCACATCTCTGTTAATAGTTTCCGAAAAAATCACAAGTTACAATCACAAAAATTTTTAAAAATCACAAAGCAAAAATCACACAGCCACAGACAAATCAAAACAAATCCACGTGCTTCTAACATCCCTCTGTACACTCAAACGTTTGATAATAGATGGCGCGTTAACGAATTTTTCAAGGCGGGAATCGTTAATTTGTATAGTCAATAGACAAAACGCCATGAATTATTGAACTTCTTTTTACTATATTATTTATAATATTACCGGCCAAACAACAAAATGCTAAAGCTTAATTGAAGAGTTAATTTACCTTCAAAATGGTACTTAAATTGGTAATTTTGGTCAAGTATTAGCATAAAATTCGATAATTTACTTAATCAAGATTTAGCTTCAATTGATCAAGTATCCGAATTATGGCTTGTCACAGCACTAATATAGCCGCCCAAAAACCAAACCAACACCACTTGACACAGAAATTAATCACCTTTAAATTAATACTAAATTTGGTAAAAATACACTTTGTGGCCCACGGAAAAATGACACTTTCTTTACATATTTAAACTCTATTTAAGGAGTATAGTCGATTGCCACTAATCTTGTTTTTAGGAAACGTATAGGTAAAAAGTTATGCGCTAGATGGCGTTAATTTTTCTAACAAATTTTTATGGTTTTACCACAAAATTTAGGCTAAACCACAGATAAGGTTATATACAGATGTGCCATCGGATAGGGCAAAGTGTTTCGCATTTTTATATTGCCAACGCCCGACTAGAGAGGGCTTTTTTTAGTATAACGCCGGCCACGGAGGGGCGCTGTTCTGGTACAAAGTCTATCCTATGGTAGATGGCGTTGCAAAATAATATAATACTCTAATAACGTAATATGAAATCATCTTCATATGGCCCAAACCACACCAAACCAACAATTACAACAGTTACAATTTAACAGTTGCAACCTTACGTCCAGATACAGTTTCTAAAACCATCCGTTAAATTATAATGTGATTACAGTTTTCTTTCAAAACAAAATGAAATAAACTATGATATAAAAGGCATACTCCTAGATGTAGGCAATATAAAATACACGCGGAACTGATGGGTAGCTAAACCAATTTTAACGTTAGACCGCCTATCTGTTATACTTATCTGTGGCTAAACCTAAACTAACCTAACCTAACATCTTTATTTTGAAAAAAAGAAAAAAATAAAACTAACGTAACCTTTTTTGGGAAAAGAAACAAAAAACAAATAAAATAAACCTAACCTAACCCAACCTAACCCCTGCGCAAGAAAAACAAACAAAATCGTAAATCTAACCTAACATAACCCTTGCGAATAATATTTAGAGAGTCTACTAATATCTAGCCTAGTTATTATTGATAATTTTTTTTTAAATACGTGAAACTTTGTATTTTCAAGTTTCTTAAAGTTGAAACCTACCCTATTCGATGTGGCTCGTTAAGCAGAGTCCGAATATGTATAAAAAGTGTTAATTTTCCTGGGCCATATAGTGTATTTTGAATTATTCTTTTATAATTTTTAATTTTTAACTACGTGTAACTTTTTACTCTTAAGTTTCCTAAACTTAGGACTAACGCCATTCGATTCGGCTTGCTAAGCCGCTTCCAAAAATGTATAATAAGTGTCCTTTTTCCGCGGGCCATAAAGTAAAGTCCAGCCCCCCAATTAAATACTTATACATTGCGCTATTAAATTTTATTTGCACCACGGAAAATATGTAACTAATAAAACTTAATAATGCTCTATCATCGTTAATACAACCGGACAACGAGAATCCTTTTCGTCGTCAACTAAACTATTCTTTGCCTTTAGTTCCATAGCAAAACATTTTAATTTCATTCACTATTAATGTATTAATTATTTAGCTTCAAATTTTTGTTTTACTTATATGACAATAGATGTCGCAAATTTTATAAAATTGAAAATCGCACAACTATTTAAGCAACCAATAGAATGGCCGCATTTAAGCTTGTTGCTATAGTTACAATTGATCAACATCAATATTTTTTGGAAATATTTTGAAAATATTTAAAATATTTCCGATGTCACAATGAAAGGTGTTGTCAAAATTAATTTATTGGAAAAATTGGTAACATTAAATGAATCCAACAAATATATCATAAAAACTAATTAAAATTAAAAACACAGTGATTGTAAGTAGTTTGTTGTTGGTTTCCAACGGAAGCAGAAGTGGAAGTCGAGTAAGATAGATGAAAAACTAAGATAGATGTAGAATGGAAATATCTAGTAGTAAAATGTCATTATAATTTATTAAATATTTTATAAAATATAACATCAATTAAGAGTTGTGCGATTTTCACATGTAATACCATAAGTGCACAAATTATTTCCAGAAAATTTTTTAAGCTCACGAATGCATTAGTTGGCGTGGAAATCTGCCCGAGTCGCAGACGAGGGCAGATTTCCTCACGCTAACTAATGCATGAGTGTAAGCACAGATAAGTATAACAGATAGGCGGTCTAACGTTAAAATTGGTTTAGCTATCCATCAGTTCCCCTCAACCCGCGTGTATTTTATATTGCCTACATCTAGGAGTATGCCTTTTATATCATAGTTTATTTCATTTTGTTTTGAAAGAAAACTGTAATCACATTATAATTTAACGGATGGTTTTAGAAACTGTATCTGGACGTAAGGTTGCAACTGTTAAATTGTAACTGTTGTAATTGTTGGTTTGGTGTGGTTTGGGCCATATGAAGATGATTTCATATTACGTTATTAGAGTATTATATTATTTTGCAACGCCATCTACCATAGGATAGACTTTGTACCAGAACAGCGCCCCCCCGTGGCCGGCGTTATACTAAAAAAAGCCCTCTCTAGTCGGGCGTTGGCATTATAAAAATGCGAAACACTTTGCCCTATCCCATGGCACATCTGTATATAACCTTATCTGTGGTGTAAGCGATAAAAAATTTTCGGAATTAATTTTTG